>CM031617.1:70941640-70984140 GCA_018398815.1 Conus ventricosus | reverse complement strand
GAGGAAGGGAGATCGTTGAAAGGGAGGAAGAGGTGGGGAAATACCAGAAGGTAGAGATGCTGAAGAGGAAGGGAGATCGTTGAAAGGGAGGAAGAGGGTGGGGAAATACCAGAAGGTAGAGATGCTGAAGAGGAAGGGAGATCGTTGAAAGGGAGGAAGGGTGGGGAAATACCAGAAGGTAGAGATGCTGAAGAGGAAGGGAGATCGTTGAAAGGGAGGAAGAGGGTGGGGAAATACCAGAAGGTAGAGATGCTGAAGAGGAAGGGAGATCGTTGAAAGGGAGGAAGAGGGTGGGGAAATACCAGAAGGTAGAGATGCTGAAGAGGAAGGGAGATCGTTGAAAGGGAGGAAGAGGGTGGGGAAATACCAGAAGGTAGAGATGCTGAAGAGGAAGGGAGATCGTTGAAAGGGAGGAAGAGGGTGGGGAAATACCAGAAGGTAGAGATGCTGAAGAGGAAGGGAGATCGTTGAAAGGGAGGAAGAGGGTGGGGAAATACCAGAAGGTAGAGATGCTGAAGAGGAAGGGAGATCGTTGAAAGGGAGGAAGAGGGTGGGGAAATACCAGAAGGTAGAGATGCTGAAGAGGAAGGGAGATCGTTGAAAGGGAGGAAGAGGGTGGGGAAATACCAGAAGGTAGAGATGCTGAAGAGGAAGGGAGATCGTTGAAAGGGAGGAAGAGGGTGGGGAAATACCAGAAGGTAGAGATGCTGAAGAGGAAGGGAGATCGTTGAAAGGGAGGAAGAGGGTGGGGAAATACCAGAAGGTAGAGATGCTGAAGAGGAAGGGAGATCGTTGAAAGGGAGGAAGAGGGTGGGGAAATACCAGAAGGTAGAGATGCTGAAGAGGAAGGGAGATCGTTGAAAGGGAGGAAGAGGGTGGGGAAATACCAGAAGGTAGAGATGCTGAAGAGGAAGGGAGATCGTTGAAAGGGAGGAAGAGGGTGTGGAAATACCAGAAGGTAGAGATGCTGAAGAGGAAGGGAGATCGTTGAAAGGGAGGAAGAGGGTGTGGAAATACCAGAAGGTAGAGATGCTGAAGAGGAAGGGAGATCGTTGAAAGGAGGAAGAGGGTGGGGAAATACCAGAAGGTAGAGATGCTGAAGAGGAAGGGAGATCGTTGAAAGGGAGGAAGAGGGTGGGGAAATACCAGAAGGTAGAGATGCTGAAGAGGAAGGGAGATCGTTGAAAGGGAGGAAGAGGGTGGGGAAATACCAGAAGGTAGAGATGCTGAAGAGGAAGGGAGATCGTTGAAAGGGAGGAAGAGGGTGGGGAAATACCAGAAGGTAGAGATGCTGAAGAGGAAGGGAGATCGTTGAAAGGGAGGAAGAGGGTGGGGAAATACCAGAAGGTAGAGATGCTGAAGAGGAAGGGAGATCGTTGAAAGGGAGGAAGAGGGTGGGGAAATACCAGAAGGTAGAGATGCTGAAGAGGAAGGGAGATCGTTGAAAGGGAGGAAGAGGGTGGGGAAATACCAGAAGGTAGAGATGCTGAAGAGGAAGGGAGATCGTTGAAAGGGAGGAAGAGGGTGGGGAAATACCAGAAGGTAGAGATGCTGAAGAGGAAGGGAGATCGTTGAAAGGGAGGAAGAGGGTGGGGAAATACCAGAAGGTAGAGATGCTGAAGAGGAAGGGAGATCGTTGAAAGGGAGGAAGAGGGTGGGGAAATACCAGAAGGTAGAGATGCTGAAGAGGAAGGGAGATCGTTGAAACAAGACATGGGAGGAAAGCAGTAGTTGTGAGTGTAATTAGTACTTGAAAACAGAAGACTGGAGAGAAAGCAGTAGTTGTGCGTGTATTAGTACTGAAACAGAAGACATGGGAGAGAAAGCAGTAGTTGTGCGTGTATTAGTACTGAAACAGAAGACATGGGAGAGAAGCAGTAGTTGTGCGTGTATTAGTACTGAAACAGAAGACATGGGAGAGAAGGCAGTAGTTGTGCGTGTATTAGTACTGAAACAGAAGACATGGGAGAGAAAGCAGTAGTTGTGCGTGTATTAGTACTGAAACAGAAGACATGGGAGAGAAAGCAGTAGTTGTGCGTGTATTAGTACTGAAACAGAAGACATGGGAGAGAAAGAGAGTGTATTTTGCGGACAAAAAGTTTGCGACAGCATTGCAGATCCCATACATTATCTTTCCCAACTTGTGCGTGTATTAGTATGTATGTCAAAATACATCTTTATGAAAGGGTCAAGGGTCATCTCTTTATAAACTTTTTTTTTTTTTTTTGCTGCAGGCCATCATGAGCTACATATTTGACCTTGAGCTGCCGGTAAGTATAAACGTTTTTCTTTTTCTTTATACTGTCTCTGTCTCTGTCTGTCTGCCTCTCTCTCTCTCTCTCTCTCTCTTCTCTCTCTCTCTCTCTCTCTCTCTCTCTCTCTCTCTCTCTCTCTCGCTCGCTCTCTCTCTCTCTCTCTCTCTCTCTCTCTCTCTCTCTCTCTCTCTCTCTCTCTCTCTCTCTCTCTCTCTGTCATGTGTGTGTGTGTGTGTGTGTGTGTGTGTGTGTGTGTGTGTGATCTCGAAGAGCTTTGAAGTGTTTGTTGTTCGCTGAATGCTGCATGTGTGTGAGTATGTAAGTCTCCTTGCCAGTGTAAGCTTACAAGCACTGGATGTATTTTGCTGCAGACTTGTTCACTTACATGTTGTGAGATTTGTTAACGACGTGTTTAAAGCAACTTGCATTCAGTTTTGAAGGAAATATCCTGGCACTAGTAGATCATCGAACAGAGGAGGGAGTTGGGGGGGGGGGGGGCGTATCTGCATCTTCCTTCACTACTTTTAGTCTCTATTAAAAAAAGAAAACTGTAAATAAATTTTATCCTATTTTCCCGTGTGTTTGTGTGTGTGTGTGTGTGTGAGAGAGAGAGAGAGAGAGAGAGAGAGAGAGAGAGAGAGAGAGAGACTGACCAAGCTGGGCAACAAGTCTTTGATAACAATTCCCTGAACTAAAAAGCATAGTCACTGAACATGAATGTTGGGAAATACGCGACGATAATTTAAAAATCACTTTGTTTCTAAGTTCAAGTGCTCCGGAAATATGATGAGCCAGGCAAATTGTGTGCGCGTAATCTCGCTAATAAATATTTGACATTTTTGATTTTCTGCGATGGAGTTTTATCCTAACTGTCACCAAACGTTTTCAGACCGAAGAATAATTGATGGTGTGCTGTTTTCTTCTCTGCTCTTCAGATGTGTGTTATCTTTGAGTGTTTCTTGGTTAAAATGTCAAGGACGAGATGGTCTTTTGTGTTTGTGGAGTTTTCACGCTGCCACAATACAGGCTACTCTCTGTATGGTCCATGAACTTTGCCCACAGGCGGGGACGGAGAAACGAGACTGGCTGTCCTATTTTGACTACGTTGTCGTGGACGCCAGGAAACCGCTCTTCTTCACCCAGGGGACTATCCTACGTCAGGTGGACAAGGTGGGTAGAGGCAGGGGATTATCCTACGTCAGATGGACAAGGTAGGGAGAGGCAGGGGATTATCCTACGTCAGGTGGACAAGGTAGGGAGAGGCAGGGGATTATCCTACGTCAGGTGGACAAAGTAGGGAGAGGCAGGGGATTATCCTACGTCAGGTGGACGAGGTGGGTATTGGCAGGAGATTATCCTACGTCAGGTGGACAAGGTGGGTATTGGCAGGAGATTATCCTACGTCAGGTGGACAAGGTGGGTAGAGGCAGGGATTATCCTACGCCAGGTGGACAAGGTAGGGAGAGGCAGGGGATTATCCTACGTCAGGTGGACAAAGTAGGGAGAGGCAGGGGATTATCCTACGTCAGGTGGACAAGGTGGGTATTGGCAGGAGATTATCCTACGTCAGGTGGACAAGGTGGTGAGAGGCAGGGGATTATCCTACGTCAGGTGGACAAGGTGGGGAGAGGCAGGGCATTATCATATATCAGGTGGACAAGGTGGGTAGTGGCAGGGGATTATCCTACGTCAGGTGGACAAGGTGGGTAGTGGCAGGGGATTATCCTACGTCAGGTGGACAAGGTGGGTAGAGGCAGGGCATTATCCTACGTCAGGTGGACAAGGTGGGGAGAGGCAGGGCATTATCCTACGTCAGGTGGACAAGGTGGGGAGAGGCAGGGGATTATCCTACGTCAGGTGGACAAGGTGGGGAGAGGCAGGGGATTATCCTACGTCAGGTGGACAAGGTGGGGAGAGGCAGGCTAAAGGAGGGAACGGCACGTGCAGCGTGGAACGTTGCCCCTCTGTCATATCTTTTTACCACTGATGTTAGGGAATGGCACATGCAGCGTGGAAGGTTGCCCCTCTGTCATATCTTTTTACCACTGATGTTAGGGAATGGCACATGCAGCGTGGAAGGTTGCCCCTCTGTCATATCTTTTTACCACTGATGTTAGGGAATGGCACATGCAATGTGGAAGATTGCCCCTCTGTCATAATTATATGGTTTTACCACTGATCTGACACGACAGCCTTCAAAGGGCCCTGCATCGTTGCCTGTACAAGGATTAAGCTGCCAGCTGATGCCAGAAACAGATCTTGTGTATGACTGAATTGTGTGTGTGTGTGTGTGTGTGTGTGTGTGTGTGTGTGTGTGTGTGTGTGTGTGTGTGTGTGTGTGACTTGTAGGCATGTATCTGAACGCAGGTCTCACGCCTCAGTTAGGAATCTCCGCTGAAACACGGCACAATCCATGTAAACGTGACGAGGCATAGCTTGGTCTTCCAACAGAAATCAGGTGTAAACCAGGGGACACAGAAATCAGATGTAAACCAGGGGACACAGAAATCAGATGTAAACCAGGGGACACAGAAATCAGATGTAAACCAGGGAACGCAGAAATCAGATGTAAACCAGGGGACAATGAAATCAGATGTAAACCAGGGGACACAGAAATCAGATATAAACCAGGTGACACAGAAATCAGATGTAAACCAGGGGACACAGAAAACAGATGTAAACCAGGTGACAATGAAATCAGATGTAAACCAGGTGACAGTGAAATCAGATATAAACCAGGGGACACAGAAATCAGATGTAAACCAGGGGACACAGAAATCAGATGTAAACCAGGGAACGCAGAAATCAGATGTAAACCAGGGGACAATGAAATCAGATGTAAACCAGGGGACACAGAAATCAGATATAAACCAGGTGACACAGAAATCAGATGTAAACCAGGGGACACAGAAATCAGATGTAAACCAGGGGACAATAAAATCAGATGTAAACCAGGTGACAATGAAATCAGATGTAAACCAGGGAACAATAAAATCACATGTAAACCAGGGGACACAGAAATCAGATGTAAACCAGGGGACACAGAAATCAGATGTAAACCAGGGACAATGGAATCAGATATAAACCAGGGGACACAGAAATCAGATGTAAACCAGGGGACACAGAAATCAGATGTAAATCAGGGGACGCAGAAATCAGATGTAAACCAGGTCACACAGAAACCTTTCTATCCATCTCTTCACCTGTGTTAAAGAAGTCCAACTGATGACGTCAGTCATAGTTGATAAAGGTATGAACCGACCAACCAGCACCACAAAGTGGCCAGGCCTTACAACGCTGCCGTGGCACCAGGGCCTGGTCTTCCCAACCAGTCCTGTTCCTTTCCTTGCAGTCTGTAGGCCTGGAACCCTCCCCCCCCCCCCCATTGTAGGCCTGGAACCCTCCCCCCCCCCCCCCCCATCGGAGTGGATCTGAATGTGCGAATGAAAAAAAAGTGGAGATCAAGTTTCTGATTCAATATAAACTGTAAGAAAAATCCGGTTGCTGGAAATGTTATTGATGCCCATAGGGGATGAATCTGCGGTCTGTTACCTGTATGCATGCAACTGAATATTCTGCATGACGTATCAGCCGGCAATATTTTGTGGTGCATACACCCTTCATTTAGTGTCCTAACACGCTGGAGATGTGTCAGTCCATTTCACTCACTGAATGTTCTCAGGACCTTTACTGTCATTATCTGATCTTCCCGCGACTGAGAGTCAAGTATTCTAACCGCGCAGCTGCTGCTTTATGTTGACAGGAAACAGGGGCTCTGAAGATCGGGACCCACACAGGACCCATTTCATCCAAACACGTCTACTCCGGAGGATCGGTGGATGTGTTCTCGGAGATCATGGGCACGTACGGCCATGAGGTTCTGTACGTTGGGGACCACATCTTCGGCGACATCCTCAAGTCGAAGAAGGCTCGAGGGTGGCGTACCTTCCTGTGTGTGCCCGAGCTGGCTCAGGAGTTGACGGTGTGGACGGAGAAGAACGACCTGTTTGCCCGGCTGGAGGACTTCGACGTCTACATCAGCGACTTGTACAAGTGAGTGTTGGTACTTCCATTTAACTTTTTGCTCTCTCTTTTTCCAGCCTCTCTCTCCTGCCTCTTGTCCGCATTCTCTGGGTGGTATTATTACCTCATCGCCTATTGCCGCTTTTCTTGACTCAGCCATATCCAAGGTCGTCGTGGTACTGCTTTAGCTCCGACTCTCGACAAGGAGCAGTCAATATCGGGTCGATGTCAGGCAACCTACCAAAGGAGACACTGCCCCACCACTGAAGAACTTAAGTGATGGTCAGTGATGCCTGTTCTGTTTCGACCTATTCCAGACACCATCGCCTGATCCCCTTGCTGACGATCATAACTGTTTTGTGGTGAAAGCAGTAAGATTTCATCAGTTTATTGACGTCACTGGATGGAGGCGTGTTTAAAGTGAGAACAGAATGACGTCAGAATCCACCATGTAATGTTTTAATCCTAGGATTTATCTGATCTTCGTGGAACGCAGTCCAGCACCGTTGAATCTGAAAGACAGTAATTTTACGTTGTGTGGAGTTCCAAGACGTCATTGATTCACCTCACTATGAAAGCTAAGGTGTCTTGTGAAGAAACAGACTGTAATGAACAGTTGTACCTGATCTTCACCACAGTTGTACCTGATCTTCACCACAGTTGTACCTGATCTTCACCACAGTTGTACCTGATCTTCACCACAGTTGTACCTGATCTTCACCACAGTTGTACCTGATCTTCACCACATCCAATCACAAGCATGTTACAGACCCTCACTGTGAAGTACATACCTGATCTTCACCACATCCAATCACAAGCATGTTACAGACCCTCACTGTGAAGTACATACCTGATCTTCACCATATCCAATCACAAGCATGTTACAGACCCTCATTGTGAAGCATGTTACAGACCCTCACTGTGAAGCATGTTACAGACCCTCACTGTGAAGCATGTTACAGACCGTCACTGTGAAGTACATACCTGATCTTCACCATATCCAATCACAAGCATGTTACAGACCCTCATTGTGAAGTACATACCTGATCTTCACCACATCCAATCACAAGCATGTTACAGACCCTCATTGTGAAGCATGTTACAGACCCTCACTGTGAAGCATGTTACAGACCGTCACTGTGAAGTACATACCTGATCTTCACCATATCCAATCACAAGCATGTTACAGACCCTCATTGTGAAGTACATACCTGATCTTCACCATATCCAATCACAAGCATGTTACAGACCCTCATTGTGAAGCATGTTACAGACCCTCGTGAAGCATGTTACAGACCCTCACTGTGAAGCATGTTACAGACTCTCATTGTGAAGTACATACCTGATCTTCACCATATCCAATCACAAGCATGTTACAGACCCTCATTGTGAAGCATGTTACAGACCCTCATTGTGAAGCATGTTACAGACCCTCACTGTGAAGCATGTTACAGACCCTCATTGTGAAGTACATACCTGATCTTCACCATATCCAATCACAAGCATGTTACAGACCCTCACTGTGAAGTATGTTACAGACCCTCATTGTGAAGCATGTTACAGACCCTCACTGTGAAGCATGTTACAGACCCTCATTGTGAAGTACATACCTGATCTTCACCATATCCAATCACAAGCATGTTACAGACCCTCACTGTGAAGCATGTTACAGACCCTCACTGTGAAGTATGTTACAGACCCTCATTGTGAGGCATGTTACAGACCCTCATTGTGAAGTACATCATCAGATGTTTTGCTAAAATGGCGTCCTGCATTATGATACGGTTTGATGTGTTTGTGTGTGTTAGGAATCTGGACAGCAGTTACACGGTTTGATGCGTTTGTGTGTGTTAGGAACCTGGACAGCAGTTATACGGTTTGATGTGTTTGTGTGTGTTAGGAATCTGGACAGCAGTTATACTGTTTGATGTGTTTGTGTGTGTTAGGAACCTGACAGCAGTTATACGGTTTGATGTGTTTGTGTGTGTGTCAGGAACCTGGACAGCAGTTATGCGGTTTGATGCGTTTGTGTGTGTCAGGAACCTGGACAGCAGTTATGCGGTTTGATGTGTTTGTGTGTGTTAGGAACCTGGACAGCAGTTATACGGTTTGATGGGTTTGTGTGTGTTAGGAACCTGACAGCAGTTATACGGTTTGATGTGTTTGTGTGTGTCAGGAACCTGGACAGCAGTTATGCGGTTTGATGCGTTTGTGTGTGTCAGGAACCTGGACAGCAGTTATGCGGTTTGATGTGTTTGTGTGTGTTAGGAACCTGGACAGCAGTTCCAAAGAGAAGCCAGACATCACTAAGATTCAGAGGGCGATCAGGGTGAGGTTATCTGTTTTGATGCTTTGTCTGCTCCATCTTGTGCATATCTTTTATTCCTCTCTTCTTTTCACTTGACATTCATTGCCACCCTCTTGTTCTCTCTTAGCGTAATTGTTCTCCCCCCCCCCTCTCTCTCTCTCTCTCTCTCTCTCTCTCTCTCTCTCTCTCTCTCTCTCTCTCTCTCTCTCTCTCCTTTTTCAATCTTTTTTTCATTGTCTTCTTCTTCGTCATCATTTGTCATCATTAGGAGACTTCCTCCTCCACTTTTTGCTAGTCTTCTGTGCTTTCTTCTTCTGCATCATCATCATCTTCTTCTTTTTCTTCTTCTTCTTCTTCTTCTTCTTCTTCTTCTTCTTCTTCTTCTTCTTCGTGTCGCCGTCATCGTCATCATCATCTGTCTTTTTTTCTTTCTCCTGTTTTTGTTTTACCTCGTTTTAGATCATCATTCAATCCTTTCTGTTTCTGTCTTTAGATCATCATTCAATCCTTTCTGTTTCTGTCTTTAGATCATCATTCAATCCTTTCTGTTTCTGTCTTTAGATCATCATTCAATCCTTTCTGGTTGTGTCTTTTCTCCGCTTCACCCTGTGTGTATGTGTGTGCATACGTGCATGCCTGTGTGTGTGTGTGTGTGTGTGTGTGTGTGTGTGTGTGTGTGTGTGTGTGTGTGTGTGTGTGTTGTTCTCATTCAACTCATTATGTATACTTTGATTTTTGTCCCCATTTAGAAGCATTTATCTTGAAATTCAAAAAGCATGATAGATTCTATAGCATGTCTAAGTCAAAACAAAACGGAGAATTCAATTCTTAATACGTAAAAGGCCTTTACCTGCAGGTATCAAAGATACAACTGTTTGTGCAGTGTTCGTAGGGAACCAGCTCGTTGTCATTGCATAGTGCTTAGTCTTCAGGGGTCATTTAGAGTCTTGACCTGCGTGCAGGACGTGACACACGAGATGGACATGTCCTACGGAATGATGGGCAGTCTCTTCAGAACTGGTCAGTAGGAATTTCTCTGTGGACTTTCCCCCTTGTCTCCCCATTAGTTTGTACTCCCGTGCTCCCCACGTCAGCCACTACCAGCGTTGCTGCCTCCTCGCCATGGTGCCGGCAACACCGTTCTGAATGTGTGATGAAGGCTCACAAATGAATTTGGAAAGAGAGGGGGTTAGTTAGCGCCAAGAACACAGACAAACAGAGTACAGGGCTATTCTAGTGTCTGCTCCTGTACTCTGTTTGTCTGTGTTCTTGGCGGTAAGTATCCCCGTCTCTTTCCAAATTTTGCTTCCACTTTCTGCCCTCAGTCACTCCACTTTGAAACTCACAAATGAATGTTTGCCCATACCTCATGAGCAAGCTATTACCGTCGATGAACTTTGTGTTAGTTGGCGGGGGGGGGGGGGTCATTTTTCTAGAAGCTTAAGGTCTCTCAGACAGATGAGTCCTGCTCATATAACGGACTGTTTGAAGTCACAAGCCGAACGTGATTTATGACTGCAATATAACACACAACACTTTTGTTGTACCAAAGCAGAATGAGACAGCATTCATAGATGATTTTGATTGAATACATAGCACGTAATGTGCTCTCTCTCTCTCTCTCTCTCTCTCTCTCTCTCTCTCTGTCTCTCTCTCTCTGTCTCTCTTCTCTTTCTTCTCTCTCTCTCTCTCTCTCTCTCTCTCTCTCTCTCTCTCTCTCTCTCTCTCTCTCTCTCTCTCTCTTTTTGAATAAAAACATGTTAATACATGGCATCTACAGATTGTGTGTGTAAGTGTGTGTGTGTCAGCGCGCGCGCATGCTCATGCGTGCGCGTGCGTGTGTGTGTGTGTGTGTGTGTGTGTGTGTGTGTGTGTGTGTGTGTGTGCGTGTGCGCGCGCAAACATTTTGCCCATACACAGAGATATGCCAAGGAATGTTTATGGTGTCAGGGTCTCGGCAGACGTTTTTCGCCAGCCAGGTGATGCGTTATTCGACTTGTATGCGGCCTCCTTTCCCCTCAACCTGATCAATCTCCCCCCTCAACTACATCTTCCGCGCTCGGCCATGCTGGTCAGTCTCTCCACCGTGGTGTGTGTGTGTGTGTGTGTGTGTGTGGGTGTGTGTGTGTGGTGTGTGTGTGTGTGTGTGTGTGTGTGTGTGTGTGTGTGTGTGTGAGTGTGTCCACAGGTGTGTGAGTGTGCAAAATGTTTGCGTGTTTGGTGTGTGTGCTGCGGTGGTATGTATAGCCCACAGACTAAGGCAGTCAAACCTGTCTTCGTGGTGGTATGTACAGTCCACAGACCTAAGGCAGTCACAACCTGTCTTCGTGGTGGTATGTATAGTCCACAAACCTAAGGGCCCAGTCAAACCTGTCTTCGTGGTGGTATGTACAGTCCAAAAACCTAAGGCAGTCACAACCTGTCCCCCGTGGTGGTATGTTAGTCCAAAAAACCTAAGGCAGTCACAACCTGTCTTCGTGGTGGTATGTATAGTCCACAAACCTAAGGCAGTCACAACCTGTCTTCGTGGTGGTTGTACAGTCCAACAACCTAAGGCAGTCACAACCTGTCTTCGTGGTGGTTATGTACAGTCCACAAACCTAAGGCAGTCACAACCGGGTTTTCGTGGTGGTATTATAGTACAAACCAAAGGGCGTCACAACTGTCTTCGTGGTGGTATGTATAGTCAAGACCTAGGCAGTCACAACCTGTTTTCGTGCTAAGCGCTGCCACCAGTTTTCCCCTAGCGTCTCATGGTGACCTGGCTTTAACACCTGCCTTCAAACACCTGGTTTTCCACCGGCGCTTTCCTCAGCTGTGTTATCAGGTTGTGTGATGGGCAGGAGGTGGGTGGTGGGTGAGCAGGAGGTGAAAAGTATTGGACATAGACTTTTGCTGTTTGTTTTGTTATGTAGATATTCATATCATCTTTGTTTTGCAAGAGAGGTTTTATCATACAAGGGCCCCAAATTTGTTTTTTTTACAACAAAAAAATCATAAAGGTGATCTTTTTTTAACGGTAAATTTCAAATGTCAACGTACATGACGAAATCAAAGAAAAACATTATTGTTATTTTGACATTATGAAGGCCCCCCACTTTGCGATTTTATGGATTTCTGGAAATTTAAGAATGGAACTAGTTACAAAATGTTTTAAAAAAAAAAGAATGAGGTGAAGGGAGATGGGGCAGAGGGGAGGGAAAATCCAATCAGCAGTGAATCCATTTGGGTGGCTGGTCGTATTTTCCATATGCGTCACCACCACACTGGCGTCCAGAAATGTTGGTAACTGGGCCACAGCGGGCAGTGTCATTTGGCCTGGCCACAGCGGGCATAGTCATTTGGTCCTGGCCACAGCGGGCAGTAGCCTTTGGTCCTGGTCACAGTGTCATTTGGTCTGGTCACAGCAGGGAGTAGTCATTTGGTCCTGGTTTACAGCGGGCAGTAGTCATTTGGTCCTGGCCACAGCGGGCAGAAGCCATTATGTCCTGGCCACAGCAGGCAGTAGTCATTTGGTCATGGCCACAGCAGGCAGTAGTCATTTGGTCCTGGCCACAGCAGGCTAGTCATTTGGTCCTTGTCACAGCAGGCATTTGGGCCTGGCCACAGCAGGCAGTAGTCATTTGGTTTCCCGGTCACAGCAGGCAGTAGCATTTGGTCTGGTCACAGCAGGCAGTTTGTCATTTGGTCCCGGTCACAGCAGGCAGTAGTCATTTGGGCCTGGTCACAGTAGTCATTTGGTCCTGGTCACAGCAGCAGTAGTCATTTGGTCCGGTCACAGCAGGGAGTAGTCATTTGGTCCCCGGTTCACAGCAGGCAGTAGTCATTTGGTCCTGGTAAAAGCAGGCAGTAGTCATTTGGCTGGTCACAGCAGGCAGTAGTCATTTGGTTCCTGGTCACAGCAGGCAGTATCATTTGGTCCTGGTCAGTAGTCATTTGGTATGGTCAAGCAGGCAGTAGTCATTTGGTCCAGGTCACAGCAGCAGTAGTCATTTGGTCCAGGTCACAGCGGGAAATAGTCCATTTGGTCCTGGTCACAGCAGGCATAGTCTTTTGGCCTGGTCACAGCAAACATTTGGTCCCGGTCACGCGGGCAGTAGTCATTTGGTCCTGGTCACAGCAGGCAGTAGTCATTTGGTCGTGGTCACAGCAGACATTTGGTCCTGGTCACAGCGGCAGTAGTCAATTGGGGCCTGGTCACAGCAGAAATTTGGTCCTGGTCACGCGGGCAGTAGTCATTTGGTCCTGGTCACAGCAGGCAGTGTCATTTGATCGTGGTCACAGCAGACATTTGGTCGTGGTCACAGCAGGCAGTAGTCATTTGGTCCTGGTCACAGCAGACATTTGGTCTGGGGCACAGCGGGCAGTAGCCATTTGGTCCTGGTCACAGCAGGCAGTAGTCATTTGGTCCTGGTCACAGCGGGCGTAGTCATTTGGTCGTGGTCACAGCAGACAGTTGTCTTTGGTCCTGGTCACTGCAGGGATTTGGTCCTGGTCACTGCAGGCATTTGGTCTGGTCACGCAGGCAGTAGTCATTTGGTCCGGTCACAGCAGGCAGTAGTATTTGGGCTGGTCACTGCAGCATTTGGGCCTGGTCACAGCAGGCAGTAGTCATTTGGTCCTGGGGCACAGCAGACATTTGGTCTGGTCACAGCAGCTGTAGTCATTTGGTCCTGGTCACAGCAGCAGTAGTCATTTGGTCCCGGTCACAGCAGACATTTGGTCTGGCCCCCAGCAGGGATAAGTCATTTGGTCCCGGTCACAGAGGGCATTTGGTTTGGGCCCCAGCAGACAGTAGTCATTTGGTCCTGGTCACAGCAGGCGTTTGGTCCTGGTCACAGCAGCGTTTGGTCCTGGTCACAGCAGACATTTTGGTCCCGGTCACACAGACATTTGGTCCTGGTCACAGCAGACATTTGGTCCTGGTCACAGCAGGGGGTTTGGTCCTGGTCACAGCAGACATTTGGTCCTGGTCACAGCAGACATTTGGTCCCGGTCACAGCAGGCGTTTGGTCCTCGTCACAGCAGACATTTGGTCCTGGTCACAGCAGGCAGTAATCATTTGGTCTGGTCACAGCAGACATTTGGTCCTGGTCACAGCAGGCAGTAGTCATTTGGTCCTGGTCACAGCAGACATTGGTCCTGGTCACAGCAGGCAGTAGTCATTTGGTCCTGGTCACAGCAGACATTTGGTCCTGGTCACAGCAGGCAGTAGTCATTGGTCCTGGGTCACAGCAGGCAGTAGTCTTTTGGTCCTGGTCACAGCAGGCAGTAGTCATTTGGTCCTGGTCACAGCAGGCAGTAGTCATTTGGCCTGGTCACAGCAACATTGGTCCTGGTCACAGCAGGCAGTAGTCATTTGGTCCTGGTCACAGCAGGCAGTAGCCATTTGGTCCTGGTCACAGTAGTCATTGTCGTGGTCACAGCAGGCAGTAGCCATTTGGTCCTGGTCACAGCAGGCAGTAGTCATTTGGTCCTGTCACAGTAGTCATTTGGTCGTGGTCACAGCAGCAGTAGTCATTTGGTCCTGGTCACAGCAGACAGTAGACATTTGGTCCTGGTCACAGCGGCAGTAGTCATTTGGTCCTGGTCACAGCAGCAGTAGTCATTTGGTCGTGGTCACAGCAGGCAGTAGTCATTTGGTCCTGGTCACAGCAGGCAGTAGTCATTTGGTCCTGTCACAGCAGGCAGTAGCCATTTGGTCCTGGCCATAGCAGGCATAGCCATTTGGTATGGCTGGTTGATGGCAGAATGACGTCACGCTCCGACGTTGTGCATCAACCAGACGCCGCCAACGTCAAGGAGACGGACAAGTTGTACAGGCAACGGAGAAGATCCTGGCCTGCTTGGAACTACAAGTGGGTGATGTCCCGCTCAACACTCAGACTGTTGTATTTTGATGGAAAGTTTAACACATTGGGTGGTTGGAAGGGAGGATAGCGAGACGGAGAGGACCCCCCCGCCCTCCCCTTCTCTCGAGCTCCATAAATTTAGGAATTTTCGCTTTTCTTCAGTGGAACCCAGATTTGTTATGACATCAATGATTGGTAAACGTGGCTGTTGTGGACAGATGCCGCACGAATCCACCGTGAACCACGAGGACGTCATCAGCCACGACATGCGCCGCCTGAGCCTGGCCAACCGCAGCCGCACGGTGTCGGAGACGCCAGATGAGGAGGTGCCCAGGAAACAGCGGCCCCCGCTGACCCGGGACGAGAGCATGAGCAACGTGCCCCACCCCTTCGCTGAAACCCCGCAGCGCGTCACCCAGGTGGGCGACTGCCTGCTGGAGGACGACCAGGAGGACGGCTCTCCCGGCCACTCCCTGGACTAGGTGGCCTCCCTTTGTGGCCTGAGAGGCCTGACCCGACAGCCGAGCATCGTGCATGGTTTGACCGGGACTGGAGGAGTTGGAACATTTTTTTTAACCAGCCAGCCAAGCAAGTGTGTCCAAAATTCCATTAGTTCGCCAAAGTTTTCACTAACCTGAGGTTTCAAAGATATTCTTCTTATTTTTTTCCAAACAGATAGCATGGAAATCGTAAGAAAACAGAGTTCAAGACAAGCAGGAAATCACGGCGAAGCAGCCTCGTTTTCCCAGTGCTGTTGTTGGAAAAGTCATGGAATGGCTGTAGTCTATGCAGACAGCAATGCTGTGGGTCTGTTTCTGGCAGTTTCACTCCGATTTGGTCTCCACAATTTTGCTTGCTAATTTCGAGATTTCAGACAGGTTTTCATATTATCACACTGGAGTGGAGCTTTGAATGGCAAAGTGATCAATGTGGTAACGGTTTTTCAGATAGGTTTTCATGTTATCACACTGGAGTGGAGCTTTCAATGGCAAAGTGATGAATGGGGCAACGGTATAGCACCAGACTCACAGTCAGTGAAGAGTCAGCCGGACAACATCCACTACAGGCTACTGTACAGCTTAAAAACAGCTGCCTGTGAAGGCAGTGGGTTCATTCGAAGTATATCAGCTGCAAGAGTGGCGAGTGAAAAAGATGAAGTCGACGGTCATTTCAGATTAAATTCACAGTACATGGTTTTCAAAAATTCAGAGAGAAAAGAATAATCGCCTCAGATGCCGTATTTTGGAGTGGCCTGATGTTTGTTGAAATCCACTAGTCCACCTGCATTTGCGGTCGCCTAGGACGAATGAGCGAGCAGCGTTGTGCAGCCCTGTTGGAAATGTCTCCAGATGCTAAGAGCTTGGGTGTCACAGGTGCTTTCCAGATAGTAGTACATGATAGATGTTATATTGCCTCAGGATTTGATAGCATCCTCTGTGTATTGGGTTTTTTCTGCTTTTTTTATGAATAGTCTGATAAAAAGAAGATGACAAGTCGTGCTGTGTTTGTTATTGGTATGTTGTATTTCGTGTTGGTGATGAAAGTGAGTGGTCTCTCACTGATCAGCAGAGCGGCTGGAAGTTGCAACTGTTAGGACATTACTAGAATATGAATGGTTGGGAAGTTTTTGATAGCGATACAATCACCAGGTGTGTTTTTTTTATTATTGTTTTTTATGCATTTGTTTTTGTTGTTTGTTTTTGTTGTTGTTTTTCGTTTTCTAGAAAAGTTTTTGATTTATAGAGAAAATCAAGGCCTTTTAAATTTCCTTTATTGTTATTTTGATCTATCTTGCTTTTGATTACTTCCATAAAATAAATTTACGCATATATGTTGTACATGATGTTTTAACAGTCTTGGTGAAGATTAGTGTTGAGCTAGGGCGTGCATCTCACTCTTTATCAGTTAACTGACATTTATTCCTGACAGATCGCAGTCTGTTATTCAATGCATTTATAATCTCACACAGTGTTTTCTTAAATGCTGTGTTTGGACTCTGTTACCCGTTGTTGTGATGGAGGTTGGTGAAATATCCACTTTGATCTGTTGCCTTAGTTGGTTCCCTTTCTACGTGTCTGTCTGCTGTTTGGCATATACAGAGCAAGAGAGGGACAGACAAGTGTCTGTCTGCTGATTGGCATATACAGAGCAAGAGAGGGACAGACAAGTGTCTGTCTGCTGTCTGGCATATACAGAGCAAGAGAGGGACAGACAAGGGTCTGTCTGCTGTCTGGCATATACAGAGCAAGAGAGGGACAGACAAGGGTCTGTCTGCTGTCTGGCATATACAGAGCAAGAGAGGGACAGACAAGTGTCTGTGTTTGTGCAAGGGATACTCCTGTCGGGTCACATTATTGAAGAAATATTGACGTCGTCTACTCCTGCTGTCCTCTTCTCCTTTCCTCGTTCCTGTGCTGGCATCCGCCTTCCACTGGTCACTTCCATTCTTTTCTCCTTCCTTCCTTCCTTCCTTCCTTCCTTCCTTCCTTCCACTTCTGCCCTTCTCCAGTTCCCCCTATTCCCCTTCACTTCTCGGTTGTTGGCCCAGTTCTTCCATTGTCCCTGTCTTTATATTCTACTGCTGCAAGACATACCTTTCCATTCTCTTTCCCTTCTCAATGTCTTTCTATTCTCCCTCTTTCTCCGTTTCTTTCCTTTTTTCCATCTTTTCTCCAGTTCTTTCCACCCCTCCCCCCCCCCTCCTCTATTTCTTTCTATTTTCATTCTCTTCTCCATTTCTCTCCATTCTGCATCTCTTCTCTTCTTCCCGATCTCCTACTTCTCCTATTTTCATTCTCTTCTCTATTTCTTCCCGATCTCCTACTTCTCCTATTTTCATTCTCTTCTCTATTTCTTCCCGATCTCCTACTTCTCCTATTTTCATTCTCTTCTCTATTTCTTCCCATTCTCCTTGCTTCCCTATTTTCATTCTCTTCTCTATTTCTTCCCATTCTCCTTGCTTCCCTATTTTCATTCTCTTCTCTATTTCTTCCCATTCTCCTTGCTTCCCTATTTTCATCTCTCTTCTCTATTTCTTCCCATTCTCCTTGCTTCCCTATTTTCATTCTCTTCTCTATTTCTTCCCGATCTCCTACTTCTCCTATTTTCATTCTCTTCTCTATTTCTTCCCGATCTCCTACTTCTCCTATTTTCATTCTCTTCTCTATTTCTTCCCGATCTCCTTCTTCTCCTATTTTCATTCTCTTCTCTATTTCTTCCCGATCTCCTACTTCTCCTATTTTCATTCTCTTCTCTATTTCTTCCCGATCTCCTACTTCTCCTATTTTCATTCTCTTCTCTATTTCTTCCCATTCTCCTTGCTTCCCTATTTTCATTCTCTTCTCTGTTTTCTTCCCATTCTCCTTGCTTCCCTATTTTCATTCGCTTCTCTATTTCTTCCAATTCTCCTTGCTTCGCTATTTTCATTCTCTTCTCAATTTCTTCCCATTCTCCTTGCTTCCCTATTTTCATTCTCTTCTCTATTTCTTCCCATTCTCCTTGCTTCCCGATTTTCATTCTCTTCTCTATTTTTCCCCATTCTCCTTGCTTCCCTATTTTCATTCTCTTCTCATTTCTTCCCATTCTCCTTGCTTCCCTATTTTCATTCTCTTCTCTATTTCTTCCCATTCTCCTTGCTTCCCTATTTTCATTCTCTTCTCAATTTCTTCCCATTCTCCTTGCTTCCCTATTTTCATTCTCTTCTCAATTTCTTCCCATTCTCCTTGCTTCCCTATTTTCATTCTCTTCTCAATTTCTTCCCATACTCCTTGCTCCCTATTTTCATTCTCTTCTCAATTTCTTCCCATTCTCCTTGCTTCCCTATTTTCATTCTCTTCTCAATTTCTTCCCATTCTCCTTGCTTCCCTATTTTCATTCTCTTCTCAATTTCTTCCCATTCTCCTTGCTTCCCTTTTTCATTCTCTTCTCTATTTCTTCCCATTCTCCTTGCTTCCCTATTTTCATTCGCTTCTCTATTTCTTCCAATTCTCCTTGCTTCCCTATTTTCATTCTCTTCTCAATTTCTTCCCATTCTCCTTGCTTCCCTATTTTCATTCTCTTCTCTATTTCTTCCCATTCTCCTTGCTTCCCGATTTTCATTCTCTTCTCTATTTTTCCCCATTCTCCTTGCTTCCCTATTTTCATTCTCTTCTCTATTTCTTCCCATTCTCCTTGCTTCCCTATTTTCATTCTCTTCTCTATTTCTTCCCATTCTCCTTGCTTCCCTATTTTCATTCTCTTCTCAATTTGTTCCCATTCTCCTTGCTTCCCTATTTTCATTCTCTTCTCAATTTCTTCCCATTCTCCTTGCTTCCCTATTTTCATTCTCTTCTCAATTTCTTCCCATTCTCCTTGCTCCCTATTTTCATTCTCTTCTCAATTTCTTCTTATTCTCCTTGCTTCCCTATTTTCATTCTCTTCTCAATTTCTTCCCATTCTCCTTGCTTCCCTATTTTCATTCTCTTCTCAATTTCTTCCCATTCTCCTTGCTTCCCTATTTTCATTCTCTTCTCAATTTCTTCCCATTCTCCTTGCTTCCCTATTTTCATTCTCTTTATTTCTTCCCATTCTCCTTGCTTCGCTATTTTCATTCTCTTCTCTGTTTCTTACCATTCTCCTTGCTTCCCTATTTTCATTCTCTTCTCAATTTCTTCCCATTCTCCTTGCTTCCCTATTTTCATTCTCTTCTCTATTTCTTCCCATTCTCCTTGCTTCCCGATTTTCATTCTCTTCTCAATTTCTTCCCATTCTCCTTGCTTCCCTATTTTCATTCTCTTCTCTATTTCTTCCCATTCTCCTTGCTTCCCTATTTTCATTCTCTTCTCTATTTCTTCCCATTCTCCTTGCTTCCCTATTTTCATTCTCTTCTCAATTTCTTCCCATTCTCCTTGCTTCCCTATTTTCATTCTCTTTATTTCTTCCCATTCTCCTTGCTTCCCTATTTTCATTCTCTTCTCAATTTCTTCCCATTCTCCTTGCTTCCCTATTTTCATTCTCTTTATTTCTTCCCATTCTCCTTGCTTCCCTATTTTCATTCTCTTCTCTGTTTCTTCCCATTCTCCTTGCTTCCCTATTTTCATTCTCTTTATTTCTTCCCATTCTCCTTGCTCCCCTATTTTCATTCTCTTCTCTATTTCTTCCCATTCTCCTTGCTTCCCTATTTTCATTCTCTTCTCTATTTCTTCCCATTCTCCTTGCTTCCCTATTTTCATTCTCTTCTCAATTTCTTCCCATTCTCCTTGCTTCCCTATTTTCATTCTCTTCTCAATTTCTTCCCATTCTCCTTGCTTCCCTATTTTCATTCTCTTCTCAATTTCTTCCCATTCTCCTTGCTTCCCTATTTTCATTCTCTTTATTTCTTCCCATTCTCCTTGCTTCCCTTTTTTCATTCTCTTCTCTGTTTCTTCCCATTCTCCTTGCTTCCCTATTTTCATTCTCTTTATTTCTTCCCATTCTCCTTGCTTCCCTATTTTCATTCCTTCTCAATTTCTTCCCATTCTCCTTGCTTCCCTATTTTCATTCTCTTCTCAATTTCTTCCCATTCTCCTTGCTTCCCTATTTTCATTCTCTTTATTTCTTCCCATTCTCCTTGCTTCCCTATTTTCATTCTCTTCTCTATTTCTTCCCATTCTCCTTGCTTCCCTATTTTCATTCTCTTCTCTATTTCTTCCAATTCTCCTTGCTTCCCTATTTTCATTCTCTTCTCAATTTCTTCCCATTCTCCTTGCTTCCCTATTTTCATTCTCTTCTCAATTTCTTCCCATTCTCCTTGCTTCCCTATTTTCATTCTCTTTATTTCTTCCCATTCTCCTTGCTTCCCTATTTTCATTCTCTTCTCTGTTTCTTCCCATTCTCCTTGCTTCCCTATTTTCATTCTCTTTATTTCTTCCCATTCTCCTTGCTTCCCTATTTTCATTCTCTTCTCAATTTGTTCCCATTCTCCTTGCTTCCCTATTTTCATTCTCTTCTCTATTTCTTCCCATTCTGCATCCCTTCTGGATTTCTTCCGATCTCCTTCTTGCCTCCATTTTTATTCTAATTTTTCCCTTCTATAGCTCCTTCTTCTCTCCTTCCTCCCATTCTCCTTTCCTTCTCCATTCTTCCCATTCTGCATCCCTTGGAGATTTCTTCCCAACCCTTCCTCCATTCCCGCCTGTTTCCTTCTTCTCTCCCTTTGTTCCCGTTCTCCTTGCCTTCTCCATGTATCGCATATTCCTCTCCTTCTCCATTTCTCTTCATTCTCCTTTCCTTCTTCATTTCTTGCCTGTTTTCTCTTTCATTTTTCATTTCTTTCCAGTTGTCTCTTTTTTCTCTCTGTCTTTCTGTTCTTCTTCCCTCTCTGCATTTCTTCCCATTCTGTTTCTTTTCTCCATTTCTTCGCTTCTCCTTCTTTTCTCCATTTCTTCTGCTTCTCCTTCTTTTCTCCATTCTTCCCTTCTCCTTCTTTTCTCCATTTCTTCTCCTTCTTCTTTTCTCCATTTCTTCCGCTTCTCCTTCTTTTCTCCATTTCTTCTCCTTCTTTTCTCCATTTCTTCTCCTTCTTTTCTCCATTTCTTCTCCTTCTTCTTTTCTCCATTTCTTCTGCTTCTCCTTCTTTTCTCCATTTCTTCGCTTCTCCTTCTTTTCTCCATTTCTTCCCTTCTCCTTCTTTTCTCCATTTCTTCCGCTTCTCCTTCTTTTCTCCATTTCTTCCGCTTCTCCTTCTTTTCTCCATTTCTTCCCTTTCTCCTTCTTTTCTCCATTTCTTCCGCTTCTCCTTCTTTTCTCCATTTCTTCCGCTTCTCCTTCTTTTCTCCATTTCTATCCCATCTCCTTTTCTCCATTTCTTCTCCTTCTCCTTCTTTCTCCAGTTCTTTTCTCCATTTCTTCCCGTTCTCCTTCTTTTCTCCATTTCTTCTCCTCTTTTTCTCCATTTCTTCTCCTTCTCCTTCTTTTCTCCAGTTCTTTTCTCCATTTCTTTCCCGTTCTCCTTCTTTTCTCCCATTTCTTCTCCTTCTTTTCTCCATTTCTTCTCCTTCTTCTCCTTCTTTTCTCCATTTCTTCTCCTTCTTTTCTCCATTTCTTTTCCTTGTTTTCTCCATTTCTTCTCCTTCTTTTCTCCATTTCTTCTTCTTTTCTCCATTTCTTCTCCTTGTTTTCTCCATTTCTTCTCCTTCTTTTCTCCATTTCTTCTCCTTCTTTTATCCATTTCTCCATTTTCTTCTCCTTCTTCTTTTCTCCATTTCTCCATTTCTTCTCCTTCTTCTTTTCTCCATTTCTTCTCCTTCTTCCTTTCTCCATTTCTCTCCTTTTCTCCATTTCTTCTCCTTCTTTTCTCCATTTCTTCTCCTTCTTTTCTCCATTTCTTCTCCTTCTTTTCTCCATTTCTTCTCCTTCTTTTCTCCATTTCTTCTCCTTCTTCTTTTCTCCATTTCTTCTCCTTCTCTTTTCTCCATTTCTTCTCCTTCTTTTTCTCCATTTCTTCTTCTCCTTATTTTCTCCATTTCTTCTCCTTCTTCTTTTCTCCATTTCTTCTCCTTCTCCTTTTCTCCATTTCTTCTCCTTCTTTTCTCCATTTCTTCTCCTTCTTCTTTTCTCCATTTCTTCTCCTTCTTTTCTCCATTTCTTCTCCTTCTTTTCTCCATTTCTTCTCCTTCTTCTTTTCTCCATTTCTTCTCCTTCTTCTTTTCTCCATTTCTTCTCCTTCTTCTTTTCTCCATTTCTTCTCCTTCTTTTCTCCATTTCTTCTCCTTTTCTTTTCTCCATTTCTTCTCCTTCTTTCTCCATTTCTTCTCCTTCTTTCTCCATTTCTTCTCCTTATTTTCTCCATTTCTTCTCCTTCTTCTTTTCTCCATTTCTCCTTCTTTCTCCATTTCTTCTCCTTCTTTTCTCCATTTCTTCTCCTTCTTTTCTCCATTTCTTCTCTTTCTCTTTTCTCCATTTCTTCTCCTTCTTTTCTCCATTTCTTCTCTCTTCTTTTCTTCCATTTTTCTTTTCTTCTTTTCTCCTTTCTTCTCCTTCTTTTCTCCATTTCTTCTCCTTCTCCTTTTCTACATTTCTTCTCCTTCTTTTCTCCATTTCTTCTCCTTCTTTTCTCCATTTCTTCCCTTCTTCTTTTCTCCATTTCTTCTCCTTCTTTTCCTCCATTTCTTCCCCTTCTTCTTTTTCTCCATTTTCTTTCTCTTCTTCTTTTCTCCATTTCTTCTTCTTTTCTCCATTTTCCCCTTCTCCTTCTTTTCTCCATTTCTTTCCATTCTCCTTCATTTTATTTTTCATTTTTCTCTATTCTGTTTCCCTTCTCCATTTCTTCCCTTACTCTGTTTCTTCCCATTGCCAATCCTTTTCCAGTTCCATGCTTTTATGCTTCCCTGTTACAGTTCTTCCTGTTCTGTAACTCTGTTGTAGTTCGTCCCATTCCCAGTCCCTTCTCCATTTCTTCCCATTTTCTTGTCATTTGAAAAACGTTGGCTTCAAAGGCACCTTTGAGCTGGATTTCGTTTTGTTTTGTTCAAGGTATTGAATGTTGATAACCACCATACTGTGTTGTTTTGTAACTTCACTTTATCACTTATGAAAAACAACATGTCAGCAAATAAGCTATATTATACTTTGATTGTATGTACAGGTTTTGATATAGGCGTTCACGTGACTTCTGGGGTGTGTTCTTTGGTTCCTGGTTCATTTTGTATACACATGTTGCATGTCACATCATATTACTGCCTTTTTTTATCAAAGTCTGCAGCAAAGTAGCTGAAGAATTGAGATGGATGAGACATGTGAAGTGTTACAGTAAGTTTTTGTGGATATATTTTGTAAAACAAAAACAACAGATTTTGTCCAGTGACACTGCCATCAGCTTGAATTATGTTATGGAAGTCTACAGCAACAGATATGAAAATGGCAAACAGCTGAACAAAACAAGATCGTTAGGACAGAGAAGCTGCATGGCTGCTTATCTGCGGCGTTGATATATAGAGTAGGTTTGGGTTTCTTTTTGTTGTTGTTGTCTTTAAATTCACTGCCTTGTTTTTGAAAACAATCAGCATTGGAACATTCAGAACGGAGCTGCCAGAAACAGAACAAATAAAGGCACATTACGTGCGTAGCACAGGCTGTCGCGCGCGCACAAACACACACACACACACACACACACACACACACACACACACACACACACACGCACACACACACACACACACACACACACACACACACACATTGATGCATGCATGCATACACACAATCTCTGTGCATCTTGGAGGAAAGGAACAGTCCCTTTCAGGAGAGGCCCTGTGTTTTATTGGACCTTGACTGGCTTGCCTTCAGTTCCAAGTACCCTGTCTTGCATACCATGACTGGTCACACAATTGTTCAGAGTACCCTGTCTTGCATACCATGACTGGTCACACAATTGTTCAGAGTACCCTGTCGTACATACCATGACTGGTCATACAATTGTTCAGAGTACCCTGTCTTGCATACCATGACTGGTCACACAATTGTTCAGAGTACCCTGTCGTACATACCATGACTGGTCACACAATTGTTCAGAGTACCCTGTCGTACATACCATGACTGGTCACACAATTGTTCAAAGTACCCTGTCGTGCATACCATGACCTCGTCACACAACTGTTTGGACTGGACAGAAGACAGCATTTTCAGGAACAGTTGAACACGGTCGGCTTTCTGTGCTTCAAGGATTTGAAATCATAAAAGACAGTCTCAATTTGGCAGGAATTGTTTTTCAAAGATGGAACTGGGGCAGATGGTTTGGTGAAAACTCAGTTACTGTGCACTTCTTAGGATCAAGCGATTTTCAGACCAGAGCGTGTATGGCGTCAGATGACGATGTAGCCTATCTTGCAAGACCCCTTTAAAGGTTAAAAACAAGTTTAAAACGGAGAACAAACTGTTTGTTTCTTGATATAAGGGCAATCCCCCCACCCGCCTTCTCAAATCAGTAAATTCATCTAGAAGTGGTTTGATATTGCAAATCTGTACTCCTATTGAGTCACATTTTTTTTAATGTATCATCGTTGAGCTTCGTCATTGTGAAAATGTACAAGTAAAATGAAGATATTGTAGAATCCATGTTTTAGGGGCACAGTTTCCATTATCACAGTTAAAGTGACGTCCTGCAGTTTGTGGTTGGGGTCTTGCAGTTTAAACTTTCCTGAGGGCTGCGTTTCAACGGTTATTAGTTGGTTAATGATGTCTTAAATGAACATGTGCACAGTAGCATTAACACCAACAGCTGTGACACAATAAATGTAAACAAACACAATGAAATAACTCAGATAAAGTGTCACTGAATCTTGGTGATTTACGTTTAAAGCACTGGTGCTTCAGTTTGGTTGCAGTAACACAAACAGTGACACTAGTCTGATCCTAATGGATTTTCCCTCTGTATATCCTTTTCATTTTTATCTGTAACATGTAGCTGGTTTAAAATGACTAACAAAGTACGCTTTGTCACAGGATGACGAGTTAGCGATGTCATTTTTGTTGATGTTTTCTGGAACAGAGACTGCCGTGGAGTGTCACTGTGTTCAAAGACATGAGACACAGGGTCTTTACAGTGGGCAATAGACCTTACATCTCCAGGAGATTGGCGTGGAGTGTCACTGTGTTCAAGGCATGAGACACAGGGTCTTTACAGTGGGCAATAGACCTTTCATCTCCAGGAGACTGGTGTGGAGTGTCACTGTGTTCAGAGACATGAGACACAGGTCTTTACAGTGGGCAGTAGACCTTACATCTCCAAGAGACTGGTGTGAAGTGTCACTGTGTTCAGAGACATGAGACACAGGTCTTTACAGTGGGCAATAGACCATACATCTCCAGGATTCCAGCACTGTGTTGTGGTAGGCAGACTACAGTATCTTGAAACCCTGAACACCAGTTCTTAGCAGACATATTTCTTTCCTTCATGTTTTGTTTGTTTTAGTGCACACAAGCATGGCTAGTTGACATCTTCACAGGATGGAAGATCATTTAGAGTACCATGACTCCCATGCTTTTTTTGTGATCGTATGTAAGGTCATATTGCATCATCAATAGAAGTGATATGATAAGTAAGGTCATATTGCATCATCAATAGAAGTGATATGATAAGTAAGGTCATATTGCATCATCAATAGAAGTGATATGATAAGTAAGGTCATATTGCATCATCAATAGAAGTGATATGATAAGTAAGGTCATATTGCATCATCAATAGAAGTGATATGATAAGCGTAGAGCTATATGATAATAGGTAAAGCTGTATATTGCATCATCAATAGAAGTGATATGATAAGCGTAGAGCTATATGATAATAGGTAAAGCTGTATAATCTTTGGACAGTGTGATACTCGGGGGACTTTTATTGTTGCTATTTGCATGTGCCTTTATTTTGCTGTTACGCATGCTGCTACTTATCCAAAACGATTTTTATGCGTGTTTTTTTTTTCCTTCTGTATAATATATGTGCGCCTTCTCATCAAAATATTATCAATATGATGTTGAACTTGAACTGAAATATTTGAGTGCTTTTATGAATGGAATAGAAATAACTGATGACATATCTTAAAAATGTAATGAAGAGCGTTCCAAGCTGATGTGATTGGACATGTCGACCATTTCTTTTCTCTTTTTTTTTCTTTACAATATAGAATCCAAAGTTATGAAAATTGTGAAAATATGTCAAACGTTTTGATCGTGGTAGATAAAGTACATACATAACAAAGTGATATTTTCATATTTCTTAAACTTTAAACGCAGCATCACGCTGTAATATCAAGATGTGAAACCAGACATTAATGTGTCTGTATTTCCGACAGATTTGGTGGGGTGAGAGAGAAAAAAATGATATATGCAAACTTCAAGTTTTGTAAATGTTACAGATGTGGATGCAGACAGCGACCTTTTCAGGGTTTTTTTCCCCCAGGAGCTTTAATATTAACTTTGACGTTTAAATGCATGAAAAAGAACCAAATGCTTGTGGCAAGTCTGGACATGGAGTCAGTCCCATAGTAAGTGTAAACCAGATGTGAACCTAACCAGACAATGCCGTATTGTTTTGAGATAGGATGTGAATGACCAACACATCTGAAATGGGAAAACGACATATCAGAGTTTTGACAGATTTGGGGCATTAACCGTTAAATCCCTATCATTGTGATGCACAGGTTAGCTTAATGACGTGTTTCTTTGTCGTTTATGATTGTGTTTAGCGAAGAAACCGACTTCAATCGGCTAATTTTCGTTCCATGTTATTATCTTACCGAAGTTGTTTCCGTTGCCATTGTCGATGATAGATTTTCACCCAGTGAATCCAGTGATGGCCCTTTTCTTTGAGTAACTCACCAAAGTTTTGGTCACTGAACCGTTAGCTCACCCACTTTGGCTGTTGGCACCGACACTGAAAGGAACTGTTACGGTTGTTATGGTGAACGTAGCATGAAAGAAAATGCTGTGTCTATGTTGGGAAGAAACTGCAAACAAGAATGCTTTTGTTCATGACAGAAATACGGAGGTGGCATATTGGTAGTGGAGGAAAGGCTTCCCTTTTGTAGTTTAGCGGTTTGTACATCAGTACCGTTTTGAGCCTGCAATTACTGAAAAGGCTGCAAGGATGAGAGACAAGATGGAGAGTGGAGGGGGGGGGGGATACTGCTGTGATAAACCTCAGAGAAGATGAAAGAGGAATGAAAGGTCATGACCATAAACATGTGTATATTACAAGGCCGGCATATCACCGACAGTACGGACAACTGTCCTATTTCAGTAAACCGTAAATTAGACTGTGACAGTACGGACAACTGTCCTATTTCAGTAAACCGTAAATTAGACTGTGACAGTACGGACAACTGTCCTATTTCAGTAAACCGTAAATTAGACTGTGACAGTACGGACAACTGTCCTATTTCAGTAAACCGTAAATTAGACTGTGACAGTACGGACAACTGTCCTATTTCAGTAAACCGTAAATTAGACTGTGACAGTACGGACAACTGTCCTATTTCAGTAAACCGTAAATTAGACTGTGACAGTACGGACAACTGTCCTATTTCAGTAAACCGTAAATTAGACTGTGACAGTACGGACAACTGTCCTATTTCAGTAAACCGTAAATTAGACTGTGACAGTACGGACAACTGTCCTATTTCAGTAAACCGTAAATTAGACTGTGACAGTACGGACAACTGTCCTATTTCAGTAAACCGTAAATTAGACTGTGACAGTACGGACAACTGTCCTATTTCAGTAAACCGTAAATTAGACTGTGACAGTACGGACAACTGTCCTATTTCAGTAAACCGTAAATTAGACTGTGACAGTACGGACAACTGTCCTATTTCAGTAAACCGTAAATTAGACTGTGACAGTACGGACAACTGTCCTATTTCAGTAAACCGTAAATTAGACTGTGGAATGTGAACCATCAGCACCAGTAGACACTTAGCACGCTTTGACCCATGTCAGTACATCAGCACCAGTAGACACTTAGCACGCTTTGACCCATGTCAGTACATCAGCACCAGTAGACACTTAGCACGCTTTGACCCATGTCAGTACATCAGCACCAGTAGACACTTAGCACGCTTTGACCCATGTCAGTACATCAGCACCAGTAGACACTTAGCACGCTTTGACCCATGTCAGTACATCAGCACCAGTAGACACTTAGCACGCTTTGACCCATGTCAGTACATCAGCACCAGTAGACACTTAGCACGCTTTGACCCATGTCAGTACATCAGCACCAGTAGACACTTAGCACGCTTTGACCCATGTCAGTACGTTGTTAACCAGTAGACACTTAGCACGCTTTGACCCATGTCAGTACGTTGTTATTTTGCACTGTTATTACATTGTATTGTGAAGTGTAGGCATATCCACTGATGCTGATCCTGAGGAATGTGTATTTTCATAGAGGGTGTACCATTGGCAGTTTTGCTTTCATGGAATACAGGTATAGTAAGCATTCCTGTAGATACGTATTACAAATGTATTTGAGTAATGTATTAGGAGCATTCTCACCATTGTGATAGATGTACTTACTAACTTTTGTTTGTTTTCCGTTTACTTCTCAGTTAACTCATTTCATAAGCTCTTGTGATCTAGAATGACATCGCAAGTATTCAGTTCACATACTTATACCATTACCAGTCAGTAATTTGCAATTGATTATTTTCCACTGGGTTTGGACCAAATTTGATGTTCTTTGTTTTCCCTCAAACTGTAGATTTTATTTGTTTGGTCACAATGCAGTATCTTTTGAAATGAAATTTCTGTCGACGTTATTTTTGAAATCTAGATCACATAGGATCGTATCGGGTACACTTTTTATGTGTGAAATAATTGATGCATTGACTGCGTATGTTCTGTCCAGATTGTACATGGTTTTGTATTTTTTACAGACAAGATGCATTTTTTCTGTATGTGTATTATAGACAGTGCACCTCGCTTTGCATACGTATGGATAAGTAAAGACACCTCACATGAAAAAAGGACTATGTATGAAATAAGGATGACCAGTTCACTTTGTGCAGTGGAGATTACAAATGACTTAAACGATAATCGAGATTATTTTCAAAACTTGACCACAAGGAAATCTCATGTTCTGTTTTGGTCTACCCTCGAAACTCGCAAACATCTCTCCATGTCGTGAAGTGTGATGTGTTGATTCACCAATACTGGAATTCTGTCTGTGTGATGGTGTGACGTCTCTCCATGTGACGTGTGATGTGTTGATTCACCAATACTGGAATTCTGTCTGTGAGGGTGTGACGTCTCTCTATGTGACGTGTGATGTGTTGATTCACCAATACTGGAATTCTGTCTGTGTGATGGTGTGACGTCTCTCCATGTCGTGACGTGTGATGTGTTGATTCACCAGTACTGGCATTCTGCGTGTCTGTGAGATATAGCGAAGGTTTCGCTGCTCTTTCTGTGATCACGTGACATTAGGTGTTAATCTGTTAGTGTTCGTGGCATTATATTCCTTCATTTACCGGATGTACACCCAGACCATACAACTTGTATGAGCCTAAGTTACGTGTATTGGCTTCCTCTTGTCTTCTCGTTTCTTCCTACCCGTCAGTCCCCTTTGCCTCCCTTTCCCGTTTATCCGCCCTTTGGCCTTCACGTTACTGCCTCTTGTTGTTGTTTCTTTTGATACGTAATGTATTAGCTTGTGATAATAGCTGCTTATGAGATAGGGACTGGCTGATTTTGTTTTTTTTTCCCAGTTCACTGGTTTTTGAAATCCTACGCTAGCTGACCAATGGGTGTGCGTGGATGGAAGGGCGGTGGGGAGGGGAGGGGCAGGTGTTTGTTTGTTTGTTGCTTTTGTTGTTGTCGTTAATGAAACAAACAAAGGAAAAAAAAGATCGATAGCTGTACCAAACTATTACATTCACAATTAAAACTGAACTTTACACAATCTTTGTTTCATCTGTCATAGGTGGGGTTTTTTTTGTTGTTGTTTTTTTCTTTATTTGCTGCAGAGCATGGTAATACGATTGGGGTCTTGCATGTTTAAATGTGCACGCCATTCAATAAGGACCCCCACCCCCATTCCACCCCACCCACACCCTCCTCCCTCCCTGACCTATACAATAGTGCCAAGAACTCCTCCCTCCCTGACCTATACAATAGTGCCAAGAACTCCTCCCTCCCTGACCTATACAATAGTGCCAAGAACTCCTCCCTCCCTGACCTATACAATAGTGCCAAGAACTCCTCACTCCCTGACCTATACAATAGTGCCAAGAACTCCTCCCTCCCTGACCTATACAATAGTGCCAAGAACTCCTCCCTCCCTGACCTATACAATAGTGCCAAGAACTCCTCCCTCCCTGACCTATACAATAGTGCCAAGAACTCCTCCCTCCCTGACCTATACAATAGTGCCAAGAACTCCTCCCTCCCTGACCTATACAATAGTGCCAAGAACTCCTCCCTCCCTGACCTATACAATAGTGCCAAGAACTCCTCCCTCCCTGACCTATACAATAGTGCCAAGAAACTGTCAATTTAACGACCGGGAATGTGGCTTCAGCATTCCAGCAGGAAAGAATGAAGAAAAAAGATTCTGTTGGCAGGAACCTTGGTAGAGTGAAACCATCAGCAGGACAGTAGGGGGCAGTACACATGTGCAGGGGCAGTACACATGTGCAGGGGCAGTACACACGTGCAGGGGCAGTACACATGTGCAGGGGCATTCAGACCACATTGGCGCTCACAAAATAGACCTCTTCCACGAAAGAAATCAGGGGAGATAATGCCCGTTTTCCCCTTGATAAACAGAGTTATCTTTTCTCAGTGTATGTGTCAAGCAACTACATGTAGAAATTCAAAGATTGTTATGTTCTCGGGTGTGTGGCTTATTGAGTGGGATCCCTGTTAGCCTTTGTCCTGAATTAGATTATGGTGTTTTTCCGATTTTCTCAAATAGTTTAAGCATCAAACGATAAATAGACCATGTCTTTCTGTGAAATTCTAAGACTGACATAAGTGGTTTGCACGAGTTATTGTTTTGGATTATCAGGTGCTTTCGCTTTCGAGAGAAAATTGTTGTGTGCCATTTATTGTTGAAAACATGCTGAAGACTTTCATTCTATCTGACGAAATACCTTTTGCACACACTACAAAGCGTCTGCATTTATTTACTTCATCCCCGTTTTTGGTTTTCTTTTTTCGCAAGCCTTTCTTTATGCACTATTCTGTCTGTCCTTTGCGCTGTCAGGTTGTCTATCGATGGATCTTTATTTCAACATGTTTGAACATTCAGTTAAGATCACAAGCATATTCGGGAACCTGTTGTTCTTCATATTCTCTGGTAGTGTGAAGTTGTTGAATTTTGTTTATCGGGTGGCGGACACGGAGTGAGATAGAGTAGTACATTCCTAGCTCTGAATGAAGAGCACATTTAAAGCTTCGTATATCCGTATATTTGTGTTAGACGTATCAATGGCATTTGGAATGTTTTTGCCAAGATCAGCGACAATAAAACATTATTCTTATGTATGTACTATTATTTTGTTGCTGTTGGTTGGATTGGTGTACAAGTTGTGAGCGCTCACAGATTCTTTTAAACAAGAGTTGCATCACAGCATACAAATATGTATGCCTGTAAGCAACAATTGCACACACACACGCGCGCGCACGCACACACACACGCACGCACACACACACGCACACACACACACACACACACACACACACACACACACACACACACAGAATTTCTCAAATACATGTATGCTATGTATGCACTCACATAGTTAAACACTTGTACACACACACACACACACACACACACACACACACACACACACACACACACACTTATTCACATGCAAAGATGCACGTGTTCTCTTACACGGTCTTGCTGAAATCTAGCAACGTCTTGCTCAAGTTTAGCAACGCACGCGCGCGCGCACACACACGCACACACACACACACACACGTACGCATGTACGCTCGCACGCACACACACGTTCGCGTGAAGCTGAAGTGCACGCGCGCGCGCACACACGCACACACGCACACAAACAAATAGTATTCACATGCAAACATGTGGCGGATTACCTGTAAAAAAAGACTTATCAATTTAATGAGTATTGATACTTGTATTAGACCACAACCGCCACCGTAAAAAGAAGCATCAATACAGAAAAGAGAGAGGGGACGTGAGACAGAGCGCCAACGAGATCAGGGTTTATGTATCAAAGAACCGCTTTGTGTATGCGCCAGTCTGTGATGGGTTAGGTGCTCCTCACATTAAACCACTTTGTGTAGGAGCCAGTCTGTGATGGGTTAGGTGCTCCTCACATTGAACCGCTTTGTGTAGGAGCCAGTCTGTGATGGGTTAGGTGCTCCTCATATTGAACCGCTTTGTGTATGCGCCAGTCTGTGATGGGTTAGGTGCTCCTCACATTGAACCGCTTTGTGTAGGAGCCAGTCTGTGATGGGTTAGGTGCTCCTCACATTGAACCGCTTTGTGTAGGAGCCAGTCTGTCTGTGTGATGGGTTAGGTGCTCCTCACATTGAACCGCTTTGTGTAGGAGCCAGTCTGTCTGTGTGATGGGTTAGGTGCTCCTCACATTGAACCGCTTTGTGTAGGAGCCAGTCTGTCTGTGTGATGGGTTAGGTGCTCCTCACATTGAACCGCTTTGTGTAGGAGCCAGTCTGTCTGTGTGATGGGTTAGGTGCTCCTCACATTGAACCGCTTTGTGTAGGAGCCAGTCTGTCTGTGTGATGGGTTAGGTGCTCCTCCTATTGATTCAGTGGTTGACTGTGCTTTGACAAAATATGACGACCTGTTTCACTGCTTGGCTCCTTTGTAACAATGTGATGACCTGTTTCACTATTTGGCTCTTTTGTAACAATGTGACGACCTGTTTCACTGCTTGGCTCCTTTGTAACAATGTGACGACCTGTTTCACTGCTTGGCTCCTTTGTAACAATGTGATGACCTGTTTCACTATTTGGCTCCTTTGTAACAATGTGACGACCTGTTTCACTGCTTGGCTCTTTTGTAACAATGTGATGACCTGTTTCACTATTTGGCTCCTTTGTAACAATGTGACGACCTGTTTCACTGCTTGGCTCTTTTGTAACAACGTGACGACCTGTTTCACTGCTTGGCTCTTTTGTAACAATGTGACGACCTGTTTCACTGCTTGGATCCTTTGTAACAATGTGACGACCTGTTTCACTGCTTGGCGTCTTTGTAACAATGTGACGACCTGTTTCACTGCTTGGCGTCTTTGTAACAATGTGACGACCTGTTTCACTATTTGGCTCCTTTGTAACAATGTGACGACCTGTTTCACTGCTTGGCTCCTTTGTAACAATGTGACGACCTGTTTCACTACTTGGCTCCTTTGTAACAATGTGACGACCTGTTTCACTGCTTGGCTCCTTTGTAACAATGTGACGACCTGTTTCACTGCTTGGCTCCTTTGTAACAATGTGACGACCTGTTTCACTGCTTGGCTCCTTTGTAACAATGTGACGACCTGTTTCACTGCTTGGCTCCTTTGTAACAATGTGACGACCTGTTTCACTGCTGGGCTCTTTTGTAACAACGTGACGACCTGTTTCACTGCTTGGATCCTTTGTAACAATGTGACGACCTGTTTCACTGCTTGGTTCCTTTGTAACAATGTGACGACCTGTTTCACTGCTTGGATCCTTTGTAACAATGTGACGACCTGTTTCACTGCTTGGTTCCTTTGTAACAATGTGACGACCTGTTTCACTGCTTGGATCCTTTGTAACAATGTGACGACCTGTTTCACTGCTTGGTTCCTTTGTAACAATGTGACGACCTGTTTCACTGCTTGGATCCTTTGTAACAATGTGACGACCTGTTTCACTGCTTGGATCCTTTGTAACAATGTGACGACCTGTTTCACTGGTCGGCTACTTTGCCCTTTGTAAGACTTTCTTTGAATCACATATAAGTCTATGTTATCGTTTTGTTTCGGTGGCCCGTGAGTGTACGTGTCTGGTAAGCTCGGACTTTGGCAATTTTGTAGCCAATGACCAGCGCTAGCTCACGGAACCAGAGTGGTCAGCATGGTGACTGTTGTCAATACTTTTCCAGCCTTGCCCTGCATGCAGATGTCACCGAATGGTGAAGACCCTACTACATGTCTGCTGATCGTTGTCAATGTTGTAAACATGAAATTGCAGAAACTGTGATGGTAACATAGGCTGCTGCATGCACCGAAAACAGACTCACGCTAATGTATTTTATGCAATTATTGCAATAAATTCTAAATTCCTCTGCTCCAAGATCAATCACTTCAAGAATCACTAGAATGATTTACTCACTTGCCGATGTCTCTACAACAATCACTTCAAGACTCACTAGAGACTTCAGATTCTCTATGCACTTGTCGATGTCGCTACAACAATCACTTCAAGACTCACTAGAGACTTCAGATTCTCTATGCACTTGTCGATGTCGCTACAACAATCACTTCAAGACTCACTAGAGACTTCAGATTCTCTATGCACTTGCCGATGTCTCTACAATAATCACTTTAAGACACTAGAGACTTCAGATTCTCTATGCACTTGTCGATATCGCTATGACAATCACTTCAAGACTCACTAGAGACTTCAGATTCTCTATGCACTTGTCGATGTCGCTACAACAATCATTTCAAGACTCACTAGAGACTTCAGATTCTCTATGCCTTTTTTTTTTAGCTTGTTTGTGTTTTTTCCTCTGTATTGCACTTGAACTCCAACTTCAGTTTGTAGTAGGCAAGCATCTACTACGATTGGATGGACTTCAAGAAGGCATTTGACTGTGTGTGGTATGAAGGTTTGTGGCAGGCAACAAGGAACTGAACTGTAACGCTGAAAATAACCTCACGCAAGTCACAGCATTACAAAGATGGAAACAACGCCATTTTCCTGACTAACAAGTTTCTGGACTTCTTTCAAATAGCCATGGGAGTCCCCAAGGTTGTCTTCTCTCTCTCTCTCTCTGTTCTGTTCTAAATCGACCCTGTCCAATATAATGCAGAAACGCATCTACACTTCAATATCCTTGTGTTAATGGAGGCCGGCCTCTCTGCAGCCGAAGTTGATGCATGGAGCTATGCGGAGGTGGTGAAGCAGAAGTCCAGTGATTCATCGTAGAGCTGGAATCAGCACCAACAACTTGGCATGGAACGTAAGTAAGTTCCGAGAACATCGAAACCTCCGTCAACAGTTCCAGACTACATTCAGCAGTCGACATCACTGAGACCGTGCAGAGACTAGAAGGACTGGACCACGTCAGGTGCCGTGGGTCTGCTCTGAACAGGACAAGGAAGGCGAGGACGAGGGCCAGCCTGGCTATATCGCCCATGAAAAGACTCGGCATCCTCTGAAAAAATGTAGCCTGCCGCCCTCCCAATGAAGAGAAATCTGTACAAGTCACTGGACGTCGTCATCCTTCTCCATGGATGCGAGAGCTGGAGACTAGCAGTAAACCTTGGATCAAAAAAATTCAGGGATTTTGGAATGATTATTAGCTTCGTAGACGGATTGTCTGTATTTACATAGTGTTCAGAAATTAATGGAAGCAAGCCCATAAATCAGCCCTCTCACAGACGGACAGACGGACAAATACTGGGAAGACTGCGTGGTGCATGCCGACTGATGAGCCACCCACTGTGAAACATGTTCTTTTTGTGTAGTTGAGTTAGCGTGATATCAGACGTTACTGCGGATTCGATTTTCATTTTCCAAAAGAAATAATCTGATATGGAAAGCAGATCCAGTTTTAAGCTGCTTTAGCTATTTTGATTGAACTGTTTTAGGTGCAAGTTTAAAATGGTTCCAACACGTTATCGGCCTGACGTGGCTCCTTGCTCTCCAACAAACAGCATGAAATAAAATCAATGAAAGACAAGGTCCCAGCTTCTCAGTTAGCAATAGCAGAGAGCTTGCCTGCTGTGGACACCGCCTGTCGCCACGATTCCCTGCCCAAGGCCTTTCTGCAGGGCACAGAGGGTGGATGTCCCACGGGCAGACCACAGTGGTCAAAGATGGACAACGTACAGGTGGATGTCTCACGGGCAGATCACAGTGGTCAAAGATGGACAACGTACAGGTGGATGTCCACGGGCAGATCACAGTGGTCAAAGATGGACAACGTACAGGTGGATGTCCCACGGGCAGATCACAGTGGTCAAAGATGGACAACGTACAGGTGGATGTCCCACGGGCAGATCACACTGGTCAAAGATGGACAACGTACAGGTGGATGTCACACGGGCAGATCAAAGTGTCAAAGATGGACAACGTACAGGTGGATGTCCCACGGGCAGATCAGTGGTCAAAGATGGACAACGTACAGGTGGATGTCTCACGGGCAGATCACAGTGGTCAAAGAACAAACTGAATACAGCGCCGCTGTCCCTCCTGCAGTGGGCTGAGAACGGAGCTGTGAAGACCACTGACTGCCCACGCCTCCGCCACTGCCCTACGGCCACCTGCTGCCATGGACATATGCTGTAACGAATAAAATAAAACACAGGACCTGCTAGTATGTCCAGCCGCCCAGTCCTTTCGCCCTCCTCCTCCCTCCCCACCCCGCACCCTCCGCCAATTCCGCTCCCTCCTTCCTCACCTTTCCTCACGTGCTCTTCCCCCCAGGTCTGTTTTTCCCTCCCCCCCCCCCCCCCCGTCCCCCCCCCCCCCCCCCCCCCACCACCCCACCCCGTCCTCATGGTCAGCAACGTAACTGTGTCGTCACTCTAATGGGCAAAGCGTTGCTTGCGTAGTGTTGAGAAAGCCATTCACACACACACACACACACAGTTCTCAGTCCTTGCTGATACATCAGGATGCCCGGCCACCACACAGTCCTCAATGCTTGCTGATACATCAGGATGCCACCACACAGTCCTCAATGCTTGCTGATACATCAGAATGTCTATCCACCACACAGTCCTCAATGCTTGCTGACACATCATGATGTCTATCCACCACACAGTCCTCAATGCTTGCTGACACATCATGATGTCTATCCACTACACAGTCCTCAATGCTTGCTGATACATCAGGATGTCTATCCACCACACAGTCCTCAATGCTTGCTGATACATCAGGATGTCTATCCACCACACAGTCCTCAATGCTTGCTGACACATCATGATGTCTATCCACCACACAGTCCTCAATGCTTGCTGACACATCATGATGTCTATCCACTACACAGTCCTCAATGCTTGCTGATACATCAGGATGTCTATCCACCACACAGTCCTCAATGCTTGCTGACACATGATGTCTATCCACTACACAGTCCTCAATGCTTGCTGATACATCAGGATGTCTATCCACCACACAGTCCTCAATGCTTGCTGATACATCAGGATGTCTATCCACCACACAGTCCTCGATGCTTGCTGACACATCAGGATGTCTATCCACCACACAGTCCTCGATGCTTGCTGATACATCAGGATGTCACCACACAGTCCTCAATGCTTGCTGATACATCAGGATGTCTATCCACCACACAGTCCTCAATGCTTGCTGACACATGATGTCTATCCACTACACAATCCTCAATGCTTGCTGATACATCAGGATGTCTATCCACCACACAGTCCTCAATGCTTGCTGATACATCAGGATGTCTATCCACCACACAGTCCTCGATGCTTGCTGACACATCAGGATGTCTATCCACCACACAGTCCTCGATGCTTGCTGATACATCAGGATGTCACCACACAGTCCTCAATGCTTGCTGATACATCAGGATGTCTATCCACCACACAGTCCTCAATGCTTGCTGACACATGATGTCTATCCACTACACAGTCCTCAATGCTTGCTGATACATCAGGATGTCTATCCACCACACAGTCCTCAATGCTTGCTGATACATCAGGATGTCTATCCACCACACAGTCCTCGATGCTTGCTGACACATCAGGATGTCTATCCACCACACAGTCCTCGATGCTTGCTGATACATCAGGATGTCACCACACAGTCCTCAATGCTTGCTGATACATCAGGATGTCACCACACAGTCCTCAATGCTTGCTGACACATCATGATGTCTATCCACCACACAGTCCTCAATGCTTGCTGGCACATCATGATGTCTATCCACTACAGTCCTCAATGCTTGCTGATACATCAGGATGTCTATCCACCACACAGTCCTCAATGCTTGCTGATACATCAGGATGTCTATCCACCACACAGTCCTCAATGCTTGCTGATACATCAGGATGTCTATCCACTACACAGTCCTCAATGCTTGCTGACACATCATGATGTCTATCCACTACACAGTCCTCAATGCTTGCTGATACATCATGATGTCTATCCACCACACAGTCCTCAATGCTTGCTGATGCATCGGGATGTCTATCCACCACACAGTCCTCAATGCGTGCTGATACATCGGGATGTCTATCCACCACACAGTCCTCAATGCTTGCTGATACATCAGGATGTCTATCCACTACACAGTCCTCAATGCTTGCTGACACATCATGATGTCTATCCACTACACAGTCCTCAATGCTTGCTGATACATCATGATGTCTATCCACCACACAGTCCTCAATGCTTGCTGATGCATCGGGATGTCTATCCACCACACAGTCCTCAATGCGTGCTGATACATCGGGATGTCTATCCACCACACAGTCCTCAATGCTTGCTGATACATTAGGATGTCTATCCACCACACTGTCCTCAATGCTTCCTGATACATCGGGATGTTACCACACTGTCCTCAATGCTTGCTGATACATCAGGATACCACCACACAGTCCTCAATGCTTGCTGATACATCAGGATGTCTATCCACCACACAGTCCTCAATGCTTGCTGATACATCGGGATGTCACCACACAGTCCTCAATGCTTGCTGATACATCAGGATGCCCGGCCACCACACAGTCTGCAGTCCTTGACGTCAATGCCAAGACGTTAGGCCACTGCAAACCCTTCAGTGCCCGTAGAGAGTAAAGGAACCGCAGCCGCTACAACATCTTCCATCCTTGAAGATTGACAGGAAGCTAGACCACTGAACGTGTTCAATGCTTGAAGATGGTACAGGTATCGTAGTCACTGAACGTATTCACTGCTTGAAGATGGTACAGGTATCGTAGTCACTGAACGTATTCACTGCTTGAAGATGGTACAGGTATCGTAGTCACTGAACGTTTTCAGTGCTTGAAGATGGTACAGGTATCGTAGTCACTGAACGTTTTCAATGCTTGAAGATGGTACAGGTATCGTAGTCACTGAACGTTTTCAGTGCTTGAAGATGGTACAGGTATCGTTGTCACTGAACGTTTTCAATGCTTGAAGATGGTACAGGTATCGTAGTCACTGAACGTTTTCAATGCTTGAAGATGGTACAGGTATCGTAGCCACTATAGTGTCTTCAGTGCTCGGAGAAAATACAGAAAGCTTAGCCCCTGCTTTGTCTTCAATGCTTGAACACACTGCAAGAAACTTAGCCACTACTACATCTTCAATGCTATCGATAGCATAGGAACCTTCGTCAGTTCTACGTCTTCAATGGTTGAAGAGAGCACAGGAAGCTTAGCCACTAAACGTCTTCAACGCTCGAAGAAAGTACAGAAGACTTAGCTCCTAAACTATCTTCACTGCCGAAAATTAAGACAGGAGGCTAATGCAACTGTCACACGGGCGAAGACTTTTCCAAGACTTCTAAAATTAGGCACATCTCTAAGACTTTTTCTCCGTGTGACTGCACGACCAAGACCCCAGACGTCTGGGAAAATCCGATTCTTCAGTCTTGGGCCTAGTCGTGGGTTATTGGTCTGGACCAATAATGCATCTGTCACACGGGCGAAGACTTTTCCAAGACTTCCATAAATAGAACGGCCCCAAAGTCATGGTGTTTTTTTTAGTCTCGCCTCTGCTGTCACACGGGCCACGACGTTTCCAAGACTTAGAGGCACTGCCCCTTTTTTATAATCTCGCTGCCTGCTGGCTGTTACGAGACGCTGGCTGGCTGTGACGCTGTATTTGGTTTTGCCAAGACCAAGTTTGAAGTCTGGAAAACTTGTGCAGGTCTTCTTTGAGTCTTGGCTCAAGTTTTAGAAGACTCGAGGGAACGTTTTCAAAACCGGTCAGGACTAGCCAAGACCGATGCCAAACCTGCAACAGTGCTGCGCGCGCATCGACCTATTTGTTTTCCCGCGCGTGGCAGCTACTCCCCCATTGCGTCACCCAAAACGTCTCGCGGACGTTTTCAACACCGCGCGGCACTGACTAAGACTGGGCAGCACTGGCCAGGACTGTACAGGACCCGACAGGACGTTTCGCCGATGTTTTTTCGAATTTTAGTCGCCAAGACTTGAAAAAGTTATTGGTCCAGACCAATAACCCACGACTAGGCCCAAGACTGAAGAATCGGATTTTCCCAGACGTCTGGGGTCTTGGTCGTGCAGTCACACGGAGAAAAAGTCTTAGAGATGTGCCTAATTTTAGAAGTCTTGGAAAAGTCTTCGCCCGTGTGACAGCTGCATAACTTTAAAAAAGGGGCGGTGCCTCTAAGTCTTGGAAATGTCGTGGCTGAGTGATAGCAGAGGCGAGACTAAAAAAACACCAAGACTTTGGGGCCGTTCTATTTATGGAAGTCTTGGAAAAGTCTTCGCCCGTGTGACAGTTGCATTAGGCACTACAGCGTGCTCAGCGCTTTAAGAAGGTCATACACAGCTTAGCCGCTACATTTTCTTCCATGCTGAAAGATAACACACGAAGCTTGACCACGGCAAATGAACTAGAATAACTTATTTCCCCTTTTTCCTTTGCTTTTACTTGACCTGTACTAAGGATAATTTCCTTAGTCAACAAAAGCTCCAATGAATAAAACAACTAGAATTCATCCACACGTCTGTCATACAAACATATAAGACAAGGACACAACGAGAACGGAACCACATGTGGGGCGATACGGCAGGAATTCCTCCCTCCGCGGTCTAAATGTTTAGCCGTTCGCACGCTCATGCGTTCCACAATCCGTCTCGTGTCTGTGAAGCAACAAGGAAAATGAAACTAACTGTTGTTGTTGCTGCTGTTGTTGTTGTTGCTGTTGTTGTTGTTGCAACGTGACAGTATTTTAAATGACTAACGAACTATGGACACGTGTTTCATACAGTCAGGAACATCAATCACTGCTCAGGGTTCATCGGCTCCGCAGTAACCATGCCCACCAATCCTCCTTCTCCCTCCCCCTCCCTTACCCCTCCCTTCCCGCCTCTTCTGCCCCACCGTCTGTCTCCTCCCCACGCCTTCCCTCCTCCCCCCTTCTTCCCGCCCTCCGTCAGCAAGGTGTCAACGTCACCTGTTGCTGCAGGTAGGTCTGCAGGTTCTCCAGGTCTGCAATTCGTTTCTGGAGAATCTCGGTCACTTTGTCCCCCAGCATCTTCTGTCTGGACACCACAGACACCAGACAACGTCTCTTCAGCATCTTCTGTCTGGACACCACAGACACCAGACAACGTCACTTCAGCATCTTCTGTCTAGACACGACAGACACCAGACAGCGTCACTTCAGCATCTTCTGTCTGGACACCACAGACACCAGACAGTGTCACTTCAGCATCTTCTGTCAGCACAACACAGACACCAGACAGTGTCACTTCAGCATCTTCTGTCTGCACACCACAGACACCAGACAGCGTCACTTCGATTTTTGCATCAAAAAGCTTCCAAAAAATACAAGAATTAATCGAATTTAGTTTCCTTAAAGCTTTTAGAATTTCTATGACTCCTTTTTTTTCCTTTTCTGCAATTCTCATCTACTGCGCATTTCATACTCAACCTGGCTGTAAACAGCATACCTAAATATTCATATGAGTTAGCTATTTGTACCTCTATTGTGCCATAAAACCATTTTTCATGACGGGCAATGTGACCACCATTTCTGAATACCATTACATTTGTTTTCTCAAGATAAACAGTTAGAGACAGACGGTCTGCCTCTTCTTTTAATCTATTCAGCCGATTTTGAAGACCCACCACAGTATTAGATACTAATATCACATCATCTGCGAATAACATTTATAAAAAATTTCAACCGCTCCTGGGATCACTTGAATGCCATGCTTTCCTTTCTTTGTTATTTCAACTGCTAATTCATTAATAAAGAATGAAAACATCAGAGGACTTACTAAGCATCCTTGCTTCACTCCTTGTGGATATTCAAAAACATCCGAATAGATACATTTATCACGCACACATGCTGAAAAACAATCGTAAACACCACGAAGTGCCATGTACAACTTGCCATCCACTCCACGTTTACGTAAAGAAGCCCATAACATGTTACGATTAACGGAGTCGAAGGCCTTTCTAAAGTCGACGAAAGCAATGTACATTTTTCTTCAATACGTGTGTTTGAACTATTGCAAAAAGCTTTAAAATATGGTCTATAGTACTATAGTGTGATCTGAACCCTGCTTGTTCTTCGATCATTTTTCCTCCCTTTATGCCCACTTGTGAGTCTTCTGTTTAAAATATGGGTGTAGATTTGACTTCTCAGAGCAACTCCACGGTAGTTATCTGGGTTATTTG
>CM031617.1:70935538-70941540 GCA_018398815.1 Conus ventricosus | reverse complement strand
GGGAGAGAGAAAAAGACAGACAGAGACAGGCAGACAGATTGATTAAGAATAAGAGACTGATTTTAGCAACTGACAAAGAAACTGGGAGAAGCGTAAAGTTATGAAATTAATTTTGAGAAGACGGAGGCCCAAAATACTAAGAGAGAGAGAGAGAGAAGAGGGATATGTGTGTGTGTGTGTGTGTGTGTGTGTGTGTGTGTGTGTGTGTGTGTGTGTGTGTGTGTGTGTAGAAAAGAAAAAGAAACACCCGAAGGTGCTGGGGAGGACCCAGAGAAGCACTGTCTTCACCTGCCTTTAGAGCAGTCCTGTACCACCCTTGGAGGCCTGCGCTGTGTTGACGATGGGTACAGGCACGCACAGGACACTCCATTAAGATATCAAGGGACATAACTGCTCCTGAACAGAGGTAAATTAGACTACAGGATGCAGCTCATAACAGCCTTAACGTAGCATCCCCATGGGTGTACCAGCCCGTATTTCATGACTGCAGAGCCCACCGGCGAAAAACACCACCCTCAAGCTGCCGAGCACACCCCACAGACCCAACCACCCCTGCCCACGGACAGATGAAGACAGTGCCACTCCAGACACAGCCAAGCTTTCGCCATACGGTCTTATGTGCCCTCAAGAGAGAATCCAAAGTTGTAGTCTTTCCCACTGTCAACAGGACTTTCCCTGTGGTCAGTGGGTCTTTCCTCACCGTCACTGGACCTTTCTCCAGGGTCAGCCTAGTTAAGGCAAAGAAGAAAAAGAAACACCCGAAGGTGCTGGGGAGGACCCAGAGAAGCACTGTCTTCGCCTGCCTTTAGAGCAGTCCTGTACCACCCTTGGAGGCCTGCGCTGTGTTGACGATGGGTACAGGCACGCACAGGACACTCCATTAAGATATCAAGGGACATAACTCTGTGTGTGTGTGTGTGTGTGTGTGTGTGTGTGTGTGTGTGTGTGTGTGTGTGTGTGTGTGTGTAACATATACAATTATTTATTGACGAGGATAATAGACAAAACACTGAAGCTTTACATTCAGTCCTGGCCCTGAGTAGGGACTACAACATGCAGTGAAATGAATGAAACACAAACAAACAAAAACGGTCATGCAACCATAATGAAATATGAAATGAAAAGAACAGAGACAAGAAAGGAAAAAAAATGAGGGGAAGAAGATGATTGGGGTGCCTGGCATATAGGAATGTACCATAAGAGAGAGAGAGAGAGAGAGAGAGAGAGAGAGAGAGAGATTTTAATCAGTATAGGCCATGGCTCCTTATGATGGGGGTGTAATATAACAACAACAGTTCTTACAGCAAGGTAACATAGTATGGTTTAAGAATAAGAAGCTGACAGATAAACATGCTAAGTGCATACAATGACTACGACACTTGGGTTCACTTAACAAGAAGCTGACAGATAAACATGCTAAGTGCATACAATGAATACGACACTTGGGTTCATTTAAACTGACCATAGTTGTTCCCCTAGTGAAGGCTTTGTATAAGAATATGCATATGCTCTTCTGTGCGTTTTCATTTTCCTTTGACCACAAGAATCAAGAATCATTTATATACGCAACCCTTTGATTTACCCAGACAAACCCAAAGCCATTCTGAAACAGAAAGTATAAAACAAACCCTAAGGCCCACTATCTTTTACCACCCGATTCCAATCCCAGCGGCATAATATATGTTGAAGTGGTAATCTGTCATCATCCATCTGTACAATCTTCAGCCAGTGTCCAATGCAGCGTACATGTGAATTGAGATAGAATGGCGATTTGTTTCCCGATCAGCACATTCATTCGGTGTCTTCATGCTCCCATAAGAAAACCTAACACAGAGTAACTTTTATTCCAGACTGGCTTGAATACAAGTTGCTATGAGTTAGGTTTTCCTATGGGAGACACAGAGTAACTTTTATTCCAACTGGCTTGAATACAAGTTGCTATGAGTTAGGTTTTCTTATGGGAGCAAACGTTACCCCACTTGTGTACTGTTTACATTAATGCTAATCATAACAGATACCAAATGCAGGTCTTTAGACACGCCTGAAACTAGTCATGCTAGAGAGTTAGTGTCAGTTATGAGAGATCTAGTTCCAGTCAAAAGAGAGACCATGACTACAGCGAGAGAGAGATTGGGGGGAGGGGGTGAGGGGGGGGGGGGTGGAGGATGGGAGGAGGGGATGGGAAGTTAGCATCGGTTTAAGGAAGAGTCAGACAAACAAAAGATTCAGTACCAGCGTGTGTGTGTGTGTGTGTGTGTGTGTGTGTGTGTGTGTGTGTGGTGTGTGTGTGTGTTTGTGTGTGTGTGTGTGTGTGTGTGTGTGTGTGTGTGTGTGTGTGTGCGTGTGTGCGTGTCTGTGTCTGTGTGTGTGTGTGTGTGTGTGTGTGTGTGTGTGTGGAGAGACGAACAGAGTGACCAGCAGAGGAACAATGCACTTCACGTTGTTTGCAGTCATTAAACGGGCCACGTCAAGGCTGAGACAGAGGAGTAGGCATGGAGATAGTGAGAAGAAAGTAGAGAGGGGTCTAGCGAGCGAGCGAGCTCGAGAGACAGACAGACAGACAGACAGACAGACAGACAGCAAACCACAGACCCAAGGATTATGCAACAATGAAAAAAGGAGGTGGGCGGGTGGACACGTAGGTAAAATATACGGTGCCAGAAAGGGAGAGAGAGAGAGACAGGTCCTTCAGGCTGGCATTTCTTATCCTCTGGCACCGCCACCCGTTTCTTCCGACTTCTTGCACGCCACGACGGCAAGCGCAGCAGGATGCAGGATAAGTATGACAGATGGGCAGCCACAGCTACTGTTAGACACAGATTCAGAACAATGCAGGATAAGTATGACAGATGGGCAGCCACAGCTACTGTTAGACACAGCTTCAGAACAATGCAGGATAAGTATGACAGATGGGCAGCCACAGCTACTGTTAGACACAGCTTCAGAACAAGTAGGAAGGAAGCAGTAGTACCACAGCTACTCTCAGAGATTTGGAGAGAAGCAGCAACAAAACAAGTAGGAATGATGCAGTAGTGCTGTAGTCCTCAGAGCTCTCGGAGTAGTACTAGAACCCTGCTCTGGAGAAAAATGGCTTCGGAGCAATTAGCGACGACGGGGTTGTACCTCTGCTACTGTCAGTGACCCGGAGAGAAACACCTTCGGAGCATAAAGGATGGAGAAGTGCTGTAGGAAGTCTCGGTGCTCAGGACAGAACCAGCTGAAGGATGGAGAAGTGCTGTAGGAAGTCTCGGTGCTCAGGACAGAACCAGCTGAAGGATGGAGAAGTGCTGTAGGAAGTCTCGGTGCTCAGGACAGAACCAGCTGAAGGATGGAGAAGTGCTGTAGGAAGTCTCGGTGCTCAGGACAGAACCAGCTGAAGGATGGAGAAGTGCTGTAGGAAGTCTCGGTGCTCAGGACAGAACCAGCTGAAGGATGGAGAAGTGCTGTAGGAAGTCTCGGTGCTCAGGACAGAACCAGCTGAAGGATGGAGAAGTGCTGTAGGAAGTCTCGGTGCTCAGGACAGAACCAGCTGAAGGATGGAGAAGTGCTGTAGGAAGTCTCGGTGCTCAGGACAGAACCAGCTGAAGGATGGAGAAGTGCTGTAGGAAGTCTCGGTGCTCAGGACAGAACCAGCTGAAGGATGGAGAAGTGCTGTAGGAAGTCTCGGTGCTCAGGACAGAACCAGCTGAAGGATGGAGAAGTGCTGTAGGAAGTCTCGGTGCTCAGGACAGAACCAGCTGAAGGATGGAGAAGTGCTGTAGGAAGTCTCGGTGCTCAGGACAGAACCAGCTGAAGGATGGAGAAGTGCTGTAGGAAGTCTCGGTGCTCAGGACAGAACCAGCTGAAGGATGGAGAAGTGCTGTAGGAAGTCTCGGTGCTCAGGACAGAACCAGCTGAAGGATGGAGAAGTGCTGTAGGAAGTCTCGGTGCTCAGGACAGAACCAGCTGAAGGATGGAGAAGTGCTGTAGGAAGTCTCGGTGCTCAGGACAGAACCAGCTGAAGAGTAAGGAGGAAGGGTGGGGCAGCAGGGTCACTGCTGGCATTGCTCTGAAGGCGCCTTCAGAGCAGGCAGAAAGATGGTGCCATATCGGTTGTCAGAGACCGCGAGAGAAACAGCTTCAGAGCAGGCAGAAAGATGGTGCCATATCGGTTGTCAGAGACCGCGAGAGAAACAGCTTCAGAGCAGGCAGAAAGATGGTGCCATATCGGTTGTCAGAGACCGCGAGAGAAACAGCTTCAGAGCAGGCAGAAAGATGGTGCCATATCGGTTGTCAGAGACCGCGAGAGAAACAGCTTCAGAGCAGGCAGAAAGATGGTGCCATATCGGTTGTCAGAGACCGCGAGAGAAACAGCTTCAGAGCAGGCAGAAAGATGGTGCCATATCGGTTGTCAGAGACCGCGAGAGAAACAGCTTCAGAGCAGGCAGAAAGATGGTGCCATATCGGTTGTCAGAGACCGCGAGAGAAACAGCTTCAGAGCAGGCAGAAAGATGGTGCCATATCGGTTGTCAGAGACCGCGAGAGAAACAGCTTCAGAGCAGGCAGAAAGATGGTGCCATATCGGTTGTCAGAGACCGCGAGAGAAACAGCTTCAGAGCAGGCAGAAAGATGGTGCCATATCGGTTGTCAGAGACCGCGAGAGAAACAGCTTCAGAGCAGGCAGAAAGATGGTGCCATATCGGTTGTCAGAGACCGCGAGAGAAACAGCTTCAGAGCAGGCAGAAAGATGGTGCCATATCGGTTGTCAGAGACCGCGAGAGAAACAGCTTCAGAGCAGGCAGAAAGATGGTGCCATATCGGTTGTCAGAGACCGCGAGAGAAACAGCTTCAGAGCAGGCAGAAAGATGGTGCCATATCGGTTGTCAGAGACCGCGAGAGAAACAGCTTCAGAGCAGGCAGAAAGATGGTGCCATATCGGTTGTCAGAGACCGCGAGAGAAACAGCTTCAGAGCAGCAGAAAGATGGTGCCATATCGGTTGTCAGAGACCGCGAGAGAAACAGCTTCAGAGCAGGCAGAAAGATGGTGCCATATTGACTGTGAGAGACCTCGAGAGAAGCAGCTTCAGAGCAGTAGGAAGGGCGGAGAAGTTCTCTACATTCTGACAGTGTTTAGACAGAAGAGGTGTCGGAGCAAGAATAAAGGATGAGGAAAGCATTGAACCTGCTTTGAGGGGTCTGGGGACTGCTTCAGAACAATGCAGGGAGGATGGAGGGGTGGTAAGGATGCAGGCAGTATCACAGCTACTCTCAGAGATTTGGAGAGAGAAAGGCTTGAAACCAAACAGGAAGGATAGTGCCATAGCTAGTAATGAGACTCTTGGGAGCAGTACTACAATCCAGCCCTATAGAGGAACGGCTTCAGAGCAAGCAGGAAGGATGGAGTAGAACTGCAGGTACTGTTAATGCTTTAGAAAGAAACAGCTTTTGGGCAAGGAGGAAGAAGAGAGCAGTACTACAGCTACAGGCAGCGCTTTAGAGAGAAACAGTGTTAGAGGTTAGTAGGAAGGATTGAATACTGCCGTAGCTACAGGCAGTGCCTCGGGAATATACTGGGTTAGAACAAGTATAAAGGATGGACTAGTACTACAGCTACTGTCCTTGCTTTAGAGAGAAAGGTGTGAGGGCAAGTATAAAGGATGGACTTTAGAGAGAAAAGGTGTGAGGGCAAGTATAAAGGATGGACTTGTACTACAGCTACTGTCCTTGCTTTGGAGAGAAAAAGTGTTAGGGCACTTATAAAGGATGCACTAGTACTACATCTACTGCCAGTGCTTTAGAGAGAAAAGGTGTGAGGGCAAGTATAAAGGATGGAACGATTTTGCAGCCGTTGAAATGAGACAGACTTGCACAGAGGCAAGGCAGATGCAGAGACCCAGAGAAGTCCAGTGTCATTGTGTCCATTACAAAATGCACACCAGCAAGCACCCAATGACTGTGGATATTGAATGATTGGTCGATTGACTGACCGGTGACTGTGGATATTGAATGATTGGTCGATTGAC
>CM031617.1:70923038-70925538 GCA_018398815.1 Conus ventricosus | reverse complement strand
CACTGTGTTCGCTACATGATATACTACTTCGCATGTTCACCCGCTTGGCGGAGACATCGCAGAACTAAAAGTACTGGAACGTCAGTGGGGGGAGGGAGGGGAGGGGAGAAAAGGGGGGGGTTATTCGCGTACGGTTCCTGCCATCCTCTTATTGCTTTCTCGTTTTCACCTGTACTTCACATCTCAGTTCAGCAAAAGAAATGGTCAGAATCACAGAAGGATTGCTTTTTTTTTTCCGCTTTCGACTCTTTTTTTTTTTTAGGTCGTTCCTCTCCATCACTGGGTGGATTTCACGTTGATGCTACGCTGTATTCAAATTCCCTCGGTCAGGGAGAAAGAATTATTAATTATTTCTGAAATGCGCGGTGTGAATTATGCACGAAGGGAGAGGAGGAGGTGGCGGACGAATTTGTTCTTAGCGCTGTCGAGATCACTCAGGGCAGGCGGGGAGGGGGGTGGGGGCGGGGGGGGGGGGGGGGGTGGGGGGGGGGGGGTGGGGGGGGGGGGGTTGAGATGGAGTGGGGATAGGGATGGAGTTGAATGGGTTTATGAACACAGACATCTCGTCCGCATTCTCCGTGAAAAAACTAGTCAAGCCATTTAACGCCAGTCTGTTTTGTCATACTGGAAAGTCGCCTCGTGTAGCTGGGGGGGGGGGGGGGAAGGGGGGAGTCGGGTATGAAACCCCGGGGAGGGGAAGGGGGGGGGGGGAGGGGGGGAAATAGGGGGGAGAGCGCCTTGGCCCGAACCAGAACCAGGGAGGCTTGGAAGGAGCTGCCCTTCCCCCTCCCCCTCCCGTCTGCTTCTGTCTGTCTGCGGTTCTCTTTGTCTGTCGTCTGTTGTCTGTCTGTCTCTCTCTCTCTCCTCTCTCTCTCTCTTCCTCTGTTCTTTTCCTTCTCTTCTCTTCCCCTCTCTCCTCTCTCTCTCTCTCTCTCTCTCTCTTCTCTCTCTCTCGTTGCTGTCTTGTCTTCTGTCTCTCCTGTGTCTCTGTCTCTCTCCCGTCTCTCTCCCGTCTCTGTCTCTCGCCTGTCGCTCTTCTCTCTCTCTCTCTCTCTCTCTTTTCTCTCTCTTCTCTCTCTCTTCTCCTCTCTGTAGATGTATGTGTGTGTTTGTATGCGCGTGCGCTGGCGTATGTGTACTTTGTGTGTTTTTTTTGGGTTTGTGGTTTGGGTTTTTTCTTTCTTTCCCCTCCTTCTCTTCTCTCTCTCTCTCTCTTCTTCTCTCTCTCTGTTCTCTTCTCTCTGTCTCTCTCTTTCTCTCTCTCTCTCTCGTTCTTCTCTCTCTCTCTTCTCTCTCTCTTTCTCTCTCCTTCTCTCTCTTGTCTTCTCTCTGCTGTCTGTCTTTCGCTCTCTTTTCTGTCTTTTTTAGTGGCAGTGTTTTGTGCATTAGTGGCAGTGTTGGTGACTTAGTGGCAGTGTTGTGTGCATTGTGGAGTGTTTTGTGCACTTAGGGCAGTGTTGTGTGCACTTAGGGTGCGAAAAGAATACACACGTCCCCCGCATGGGAAAGAATGGCCAACCCCACGCAGCACGCTAGACTAGACAAAGCGCGCTTGGTGCTGGGGCGCCCCCACACCCCAACCACCACGAGCACGCCCCACGCAGCACGCCGCACACACAAACACCACCACACACACAACACAAAAACACACACACACCACACACACACACCACAACACGCACGCACACCATATCACTCACTCAAACGACCACAAACCCATTTTTTTGGTCTAAAATTCTTTAAGTGAAAAGACGTTGAATTAAAGAACGATCGAACCACACACACACACACACACACACACACACACACACACCACACACACACACACACACACACACACACACACACACACACACACACACCACACACAACACACATACATACATACATACACAAAAATCTGTCTCTGTGTGTCTGTCTGTCTGTCTGTCTGTCTGTTTATGTGTCTGTCTGTGTGTCTGTCTGCCTGCCTCTCTCTCTCTCTCCCCCTCTTCTCTCTCCTCTCTCTCTCTCTCTCTCTCTCCTCTCTCTCTCTCTCTCTCTCTCTCTCTCTCTCTCTAAATATGCCCCACTTAGAAGAAAAAGGGTAAAACACAGAGTACTTCCCAGCTGGCTGACAAAAGACATTATTATAGAAATGGCACTAAGGGATGCACTTAAAACCGAAAAAAAAGTAGATGAATATAAAAAGCAGAGAAACAGAGTATCAGATCTAGTTAGAAAATCAAAATCTGAGCATTTTAGGAAACTGATAAACGCAAACAAGGGATACAGCATCATTATGGCGTGCTGTTAATGAAATAACTGACAAGTCGAGAAAGAAATCAGATAATACTGCGACTATGTGGTCTGCTAACACTTTCAACAATCATTTCCTTCAGGTAACTGAATCAGTACAAACGGCTGCCAGTGTCACATTTTTTAATCGTATGAAACTCCAGCTGTTCTTCGATCGTTTTGTCAAAAACGATTAAATACTAGAGATTCATTTATCATCCCC
>CM031617.1:70898038-70918038 GCA_018398815.1 Conus ventricosus | reverse complement strand
CACCATAATTATGGGTACCATCCAGGGCTGTTCCATTGAACAACCAGAGAAAGCCCTCCCACTTCTCTGAACACCATAATTATGGGTACCATCCAGGCTGTTCCATTGAACAGAACCAGAGAAAGCCCTCCCACTTCTCTGAACAGAACTCTTTGCTCAGCTGTCTGTAGTCTGTGTTCCTCTCCGTATACGTCCACAAATCTGTGTGTGTGTGTGTGTGTGGTGTGTGTGTGTGTGTGTGTGTGTGTGTGTGTGTGTGTGTGTGCGCGCGTGCGCGCGTGCGTGCGCGCGCGCGTGCGTGCGTGCGTGCGTGCGTGCGTGTGTGTGTGTGTGTGTGTGTGTGTGTGTTTTGTTTTGTGTGTGTGCGTGCGCTCCAGTGTGTGATATGTGTGTGTGTGTGTGTGTGTGTGTGTGTGTGGTGTGTGTGTGTGGTTGTGTGTGTGTGTGTGTGAATGAAAAGAGAGAAAGAGAGAGTGTTTGTGTACGAGTGTGTGTGTCTGTGAGCGAGCAAGCATTTTCGGCACGGGGTTCATGAGGAAGTTCAGGCAGGACACAATCAGCTGAGGAGAAGGGGCAGTGACGGGGTTTCCGGGAAAGAAAGGACTGCTGATGACACTGACTGAAGGGACTGGGAAAGGCCACAGGTCCAGGTGACCTGGGTGGAGTTGTAGCAGGACTGCTGATGACAGTGAAGGGACTGGGAAAGGCCACAGGTCCAGGTGACCTGGGGTGGAGATGTAGCAGGACTGCTGATGACAGTGAAGGGACTGGGAAAGGCCACAAGTCCAGGTGACCAAGGGTAGAGTTCACCTAATCAATGTCGTCTTCCCAGCCATTGACCAGTGAGTGAAGAACGTTCACCTAATTAATGTCATCTTCCCAGCCATTGAATGTTCACTTAATCAATGTCGTCTTCCCAGCCATTGACCAATATGAATCAAGGGTGTTTCACCTGATTAATGTCATCTTTCCAGCCATTGACCAGTGAATCAAAGACCTTCAACTAATTAATGTCATCTTCCCAGCCATTGAACGTTCACTTAATTAATGTCATCTTCCCAGCCATTGACCAATGAATCAAGGACGTTCACCTGATTAATGTCATCTTTCCAGCCATTGACCAGTGAGTGAAGAACGTTCACCTAATTAATGTCATCTTCCCAGCCATTGACCAGTGAATCAAGGACGTTCACCTAATTAAAGTCATCTTCCCAGCCATTGACCAGTGAATCAAGGACGTTCACCTAATTAAAGTCATCTTCCCAGCCATTGACCAGTGAATCAAGGACGTTCACCTAATTAAAGTCATCTTCCCAGCCATTGACCAGTGAATCAAGGACGTTCACCTAATTAAAGTCATCTTCCCAGCCATTGACCAGTGAATCAAGGACGTTCACCTAATTAAAGTCATCTTCCCAGCCATTGACCAGTGAATCAAGGACGTTCACCTAATTAAAGTCATCTTCCCAGCCATTGAGCAGTGAATGAAGAATGTTCACCGTGGCTGACTTACGAACTGTTCTATTAGTCGGTCAACCCCGCGCGTGTGTAGAAAGATAAAAGCGGAAGTTGTAAGGGATGGGATCCCTGGGGGATGTAAACATCAGCTTCCGGTGTACGTGCTCGTGGTTGTGACGTCATCGACCGGGAAGACGGGGGGGGGGGGGGGGGTGGATGGCGTTGGAGGGTCGAGGGGGTTGCATTAGGGAGGGGGGGGGGGGGGGGACATGTGGTCTGGGTGGTGGTGGTGGTTGGTTGGTTGTTTCGTTCATGTTGTTGGTTTTTCTTTCTTTTTTTTTGTCTCGTATTGTATGCGCTCGATTCGTCGGTACATCTGTTGTGTCTGTCTGTGGCTGTTCTCTCTCTCCTCTCCTCTCTCTTCTCTCTCTCTCTCTCTCTCTCTCTCTCTCTCTCTCTTCTCTCTCTCTCTCTCTCTGTTCACTGGTTTCTTTTTCTTCTATCTTCTTTTTTGTCAAAGGTTCCCATGCAAGGAATTGTTGCATTTTTTTCTGATTTGCTTTTTACTATATATCGATTATTTTTTCTTTCCCCCAGAGGGCTGGATGTAAAAAAAAGTATTCATGCTTAATCCACTACCCTCTTAAAATAAAATTCGTTCATTCGTTCGTTCATTCGTTCTCTCTCTCTGTCTGTCTGTCTCTCTCTGTCTCTCTCTCCCCTCTCTCTCTCTCTCTCTCTCTCTCTCTCTCTCTCTCTCTCTCTTCTCTCTCTCTCTCTGTGGCTTTCTTCAATTTTTCTCCCTCCCCCCCTCTCTCTCTCTCTCTCTCTCTCTCTCTCTCTCTCTCTCTCTCTCTTTCTTCCTTTCTTTCTGTCTCTCTTAGTTTTATTAACTATGGCTTTCACTCTCCCCAAAAAGTGTGATTAAATGAAAGCAATTAGTCCATAAGTAAATTCTTATCGCACACCAAACTGTAATGTATATTCGTGACGCAACGTTTTATTAAAAGCGGTTATTTTGTACATGTTGTGCCTTCCCATTCCTTAAATTAATGCATCAGTGATGACAGTGACGTACGCCTTTTTACTTTTGTATGTGTTTTTCTTTTCCAGTGCTGTATATCCTTGCCTGTCTTGTCGACTATTTCTGCAACCATCCAGACTACACCAGGTAATCTCTCTCTCTCTCTCTCTCTCTCTCTCTCTCTCTCTCTCTCTCTCTCTCTCTCTCTTCTCTCTCTCTCTCTTCTCTTCTCTCTCTCTCTCTTCCACAGATTGTCTCTACGATTTGTAAGGAAACACCATTACTGGCTGCAGTGTTCAGTGTGTGTGTGTGTGTGTGTGTGTGTGCGTGTGTGTGTGTGTTTTGTGTGTGTGTGTGTGTGTGTGTGTGTTTATCTGTTTGTCCGTGAACGGCGACTTCAAAGAAGTGTCGAAGATCACGGAGTCTGTTTTTAGATCTGGGTGATTTACGTATATTTCGACCAGTATTGAATTAAAGGCGTCATAATGTCTTCTAACCTTGCAAAAACTTGACATGCGGTTAAACAGCATTCGTCATAAACACACTTTTCTCTTTTTTTCCCATTTCTCTTTTTTTCTTTCACTTTTCTTCCTTTTCTTTTTTTTTTTCTTCTTTTTTCCGTTTTCTTCAACTGTTGTGTCTGCCTCAAACCTCTCAAATTCTTTTTTTTCTTCTTTTTTCCGTTTTCTTCAACTGTTGTGTCTGCCTCAAACCTCTCAAATTCTTTTTTTTCTTCTTTTTCCGTTTTCTTCAACTGTTGTGTCTGCCTCAAACCTCTCAAATTTTCCACGGTTCTCGTATTCCTGAGAGTGGATGAATCTCAGCTGTGTGGTTCCACTGTTCCCACGTGAGCCCATAGAAAATCCAGCTCTGGATAGGAGCCAAACCCAAAGATAAGTGACTCTGGTAAGACTCGAACCCACAACTTCCCAGCCCACCATCCGCGATGCCAGCCACAGCGCTACGGTGGCTGGCTGATTTTTTTTTTCTCAATGACCATGAGTCATGACGGAGGTGACGCTCTGCAATTCCGTTTCGGTCTGAGACCACTCTGAGCACTCCTGTTCTCAGTGTCGGCCAGGCCCGGGAAATACAAGACACCTGCAGTGTCGGTTCCATCTATCACTTGGAGCCCAGACAACGCATTTAACTGTTCAAGGTGAGGCCGACCGGAGTGGGAAAAAAAAAATGATCCGGCATGTTTGTGCCTTTTATAAGATTCGAACTCGCGACTTCCAAAGCCTGCAACTGTTTAGGCTTGCTACTGCCCTGTTGATACAGGTTTCAGTCAGATTTTCTTGTGTGTGTAGTAGTCACCTTGCCGTTAATATTATTATTGTTCTTCTTCTTCTTGCCATTGCTGTTGTCGTTCTTTTTCTTTTTTTAATTATCAGTTTGACTCATCTTGAGGTAACGCCTAAGTACTTAGCAGTTCTTTGCATAATTGAGCATGAATTTCACATACTTAAGGTGCTATGTTGATTCTGTGAAGCTCAACATAACTTGATCTAAGGAAATACTGATATATGAAAAGAAATGTTCATGTTCATGATCTAAGGAAATACTGATATATGAAAAGAAATGTTCATGTTCATGATCTAAGGAAATACTGATATATGAAAAGAAATGTTCATGTTCATGATCTAAGGAAATACTGATATATGCAAAGAAATGTTCATGTTCATCCACAGTCGATCGTCCTACATTGTTATTTATTATTATTTTCGTTTGTTGGCATTTAATAACATTTATTCAGCTGTCTGCTGTAGGCGACTTGTCTTTCATTGCCATGTTTTGAATGTCGTTGGTTTATTCCAAGCACGCCGCGCCCTGGTCCTTTGAATTGTTCCAGACTCTTCAAACCCTCTGCTGTTCTTCGTTCCAGTCTCTTGTCTCTTTTGTATGTCACGTGTTCACAGCGCTGAGGACGGTGGTGCTGGTCACTGCGGGCTGGCCTGACCTGTCGATGACCTCAGTGTTGATACCGTTCAAAACTTCACCTTGGTCACTGTGGGCTGGCCTGCCCTGTCGATGAACTCAGTGTTGATACCGCTCAAAACTTCACCTTTTTCAATCTTTGGGAATAGCTTGAGGGAAGGAAAGCCATTCAAAACTTCACCTTTCCAATCTTTGGAATAGCCTGAGGGAGGGAAAGCCATTCAAAGCTTAACCTTTCCAATCTTTGGGAATAGCTTGAGGGAAGGAAAGCCATTCAAAGCTTAAGCTTTCCAATCTTTGGGAATAGCCTCAGGGAGGGAAAGCCATTCAAAACTTAACCTTTCCAATCTTTGGAATAGCCTCCGGGATGGAAAGCCATTCAAAACTTCACCTTTCCAATCTTTGGGAATAGCCTGAGGGAAGGAAAGCCATTCAAAACTTCACCTTTCCAATCTTTGGGAATAGCCTGAGGGAAGGAAAGCCATTCAAAACTTCACCTTTCCAATCTTTGGGAATAGCCTGAGGGAAGGAAAGCCATTCAAAACTTCACCTTTCCAATCTTTGGGAATAGCCTGAGAGAAGGAAAGCCATTCCAAACTGAACCTTTCCAATCTTTGGGAATAGCCTGAGGGAAGGAAGGACGACTGGTTAAGAAGAGAGGAGGGAAATGAAGGAGCTGTGCAATGAGGGAGAGGGTGGGGATGGGGTGGATGGATTGAATATAAAGAAATAGAAAAAAAAGGGATGGGGAGAGTAAGAGAAGACGATGGAAAAGAAATGAAAAGAGCAGGGGGGGGGGGGGGTAGGGCATTGGAGATAAATGCGAAAACAGAAAAAAAAGAGAGAGGGAAAGAGGCGAAGGAAGTGAGATGGAAAAAAAAAGAAATAAAAGGAAAGTGCGTAGAAGAGGCGTTGGGCTGATGAGGTTGAGAGTAAGGACGGTGAAACAGAAAGATAATAGGGAGGGAATGGGGGATATTGGGAGGGAAAGAGAGGTGGGGGGAGCTTGGGGAGAGACAGTGCAGTGTATGTGTGTGTGTGAGTGGCCCTGGAAGTGTGGTCTTATCACTTGGTGGTGCCAGGTCTCAGCAGTGCTTGTGACACTGATAGTTTGGCAGTGTCAGCTTCCATTGGGTTCTGTAGCGTTCATCTGCTGCTCTCGTTTCGAGCTGCTGTCTTTCAACCGCGGGCTTTGGGGATAATCTGTCTGCGCCTTTTTCCCCCTCTGTGTCTCTGTCTGTCTCTGTCTGTCTGTCTCTCTCTCTCTCTCTCTCTCTCTCTCCTTCTCTCTCTTCCTCCTCTCTCTCTCCTCTCTTCTCTCTCTCTCTCTCTCTGCTGCTCTCGCTCTCGCCTGTGCTTACATCCTATATGCCTGTTTTCACATCCTAAACCATCACCACCATCACCCTACCCCGCTCTTGCCAGGGACAGGTGTGGTTCATTAAGCCTGTTGTCGTTGTCCTGCTTGCCCCAGTCAACAAGTGTGGCAGAAATGTAGGATTTGTCGGTGTGTGTTTGTTCAGTGGCTGTACTAAATGATGGTTGCTGACACCGTGTATTTTCCCCTTGTTTGCATGAATGTTTGTAGAGATTCATTTTGAGCTGTGACCAAATAACAACCCATTATTTATTTGATTTGCGTGTTGTGTTAGCCTTGAAAAAAAATAAACATCTTAAATAGTATTATCTTTGTTCTGACTTTGTTTTTTTGGGTTGAAAGTAACATATGTGTTTTTGGGTTTTGCCTCTTACACATTTTGAGTTTGATTGCTGCTTGTGTGTCATGCTAACTGCCGTGCATTTGTGTTTCAGTGTTGTGTCTCACACCAGGTAAATTCTGATGGCATCATGTGTGCACTAACTCCACATGTTTTGTGCGGGCATGTATGTGTAATCGTGGTCAAACTTTGCCGCCCCCGCCAGAATTAATTCTTTAGGAAATGATATCCATCATCTCTTCAAACATCGTGCTACTAGTGACACAGCGGAATCAATAGTTAACGATCTTACTAATTGATAGACCGGTTTTAACCTTCAGAAGTAGCAGGCAGGAGTTAAAACTTAAACGAGCAACTACACCTGTGTTGCTAACCAAGTGGCAATACATAAGCAACGCGCTTCGACTTACTATATGCCATCTACAGACAAGACCAACATGTTACGAGTTCATAGTACGGTCAGAGCGTGATATTGTGGGTGTGGAAAGGGAATTTGGGGAGGGATTGAAGGGGGAGGTGCAAAGCGTGATGCCATCAGTCTCTGGCTTCTCCTGTTCGCTGCTCTCTGGCCCTGTTCTCTGCTTTGTCAACCTGGTACCAACCTGTGGACACGTGTTATATTCACTGCTTTGTCAGACATGGTACCGACCTGTGGACACGTGTTATGTTCTCTGCTTTGTCAGACATGGTGCTGACCTGTGGATACTGCTTGGTCAGACCTGGTACCGACCTGTGGACACTGCTTGGTCAGACCTGGTACCGACCTGTGGACACTGCTTGGTCAGACCTGGTACCGACCTGTGGACACTGCTTGGTCAGACATGGTACCGACCTGTGGACACTGCTTGGTCAGACATGGTACCGACCTGTGGACACGTGTTATATTCTCTGCTTGGTCAGACCTGGTACCGACCTGTGGACACTGCTTGGTCAGACATGGTACCGACCTGTGGACACGTGTTATATTCTCTGCTTGGTCAGACCTGGTACCGACCTGTGGACACTGCTTGGTCAGACATGGTACCGACCTGTGGACACTGCTTGGTCAGACATGGTACCGACCTGTGGACACTGCTTGGTCAGACCTGGTACCGACCTGTGGACACTGCTTGGTCAGACATGGTACCGACCTGTGGACACGTGTTATGCAGCAGAATGTGTTGCCTGAGTTGTGTAACCATGCTTCGGTCCCACGTCAGTGACGGCGATGAACACAGTTCGCATTGGGCAGTAGTGAGTGCAGGTGTCGACGACGCGCACGTGTCGGGATGTGAGCGAAAATTTGATTCATTTATAAGAAAAAAAGAAAATCATAACGAAAGGAGACAGACTGCAACAACAACACCAATTTTTTAACAACAACAACAGAACTATTAGTCCTTGATGTTGTCAGAATTACCTAAGCATGCTGTATTCCGATTTCAAAGACAGAGGGGATCCATTGTGTTTGGCAGAAATGTAATACTGAAGGAACAGTGGGCACATGCAGGAACAACTTTTTTAATAAGATATGCATCAAGCGTCATCAGAAACATAGAATGCGTTGTATCCGGATTTTGCTGAATTGCGTCATTTTTCTTCTTTTTTTTTAAGAGAGTAGAAGTGAGAATAATAGACTGTATCATCTCACAGGGCGTCATCAAGGGTGAAGGAACTAATTAGGAGGTATACACGCGAGTTTGTGAATACATAAAATGTAACGTCAGACACGACTGCAAAGAGTATCTAAAAGTAAAGAAACCGAGTGTGTGCAACGGATACGTGGCGGGGGGGGAGGGGGGGGGGGGGGGGGGCAGGAGAGGAAATGTATGCACTGAAAGGAAATATCCGCATGTGTGCAAAGGTTTTGTGAAAATAAAGTTATCTTTTGAAACCCAGCTTGTGTGCAAGAATTTTCTAAAAACAACAAAGAAACAAAATTATCGTATATGCAAGCGTTTTCTGAAGACGATGAAAATCACGATTACCGGGGGGAGTGGGGGGGGGGGGGGGGGGGGGGGGGGGGGGGGGGGGGGGTTCTACATTTACTTCATATATCGATATTACGGGAATTTTCATTGAGAATTACAAAAAAATATAACAAAGGTGGGTGATAGAACGAAGAAGAGATGGTGACGGAAAACGTCGGATCTGAAGTGGCGAGGGCAAAAAACACTCGGCGTGGGATCCCTCAGGGAACGCAATCACATTCTGAGACATTCGAAGTGTTGCCTAAAAAAAAAATTCAACGTGCATTTTAGTCATGGATACTGCCAAAATTGAGGAAATTTGCCTCCTTCACATATCAGGAATTGTTGCGGAAACCTTTTGATGTCGGCAGGAAGTCCATTTTAGTTGTTTTTTTTTGGTGACCGTCCCTTACGTTGGGTAGCCCCAGCTGATGGGAATCCTTTACCTTCCAATGTGACTCACTCAGCCCACCGTGACTGTTTTCAGAGCACCGCTGAAGAGTTCCTTTCAATATGAGAGATAGTGTAAGCCGTGCCATTTCCAGATGTGTATGCAGAATAGAGTTCCTTTCAATATGAGAGACAGTGTAAGCCGTGCCTTTTCCAGATGTGTATGCAGAATGTCTTGGTATATCGTTGGCTGTTACTGCAGAAATGTATGAGAGAATGAAAATATAGTGTGTGTATAACGTCGTACTTTGCAACTTGAGTACCCTTTTCCGGATACTGTACATTATTATGATTCTGACTATTAGCGTTAGTATTTCGTGTTGTTGTTATTGTTGTCAGATTTGGTGTGGATGATAATGCTGCCGCTGATGATGATGTTATCAGTGTTTGTGGAGGTGTGGCTGATGATGATGTTATCAGTATTTGTGGAGGTGCGGCTGATGATGGTGATAAGTAATTTGTGGAGGTGCGGCTGATGATGATGTTATCAGTGTTTGTGGAGGTGCGGCTGATGATGATGCTATCAGTATTTGTGGAGGTGGAGGAACAAATATACGCGCAGGACGTGTGCATGAAGCGCATTAGTTTTTCAGTCTGTGACGGACTGTCCGTATTGTCTGACAGTGGTGTAGTGATTGTGACGGACTGTCCGTATTGTCTGACTGTGGTGTAATGATCGTGATGGACTCTCCGTATTCTCTGACTGTGGTGTAGTGATCGGTATCTGTGACGGACTGTCCGTATTGTCTGACTGTGGTGTAGTGATCGGTATCTGTGACGGACTGTCCGTATTGTCTGACTGTGGTGTAGTGATTGTGATGGACTGTCCGTATTGTCTGACAGTGGTGTAGTGATCGGTATCTGTGACGGACTGTCCGTATTGTCTGACAGTGGAGTTATGATCGGTATCTGTGACGGACTGTCCGTATTGTCTAACAGTGGTGTAGTGGATCGGTATCTGTGACGGATTGTCCGTATTGTCTGACTGTGGTGTAGTGATCGTGACGGACTGTCCGTATTGTCTGACAGTTGTGTAGTGATCGGTATCAGTGACGGACTGTCCGCATTGTCTGACAGTGGTGTAGGGATCGGTATCTGTGACGGATTGTCCGTATTGTCTGAGAATGGTGTAGTGATCGGTATCAGTGACGGATTGTCCGTATTGTCTAACAATGGTGTAGGGATCGGTATCTGTGACGGACTGTCCGTATTGTCTGACTGTGGTGTAATGATCGTGACGGACTGTCCGTATTGTCTGACAGTGGTGTAGTGATCGGTATCAGTGACGGACTGTCCGTATTGTCTGACTGTGGTGTAGTGATCGGTATCTGTGACGGACTGTCCGTATGTCTGACTGTGGTGTAGTGATCGTGACGGACTGTCCGTATTGTCTGACTGTGGTGTAGTGATCGTGACGGACTGTCCGTATTGTCTGACTGTGGTGTAGTGATCGATATTAGTGACGGACTGTCCGTATTGTCTGACAGTGGTGTAGTGATCGATATTAGTGACGGACTGTCCGTATTGTCTGACTGTGGTGTAGTGATCGATATTAGTGACGGATTGTCCGTATTGTCTGACAGTGGTGTTATGATCGGCATCTGTGACGGACTGTCCGTATTGTCTGACAGTGGTGTAGTGATCGTGACGGACTGTCCGTATTTTCTGACAGTGGCGTAGTGATCGGTATCTGTGACGGACTGTCCGTATTGTCTGACAGTGGTGTTATGATCGGTATCTGTGATGGACTGTCCGTATTGTCTGACTGTGGTGTAGTGTTCGGTATCAGTGACGGATTGTCCGTATTGTCTGACTGTGGTGTAGTGATCAGTATCAGTGACGGACTGTCCGTATTGTCTGACAGTGGTGTTATTATCGGCATCTGTGACGGACTGTCCGTATTGTCTGACTATGGTGTAGTGATCGGTATTAGTCACGGACTGTCCGTATTGTCTGACTGTGGTGTAGTGATCGTGACGGACTGTCCGTATTGTCCGACTGTGGTGTAATGATCGTGATGGACTGTCTGTATTGTCTGACTGTGGTGTAGTGATCGGTATCTGTGACGGATTGTCCCGTATTGTCTGACAGTGGTGTAGTGATCGTGACGAACTGCCCGTATTGTCTGACAGTGGTGTTATGATCGGTATCTGTGACGGACTGTCCGTATTGTCTGACTGTGGTGTTATGATCAGTATCTGTGACGGACTGTCCGTATTGTCTGACTGTGGTGTAATGATCGGGACGGACTGTCCGTATTTTCTGACAGTGGTGTAGTGATCGGTATCTGTGACGGACTGTCCGTATTGTCTGACTGTGGTGTCATGATCGTGACGGACTGTCCGTATTGTCTGACTGTGGTGTAGTGATCGGTATCTGTGACGGACTGTCCGTATTGTCTGACAGTGGTGTTGTGATCGGTATCTGTGACGGACTGTCCGTATTGTCCGACTGTGGTGTAGTGATCGTGACGGACTGTCCGTATTGTCTGACAGTGGTGTTGTGATCGGTATCTGTAACGGACTGTCCGTATTGTCTGACAGTGGTGTTGTGATCGGTATCAGTGACGGATTGTCCGTATTGTCTGACTGTGGTGTAATGATCGTGACGGACTGTCCGTATTGTCTGACAGTGGTGTAGTGATCGTGACGGACTGTCCGTATTGTCTGACTGTGGTGTAGTGATCGTGACGGACTGTCCGTATTGTCTGACAGTGGTGTTGTGATCGTAATCCAGTGCGCATGCAGGAATGTGCATGGGGACTGTTTTCTGTTTCTGTCTAACACAGACTACCACTGTATTTTACTGAATGTAGTGTAGTGTTCGATGTTGCCTGAATGGTGTATGCATGCTTCATGTAGATTTCGGCACTGATGGTGGAATTCTTTCTAGTATCCATGTACCCTGCTGTCTGCGATGTGATGGAGCAATGGTCTTACAGGAAGATGTGAAAGGCGTTTTTGGTTGGTTATGGATTTGTTGAACATGGTCAAAGCCTGCCTGATCAGATGACGGGCTTTTTTTTTTTTTTTTAAAGAAAAAGAGATATATTCTCCATTGTAAGAAAGAAATCGGGTTGACAGACTATATCCACATTTTGCACTTCAAGAGAAGATAATCCATGGACGGAAAGACCTTAACGAATAATTTAGAAAGCTTTACCCACAGGAAATTGTATTTCTAGGGGAAAAAAGTGAAATTTGCCAGATAACGTATTGGGTTTTATTTTAATTAGCGTTTTTCAAAAAATAAAAAATTTTGTTGCTCATAATAAAAGAAAAATCCCCACCTTTGGGGGTTGTCCGTATTTGGAAGGGGAGAGTGCCCTTTTTTTTCGAAACAGGGGCAGTTTTGCCCAAAGAGATCTTTCATGATATTTTTGGGAAACTCACAAAAAACAAAAGGGGGGTTTGTGTGTGTGGGTGTGTGGGGGGTGTGTGTTGTGTTGTTGTGTGTGTGTTAAATTTACCTAAGTAAAGGGTTTGGGAGAAAACGGGCATTGTAATTACTGCGGAAAAAAAATCTCTTTACGAGGTTTTTTGTTGTTGTTTTTTTTATTGGGGGTGGTTTGGGATAGAAAGCAAGGGGGGGGGGGGGGGGGGGGGGATAGGGAAGAGAAAGGAGGTGGTTTAAAAAAAGATTGATGACAAGAGGAAATCAAAAAGCTACACCTGTTATTTTTTTTTTGAAACCAGCGCCAAGAAGTTTATTTGGAAAAACGTAAAGGAGAAATTAAAAGATAAAAAAACCTCTGCAAACCCCCCCCCCCCCCCCCCCCCCCCCCCCCCTCCCCCCCCCCCCCCCCCCCCCCCCCCCCCCCCCCCCCCGTTACCTAATCCACCCTCCCCTCCCCCATCACACCATTTTTACCCCTCCCTTTTCTCCTCCTCCCCCCTTGAGTATTTCCCCCCTCCCATCTTACATCACCCCATCTGTCTTCCCCTTCATCTCTTGTCTCTGCCTCTCTCTGTTTTTCCTCTGCGTCGTTCTCTGTTGTCTGTCTCTCTCTCTCTCTCCTCTCTCTCCTCTCTCTCTCTCCTCAACACACACACACACACACACCCACAACACACAACACACACACACACACACACGTGGTGTTGGGGGTTTTGGGTGGTTGTGTGGTGTGTGTGGTGGGAGAGAGAAGAGAGAGAGAGAGAGAGAGAGAAGAGAGGGGAAGAGCTTTTCCCACACTCTTTACTTTTTTTTTCCTCCTCCATGCCTCCGTCTTTCCAACTCTTCTTTTCCCGTGTTTCCCGCAGCCTCCCGCCCTTCCCCCCCGTCCCTTCCTAAAGCCCTAAAACCCTGGTGAATGGGTTTAGCCAGTGTGAAGGCAAGCTTTAAAATTTCCTTAAACCAAGCCCCCCTGAGACCCCACGGGGTCGAAATAAGGAACCGTTGCCTGGCTTTTGTTTCTTTCTTTCTGTGAATGAAAAGCAAACAGTACGTATATATATAATTATATAAATAACACAAACCCCCACACACCACACACAACCCCAATATCCCACACGACATAATATAAAATAAAATATATTATAATATATATATATAAAACATATATAAAATTAATTATATAACAATATATACATACATACACACACAATATTTTTAATTATAAATTAATAAATATATATATTATATTGAATTATAAAAAGCTTGCTCTTATGTCTAATATATTAAAAAATATTATATTATAAAAATATATTAAACACACACCCAACTAGAGTAAAATCCCACTAAAAATCAAAAAAAATCTAAAACCAAAGGGGAGCGACTCGGGTTTTCCCAGGAGAGCACTTGCTAAAAACAATTTGTAGGGTGTTTTACTCTTTTTTTAAAATCCTATTTTAAACTGTATATATAAATAAATATATATATATATATTATATTATACATAGAAAATAGATAATTCTGAACAATTGAGTAGGGGGGAAAACAAGTCAGGAAAACAATTCTTCAGTCGTTATAAAAACTTGGAAAAGATTTAAATTTTTAAAAAAAAAATTGAAATGAAAAAATTTTGGGGAATTATTATAAATATGAGAAACCCTTCTCTAGCTGCGGGGGAAACCCGCGTAACCCCTTAAAAGGTACATCTATTTGTAGCCGCTCCAGGCCTTTCGTCCCGGGGACGACTCTCGGGAGACAGGGTGGTTTGTCTGTCCTTTTGGGTGTAAATTTAGAGACACACCCCAGTCCATAATTCTGGGGGTTTCTAAAACCCAAAGGGTCAAAAAGAACCCAACAGCACCTCAAGCAGCCCGCGAAGGGTAGAAAAAGGAAGAAAAAGAGTGTGGAGAGGAAAAAAATTGGAAAAACTAAAAGCAAATTTTTTAAACAGTATTAAAAATATAGGGGACAAACTTTAAAACCCATGCTTTAGGATCCCTTCAAGGATCAAGGGAGTCAAAAGAATGGGAAAAGTCCGGGTCAGCTCTGCTTTTCATAAACCCCAAACATTGTGGGGCTAAAATTGTGATAATAACAGACACAACCACAACACACACACACACACACACACACACACACAAATATATTAAATATAAATAAAAATATATAAAAATATAAAGTGGCGTGTGTGGGTTTTGTTGTGTGTGTGGTGTGTGTGTGTGTGGGTAGATAAATGTATAGTATAAAAGACTACTACAAAAATACATACACAAACATACTCATGGATACATAACAAAATACAATACCAAAAACTCATACGCATGATAATACTACATACATCTACATCATACATACATACTACAACAACATACATACAACCACGCGTTTTCCCGTTCTTTAACATCTGTTTTCTGACCCTCCAATCCACACTTGTCTCTTCTTTTGCCTATTGGGGTTCATTTGTCTTTTGTTCTTGTTTATAATCCCCACCTCAGTTCTGTTAATGTTTGTGTTCAGTTGTCTTTTTTTCTTGTTCTTCCCCACCTCAGTTTGTTCACTTCTCCACCTACCTTTCTGTTTACCGGGCTTCTTTTTCTTCCTAGTCGTCTTTTTCCTTCTTCTTCTCTTCTTCTTCTTCTTCTTCTTCTTCTCCCCCTTCTACTTTTACTTTTCTTGTACTTTTTGTTTTGTTCTTCTTTTTCTTTACTTCTTTTCGGCGTCGTCGTTGATGTCCTCCCCCCTCCCCTCCTTGTTCCCTTCCCCCTTTTGCTCTTCCTCCCCCTCTTCCCTTTTCCCCCTTTATCCCCCCCTTTTTTCTTTCCCCTCCTCCTCCCTTTTTCCTTTTCCCCTTTTGCCTTCCCCCTCCTCTTTCCCTTTCCCTTCTATCCCCCCCTTTTTTCTCTTCCTCTCCTCCTCCCTTCCCTTCCCCCTTTTGCCTTCCCCCTCCTCTTCCTTCTCCCCTTCTATCCCCCCTTCTTTCTCTTCCTCTCCCCCCTCCTCTTCTCCTTCCCCTTTTGGGTCTTCCTCCCTCTTCCTTTTCCCCTTCTATCCCCCCCTTTTTTTCCCTCTCCTCCCCCTCTTCCCTTCCCCTTCTGCTCTTCCCCCTCCTCTTCCTTTTCCCCTTCTATCCCCCCCTTTTTTCTCTTTCCCCCCTTCCCTCTTTTCCTTTTTCCCTCTATGTCCTCCTTCCTCCTCCTTCCTTCTCCTAATTCCTTCCTCCCCTCCTCCCTTCTTCCTCCTCCCTTTCCCCCCTCCTCCCGGCGGTTGGGTGTTGCCAAGCCCGTCCCTTCATACGGGGGTTGTCTCCCTGTGGGCCGTGGGGCCCGATCCCCCAAATGGCTTTCTGCCGCCCCCCTGTTTTCCCGCATCTGCACCTGACATCTGCACCTGTTTTCTGTCGCCCCCCCCCCCCCCCCCCCCCCCCCCACCCCCCCCCCCGCTCCACTTCCGCTTCCCTGCACGGCACACACACCCTCCCCCCCCCTTGTTCTTTTCCCTCCCACCTCCCTCTCTCCCCCTTCTCTCTCCTTTCCCTCTCCCCTCTCCTCTCTCTCTCTCTCTCTCTCTCTCTCTCTCTCTCTCTCCCTTCTCCCCCAATCCTTGCCTCCCCCTTTTCCTCTTGGTCTCTGTCTCCTCTGTTTCTCCTCTGTTCCCTTTTTCTCTCTCTCCTCTCTCATTCCTCTTCTTCTTCCCTCTCTCTCTCTCTCTCTCTCTCTCTCTCTCCTCTCTCTTCTCTCTCTCTCTCCTCCTCTTTGTTTCAAAACCTTTTTTCTCTTCAACGCTTCCCCCATTCGAACCGTTTTTTGTTTGTTTTCACACGCCTTTTTTCCCTAAATTTTTTTTGCGGGCACCACCTTTCCCTTTTTGGATTTTTTAAGGGGTTTACAGGGTTTTGTCTATTTGTATTTTCCCCGTTGTGACGGGGTATTGTCACTGTATTTTTCCCATTTGTGACGGCTGACCGGTTGGATTCCAGACGATCCTTCCAAAAACGTTAGCAGCAATGTTTCGCACAGTTTTCTTTTCTTTTTTCCCCGTTTTCCTGCAAAATAAATTCGGGATTTTTGTTTTAAAGGTTTTTATTTATTATGACTGTGTCACGACGTCGGATATTTGGGACCTTTGTGCCTCAGGGCCCATGATGTATTCTTGACTCTGTTTTTAGTGTGTATTTTCCAAAAGTGTAATCCAAACCTCGATATTCCCCGACGCGTATTCCATATGTCGGATTCCAACTGCGGCTCCATACTGGGATTCTCAATTGTGTTTTCCTAGCTGGTATTCCCCACTGTGGGTTCCATACCTTCGTATTGGCAGCTGATTGCACTTTTTTCTCTTTTTTCCACCCCGATTTTAAATTTTAACTGTGTATTTTTCCCCACTGCTGTTTCCCACTCTCTTTTTTTTGTACCGTTGTGCTGCCGCTCGAGTCATTCTCAAAAATTTCCCCCTTGATTTTCAGACTGTCTTCCCTCCTTTGTATTTTTTTCACTTGTTTCCTACGTCTGTTTTCCCACATTCTGTTTCGTTGTCCGTATTCTAGTTTTAATCTACATTTCCCTGACTTGTCTTGTTTTCTATGTTCTTTTTTTTCTGCTTTTCCCTTTTTTTTTGCTTTTTCTGCTTGTTTTACCTCTCTCTCTCTCTCTCTCTCTTCTTCTCTCCTCTCTCTCTTCTTCCCCTCTCTCCTCTCTCTCCTCTTTTCCCCCCTCTCCTCTTCTCTGGGATAAAATGTAATGGATGATTTAGATTCTAGAGGACAGAGCAAGGGTATTATATTTTGCAAGTTTTCTTTTTCACAATAGGAAAAGTAAATGGCTTTCCCAGCAGCATTTCGTCGACGTTTGGATGACTGCAGATGGCAACCACGTTAACACTGTAATGACTGCTGTCTGGTGTGTTCGATAAGAAAGTTGTCAAAAGAAGAAAATGCGATAAATTTCTTTTTATGTTCCCAATTGCTGTAAGAAATTAGAGAAACTTTTGTTAAGCTTAATTTGTTACAGAAAACCTTGTTTACTTAATAAACAAACTCTTTTACGGGCATGTACAACACCTGATGTTTATACGCATTTTTTTTGTTTCATTTAATAGTTTTTAAATGTAGAGAAATGTCAATTTCATAATGTTGTACATGATTCCATAGTCATTGTTGTAGTATTTCTTTGTATGTTCTTTAAAGCAACACTTATTGTTCACATATGTTCACATACCTCTTCGTAATATGTTGAGCCTTACATAAATAACTCTCCCCCTCTCTCTCTCTCTCTCTCTCTCTCTCTCTCTCTCTCTCCTCTCTCTCTCCTCTCTCTCTCTCTTCTTGTTAGTGGGTGCACAGGCTTGTATTTTGTTGGTGTGTGAACATATTGGTTTGGTATGGTTTGGTTGTTTTGTTTGTTTGTTTGTTTTTGTTTTGTTTTTCGGGGGGGGGGGGGGTATGCTGTAAAAAGGCATGCATAACTTACCCATTTTACCCTCAATAGATCTCTCTCTCTCTGTCTCTCTGTCATGTCTCTCTCCTCTCTCTCTCTCCTCTCTCTCTCTCTCTCTCTCCTCTCTCTCTCTCTCTCTCTCTCCCCCTCTCTCTCTCTCTCTTCTCCATTCAGCATCCACCCAAGTTTACTTTGGTTCTGGATTCTGCGAGTAGTTCTTTGAAGTAGGAAGTCACTTACGTTCCAGAGGTTTTCGACATGCTCATTCAGAATTCGGCGGGGTAAACTCTTTCTCTTACCCCCCCCCCCCCCACCACACACACACACACACACACACTTCACCCTTCCACCGTGTCTTTCTCTTTGCCCCCATACCTCCCACCCTCCAGCCTCTCTCCATCAAACCAGAATAATCTCCCCTCTCCCCTCCTTCCTTTCTTCTCCATTCCTCGTCCATCTCCAGGGCCGCCCCCTCTCCAGTCCCTGTCACGCCCCCTCTCCAGTCCCTGTCACGCCCCCTCTCCAGTCCCTGTCACGCCCCCATTCCGCACTTCTTTCCATTCCTCGTCCATCTCCAGGGCCGCCCCTCTCCAGTCCCTGTCACGCCCCCTCTCCAGTCCCTGTCACGCCCCCTCTCCAGTCCCTGTCACGCCCCCATTCCGCACTTCTTTCCATTCCTCGTCCATCTCCAGGGCCGCCCCCCCTCCAGTCCCTGTCAGCCCCCCTCTCCAGTCCCTGTCACGCCCCCTCTCCAGTCCCTGTCACGCCCCCTCTCCAGTCCCTGTCACGCCCCCTCTCCAGTCCCTGTCCACGCCCCCATTTCCGCACTTCTTTCCATTCCTCGTCCATCTCCAGGGCCGCCCCCCTCTCCAGTCCCTGTCACGCCCCCTCTCCAGTCCCTGTCACGCCCCCTCTCCAGTCCCTGTCACGCCCCCTCCTCCAGTCCCTGTCACGCCCCCATTCCGCACTTCTTTTGTTTCTTTGTTCTTTTGTCCTGTGTGTCTGCACTTCTTTTGTTTGTTTGTTTGTCCTGTGTGTCTGTGCGTATGTTTTTTGCTTCTGGAATGTCGACCATTTCATTCATATTTCTCGTTTGCCTTGTATCTATTTGTGACTGTTGCCATAAGGGTACTTCTCTTCTTTTTTTCTCCTTCGCTCTTTCTCTCCTTTTCCCTTCCCCCTCCGCTCTCCCTCTCCCCTCCCACCCACCCTCTCTCTCTTTCTCTCTCTCTCTCTCTTTGAACATGCGCGCGTGCGTGCGTGCGTGCGCGCACGTTTGTGTGTATGTGTGCATGTTTGAGTGGGGCTCGCGCGTGTGCTATCTCTGTCTGTCTGTCTCTCTATCTTTCTCTCTCTTTTTCTCTCTCTCTCTCTCTCGATCTCTCTCTCTCTCTATCTCTCTCTCCTCTCTCTCTCTCTCTCTCTCTCTCTCTCTCTCTCCTCTCTCTCTCTCTCTCTCTCTCTCTCTCTCTCAGCGCGCGCGTTTACCAGAAGAGAGATTTCTCCTGCAGCTTGTCAAACCAGTCCTCTCCCCCACCGCTCTGTGTGTCGGTCATGGCGTTCATGACAGCGGCCTGATGTACCCTCCCACAGCCCTGATGCCCACTGTCCATCCTGCTGGTCTGTGGTCTTGTTCCGGATACCCACTGTCCATCCTGCTGGTCTGTGGTCTTGTTCCTGATACCCACTGTCCATCCTGCTGGTCTGTGGTCTTGTTCCCCGCTGTCCCTCCTGCTGGTCTGTGGTCTTGTTCCCCACTGTCCATCCTTCTGGTCTGTGGTCTTGTTCCCCACTGTCCATCCTGCTGGTCTGTGGTCTTGTTCCTGATCCCCACTGTCCATCCTGCTGGTCTGTGGTCTTGTTCCCCACTGTCCATCCTGCTGGTCTGTGGTCTTGCTCCCACTGTCCATCCTGCTGGTCTGTGGTCTTGTTCCTGATACCCACTGTCCATCCTGCTGGTCTGTGGTCTTGTTCCTGATCCCCACTGTCCATCCTCTTGGTCTGTGGTCTTGTTCCTGATACCCACTGTCCATCCTGCTGGTCTGTGGTCGTGTTCCCCACTGTCCATCCTGCTGGTCTGTGGTCGTGTTCCCCACTGTCCATTCTGCTGGTCTGTGGTCGTGTTCCTGATACCCACTGTCCATCCTGCTGGTCTGTGGTCGTGTTCCCCACTGTCCATTCTGCTGGTCTGTGGTCGTGTTCCTGATACCCACTGTCCATCCTGCTGGTCTGTGGTCGTGTTCCCCACTGTCCATCCTGCTGGTCTGTGGTCTTGTTCCCCACTGTCCATCCTGCTGGTCTGTGGTCGTGTTCCTGATACCCACTGTCCATCCTGCTGGTCTGTGGTCTTGTTCCTGATACCCACTGTCCATCCTGCTGGTCTGTGGTCTTGTTCCTGATCCCCACTGTCCATCCTGCTGGTCTGTGGTCTTGTTCCCCACTGTCCATCCTGCTGGTCTGTGGTCGTGTTCCCCACTGTCCATTCTGCTGGTCTGTGGTCGTGTTCCTGATACCCACTGTCCATCCTGCTGGTCTGTGGTCTTGTTCCCCACTGTCCATCCTGCTGGTCTGTGGTCGTGTTCCCCACTGTCCATCCTGCTGGTCTGTGGTCGTGTTCCCCACTGTCCATCCTGCTGGT
>CM031617.1:70870538-70893038 GCA_018398815.1 Conus ventricosus | reverse complement strand
CAGCAACTCTTTGCTCCATTCTATTCTGCTCCTCTGTTCAGCAACTCTTTGCTCCATTCTATAATGCTCCTCTATTCAGCAACTCTTTGCTCCATTCTATTCTACTCCTCTGTTCAGCAACACTTTGCTCCATTCTATTCTACTCCTCTGTTCAGCAACTCTTTGCTCCATTCTATTCTACTCCCTATTCAGCAACTCTTTGCTCCATTCTATTCTATTCCTGTGTTCAGCAACTCTTTGCTCCATTCTATTCTACTCCTGTGTTCAGCATCTCTTTGCTCCATTCTATTCTGCTCCTCTGTTTAGCAACTCTTTGCTCCATTCTGTTCTACTCCTCTATTCAGCAACTCTTTACTCCATTCTATACTGCTCCTCTCTTCAGCAGCTCTTTGTCCCATTCTATCTACTCTGTTCAGCAACTCTTTACTCCATTCTATACTGCTGCTCTCTTCAGCAGCTCTTTGCTCCATTCTATTCTACTCTGTTCAGCAACTCTTTGCTCCATTCTATACTGCTCCTCTCTTCAGCAACTCTTTGCTCCATTCTATTCTACTCCAATGTTCAGCAGCTCTTTGCTCCATTCTGTACTGCTCCTCTGTTCAGCAACTCTTTGCTCCGTTCTATACTGCTCCTCTGTTCAGCAACTCTTTGATCCATTCTATACTGCTCCTCTCTTCAGCAACTCTTAGCTCCGTTTTATACTGCTCCTCTCTTCAGCAACTCTTAGCTCCATTCTATACTGCTCCTCTCTTCAGCAACTCTTTGCTCCATTCTGTTCTACTCCTCTGTTCAGCAACTCTTTGCTCCATTCTATTCTGCTCCTGTGTTCAGCAACTCTTTGCTCCATGCTGTTCTACTCCTCTGTTCAGCAACTCTTTGCTCCATTCTATTCTACTCCTCTGTTCAGCAACTCTTTGCTCCATTCTATTCTGCTCCTCTGTTCAGCAACTCTTTGCTCCATTCTATTCTGCTCCTGTGTTCAGCAACTCTTTGCTCCATTTTATTCTACTCCTCTGTTGAGCAACTCTTTGCTCCATTCTATTCTGCTCCTCGTTCAGCAACTCTTTGCTCCATTCTGTTCTACTCCTCTGTTCAGATTCTGTTCAGCAACTCTTGCTCCATTTTATTCTACTCCTCTGTTGAGCAAACTCTTTGCTCCATTCTATTCTACTCCTCTGTTCAGCAACTCTTTGATCCATTCTGTTCTACTCCTCTGTTCAGCAAGTCTTTGCTCCATTCTATTCTGCTCCTCTGTGCAGCAACTCTTTGCTCCATTCTATTCTGCTCCTCTGTTCAACTCTTTGCTCCATTCTGTTCTACTCCTCTGTTCAGCAACTCTTTGATCCATTCTGTTCTACTCCTCTGTTCAGCAACTCTTTGCTCCATTCTATTCTACTCCTCTGTTCCACAACTCTTTGCTCCATTCTGTTCTACTCCTCTGTTCAGCAACTCGTTGCTCCATTCTATTCTACTCCTCTGTTCAGCAACTCTTTGTTCCATTCTGTTCTACTCCTCTGTTCAGCAACTCTTTGCTCCATTCTATTCTACTCCTCTCTTCAGCAACTCGTTGCTCCATTCTATTCTACTCCTCTGTTCAACTCTTTGCTTCATTCTATTCTGCTCCTGTGTTCAGCAACTCTTTGTTCCATTCTATTCTACTCCTCTGTTCAACTCTTTGCTTCATTCTATTCTACTCCTCTGTTCAGCAACTCTTTGCTCCATTCTATTCTACTCCTCTGTTCAGCAACTCTTTGCTCCATTCTGTTCTACTCCTCTGTTCAGCAACTCTTTGCTCCATTCTATTCTACTCCTCTGTTGAGCAACTCTCTGCTCCATTCTATTCTACTCCTCTGTTGAGCAACTCTCTGCTCCATTCTATTCTACTCCTCTCTTTAGCAACTCTTTTCTCCATTCTGTTCTACTCCTCTTTTGAACAACTCTTTGCTCCATTCTATTCTACTCCTCTGTTGCGCCCTTCATAGCTTTTCTGTATTCTTCCCTGTTCCGCTGTACGCTGCTCTGGAGTATGTATATGTTCCCTCAGGTCATTATTCCCCAGGTCTATATCCCCCCAGGTCTATATTCCCCAGGAGCATGTCTATGTTCCCTCATGTCATTATTCCCCAGGTCTATGTCCCCCCAGGTCTATATTCCCCCAGGAGCATGTCTATGTTCCCTCAGGTCATTATTCCCCAGGTCTATATCCCCCAGGTCTATATTCCCCCAGGAGCATGTATATGTTCCCTCAGGTCTATATTCCCCCTGGTCTATATATTCCCCCAGGTCTATATTCCCCCAGGAGCATGTCTATGTTCCCTCAGGTCATTATTCCCCAGGTCTATATCCCCCCAGGTCTATATCCCCCCAGGTCTATATTCCCCAGGAGCATGTATAAATGTTCCCTCAGGTCTATATTCCGCCAGGTCTATATCCCCCCAGGTCTATATTCCCCCAGGAGCATGTCTATGTTCCCCCCGGTCTATATTCCCCCAGGTCTATATTCCCCCAGGAGCATGTTTATGTTCCCCCAGGTCTATATCCCCCCCGGTCTATATTCCCCCACGAGCATGTCTATGTCCCCCAGGTCTATATTCCCCAGGTCTATTGTCCCCCAGGGCTATTGACGTGTCACGTTGGTCTGAACTGCAAATGTTACACACAGCACAGAGGTAATACTAACAAGAATTGAACCCCAGGTAACATAAAGGGAGGCACCTGATCCCGCATTAAAGTCTCACATATACATAGGCAATGCGCTGCAAGGTTACTTCCCCATTGCCAAGCGAACAAAAGAAATGAGTACAGGATTCGAACCCAAGATAAAGCGTTTCCAATCGCGCCATCGTCAAAGAACTTGTTACCAAAAAAAATGTGAACAAAGGCCTGGGGGAAGATAGCCTTGGGGGAATATAGACTTGTGGGAACATTGGGTGCCTCCCTTCTATTCAGCTCTGCAGTATTCTACTCCTCTGTTCCGCTCTGCTCTGCTCTACTTCATTCTACTCCCTGTTCGGCTCAGCTTTGCTCTACTTCATTCTACTCCTCTGTTCCGCTCTGCTTTGCTCTACTTTATTCTACTCCTCTGTTCCGCTCTGCTTTGCTCTACTTCATTCTACTCCTCTGTTCCGCTCTGCTTTGCTCTACTTTATTCTACTTCTCTGTTCCGCTCTGCTTTGCTCTACTTCATTCTACTCCTCTGTTCCGCTCTGCTCTGCTCCATTTTATTGTGCTCCTGTGCCCCACCTCGCCCTTCTCTTTTCTGCGCAAGAAACATGTCCCAGTGTACATTCCTTGCTGCGCTGTCTTCTCTCTGATCCTCTGTCAGCCATGTGGGGTGGGGGGGGGGGGGGGGGGGACAGAAATATGTCCTGTCATGTCTTCTCTCTGATCCTCTGTCAGCCATGTGGGGGGACAGAAATATGTTCTGTAATGTCTCTGATCCACTGTCAGCCATGTGGGGGGACAGAAATATGTCCTGTCATGTCTCTGATCCACTGTCAGCCATGTGGGGAGGGGGGGGGAGACAGAAATATGTCCTGTCATGTCTCGATCCACTGTCAGCCATGGGGGGGGGGGGGGGGGGGGGGGGGGACAGAAATATGTCCTGTCTGTGATCCACTGTCAGCCATGTGGGGGGGGGGGGGGGGGGGGAGGGACAGAAATATGTCCTGTCTGTGATCCAATGTCAGCCATGTGGGGAGGGAGGGGGGGGACAGAAATATGTCCTGTCTGTGATCCACTGTCAGCCATGTGGGGGGGGGGGGGGAGGGACAGAAATATGTCCTGTCTGTGATCCAATGTCAGCCATGTGGGGAGGGGGGGACAGAAATATGTCCTGTCTCTGATCCACTGTCAGCCATGTGGGGGAGGGGGGGACAGAAATATGTCATGTCTCGATCCACTGTCAGCCATGTGGGGGGGGGGGGGGGACAGAAATATGTCCTGTCTCTGATCCACTGTCAGCCATGTGGCGGGGGGTGAGGGGGGGCGACAGAAATATGTCCTGTCTGTGATCCACTGTCAGCCATGTGGGGGGGGGGGGGGGGGGGGGGGGGGACAGAAATATCTCCTGTCTCTGATCCACTGTCAACCATGTGGGGGAGGGGGGGGACAGAAATATGTCCTGTCTCTGATCCACTGTCAGCCATGTGGGGGAGGGGGGGGGGGGGGACAGAAATATGTCCTGTCTCTGATCCACTGTCAGCCATGTGGGGGGAGGGGGGGGGGGAGACAAAAATGTCATGTCTCTGATCCACTGTCAGCCATGTGGGGGGGGGGGGGGGGGGGACAGAAATATGTCCTGTCTCTGATCCACTGTCAGCCATGTGAGGGGGGGGGGGGGGGACTGAAATATGTCCTGTCTCTGATCCACTGTCAACCATGTGGGGGGGGGGGGGGGGGGGCAGAATTATGTCCTGTCTCTGACCCACTGTCACCCATGTGGGGAGGGGGGGGGGGGGGGGGGCGGAGGCAGAAATGTCCTGTCTCTGATCCAGTAGAGAACAGCATTTTCCCAAATCTGACTCACTTGCTCAAACCAGTTTTTTTTGGGCGAAGGGGCCTTAAAGCCCCCTTTTCCCTGGGGGGAAGAGAGAGAGAGAGAATCACCGGCAGACAGAAGAGAAGAGAAGACGAGAGAGAAGCCCCAAAAGACAAAGGGGGGCCCACACACACACCCCAAGGCTATTATTTTTCCTGACAAGAAAGACTTCAATAACCAAAAAAAAACGTTATTACAAACAAACATACTGTGTAGGGTTATCCGTTTTCAAACTTTTTTACTAAACTTTTCAGATTTCTTTTTGTTTAATCCTGTTTTTTCCTGGTATTTTCTAACATCATTTTCGCGCAAAATTCTAAAAATGAGTCTCTGTCTTTCATGTGAAATAGAACTACAGTTTTTAATTTTCCTAAAGTTTTTAAAAACGGGTTTATTTTTTTGGCATAAAATCCACACATTACCCCAGCTGTTTTCCGCAAAACTATTTTCGACAAAGTTTTTTCTCTTTTAACATGTCTCTTTCTGCCGAACAGTCATCTATAAAAATGTGTCGCGTTTTCAAAACTTATAAAACTGTTCAAAAACACTCATCAGTTTATTGCTGGGTTTTAAAAAATTATGTCATTTCTGTCCATATAAACCTTCTATCAGATACTTTTTTCCTTTTTAAGTGTTGGAAACAAAAAATCAATTGATTAAAATTATGCAAAAAACTGTTTGAAATGGGTGAGGAAAAATATTGTTTTTCCAAAACCCAGCGTCCAAAAATAAATGAACAATGAGGGGGTTTTTTTTGTCATAAAGTTTAATGCCATTTTTTTTTACTAGATTTAATCTAATCATTTATTGTTTTTATATGCTCTTTTAAAATTTGGTTCAGTTAATAAAACCCTTTAAAAGGGTCTAATGCGTAAGTTTAATCCAATTCTTTCTGTAAGTTTGTTTTTTTTTAGAAAATATTGTTTGTTGCTTGTTGTTAGCCCTTTAAATATCCTCGCTTGTGAAGAATGCGCGGTTAACTTTAATTTTTCAAGGTTAAGTTTTGCCAGCTAATTAGAATTCCTTTTGAAGGACGCCCAACGCCCAAAAACCCCTCCTCCCCTTTCTTTTAAACAAAAATTTCAATATCATTGGAACGATCTCCTAATTTCTTTGGGGAATAACTGTAATTTTTAAAAGCATTTTTTAAAACCTTTTCTTTCTGTGGAGGATGTACTGTTTATTCCCATACGGTTTTTTTTAAAACCCTTTTTTCCCGCTATTGTCGTCGGCAAAGCTTACATTAAAGGGCCGGTTGAATCTTTTCTAAAACTTTTTATGGCTAAAATATGTAAAGGGGCTTATAAATTCAAATTTATGCCCATTCAAAAATAGGTTTTAAGTCCTTTGAGGTCGGGGTTTTTCAAACATTTTTATTCAAAATGGCAACTTTATTTGCCTCTAGTTGCGCAGTTGTTCTAGTTTGGGGAAATTTTTTGCTGCCCAAACCCCTTTGCTTAAAATCCCTCTTTAGTGTATCAAAACCCATACAAGGCTATCTCACCGTTCTGTTAAAAGTCCGCAACGCTGAAAGGTTTTTTAATTCTAAATTTAAACACCCACAGGCGCAAAGGTAACTCCGGGTTTCTTTGGCCCCACGCGACATTTTTAGTAAGTTTATTTTTTTTTTCCAAAACAATGTGCAGGTTATCACATTTCACGATTTCCCCTGTTTTGTCTGCAATTTTTATTTAAATATCCAACCCCCCCACAAACTAATTTTTTTTTTAAACTGTAAATTGGGGAATTGTAAAATTTCTAATCGAAAAGGCGCTTTCCCTGAGGGAAAGAGCTTTTAAAAAAACAGTTGGGGGCCTTCCTCATATAATTTTCACAGTGCTCGCTCTCCAAATGAACATAGAGTAATGAATGAAGAAAGATTGGGGGATTTTCCCCCTCATAAGTTTTTTTCGGGCCCGCAATAAAACTTGAGGGGGAAAATTTGCTAGTTAAACCCTAACATTTTGCTAGCCCCTTATCAAAAAAGTAAGGTTCCTTCGTCTTCAAGTTTAAATGTTAACATTGTTTTTAGTTTTCATTTTTAATTTAGAGAAATGTAAAATTTTATATTGCTTCTTTTAGTGGCAAAACCCCTAATAACCATCAGGTATTGTTAAGGGCTCTTTTTTGGCCCCTGCTTGTTAACTTTTAGACCTTATTATTCTTTTTGGTTTTTGCTTTTTAAACCTAATTTTGTAGAATATTTCATGGAGGCAACCATTTGGCCCGCATTCTTATCAAAGCATGTTCTAAAAAACGAAGGACGGTTTTGGGTTGTTTTTTGTTACAAACATTTTTTAAAAAAAATTTTAAAAATGAGTGCATTCAAATATACGGGGCGCAAAATTTGTTGGGCCGCATAAAAACTTAAAAATATGCAATGATCTCTTGACATTGCTGTGCCCCAAACTGCTCTTTTCATAAAAAGGGGGTACCATTGAAACTATCTTAACCCCCTATTGAAAAAGGCACATCCGAAAGCGTGGTTTGTACCCGATGCTTTTATCAGAACCATTAACTTTGCTTGTTTGTGCATAAACTGGGTGTGGAGTGGCGTTCCGCATTTAAATCACCATGATCTTTTGGTGAGTCATGTACAGATTTCATTTCTATTACACCTTCAGCGTATTTTGACTGAACTAAAAGCCCCTTTACCGAATGAAAAACGTTTAATCCATTCAAAAAACAGAATAGCATAAGGCTTTTGAAAGGTTTTGTAACGAATTAAAATATTAACTTCAAACAAACTTTAGAAAAAAAGTTGGATTTAATATGGCATAGGCGTATTTATTTTCAGGGCACGCACAGAAAGTAAATTTGCCCGGGCGTTTCCTTTCAAAATGTTCAGCCGGGCCCTTGAGAAAGAGCATAAAACGATGGAACTTTTTTCTTAGACCTTCTAAGGGGCCTAACTAGGGGGGAATAGAACGAATAAACGACTCTATTCGTACTTACTTTTTGGTGTTTGTAGGGGCGCAGGCCAGGAAGATAAAGCATAACTGATCCTTTACGGGCTTTGACCAAAAAAAACAAACTTAGCAAATTTAGGACCCCATTAATTCTACAGTTGATTTACCTTAAAGTTTTAAAAGGTACCAACAGTTTTAAAATACGAAAGACGAAAGAGATTTGCTGTTGGCCCTGGTTTTATACATTTGCCTTGGGGCCTTAGACTCCAGGTGGAATAAAAAAACTATAATAATGAAATTCTTATAGCGGGCAATGAAAAAGGTTGGGAAAAAAACGACATAAATTGAGCCAGTAATAACAACCGTAAACAAACCCCCAATTTAAGTCTTTAAATTTCCCCCGAACCCCAAACCCCAAAAGTCATTGAAGACTCAGCAAAGCTCGGGGGACTCTGTTCGCGTGACATGAAAGAAAAGACAGCGCTTGTTTTGGGATTAACTGGAAGGATTACTTGGTTTTTTTTCTTACAAATAAAACCCCAAACTTTTAAAAAAAAAACCTTAAAATGTCTTTAATTGCTGGGCCCAAAAAGCCAAATTTTGCTTGCAGTAGACAAAAGCCAGCAAAAATACTCCCAATATCCGGAAAAGGTCTATAGTTCCCCTCAAATTTTTTTTAAAATAAACTGAAAGTGATAAAGCTGTTTTTTTCCCCATGATTTTATAGGTGGGGGGGGATGGGGTGGTGGCACGGGGCTTTGACCACCCCCCCCTGTAATGCCTACCAGTGTACTTTTGCAAACCAAAAGGCCGTTTAAGCTTGTAAGTGACCCTTGCTTCTAAAACAGTGTTCGTTTCGCTGCGCGTTGTTCTTCATAAAAATTCTTTGGTTTTCTTTATTTATTCACTTGATTTTCGTAATTGTTTCTGGGTTAGTATTACCCCTTCTAGTTTGCTGATTCTCTTTTCAAACTTTTGTCTTTGGGTTATTTTTTTTTTAATTCGGGCCCCTACGATGCGGTCGTCAGCCTCAAGGGGTTTTTTTTTTTCTCTTTTTTTTTGCCCACATTCCCCTAGTTTTGCTAAATTTTTTGTTAATTCCCCTCTAAGGGTTTCTTAAGTGATAAAGGGGCCGTTAGTTCCGCTGGGTAGGGGGAGTCGTGTATAGCTTTAACGCTGTTTTTCGAAAAACTGGATTCTGTTTCTATTCATTTTTATTTCACCTGTGATTGTTTTAAATTTCTTTAATTTCCCTTTTTTTTGTTTTGGGTTACTTTTGGGTTTTTGCAGTGTGTTTAAATTTAGCAACTGCTTCTACCCTTAATTTTGGCCTAAAGGCCAAGGCGTTTTGATTTCACACGGTCTATTTCAATTAAAACCCACCTAAAAACGGGGCTTTTTGTTGTAAGTAAAAATTGTCCTGATTTTTTTTCCAAAAACAAATGATCATTTTTAATTCAAAATCATTTGGGCAAAAAATTCGGGGGGGTTCTTGACCTAATTTTGGGTACAAGTTTAACCTTACTTTCTTTTAAAATTCTGCCACATTGAAGCTTTTGAGCATCTGTTTAAAAAGGCTTTTCATCAGTTCCACGATAAAAAAACATCATAATTCTTCCCCTTTCAATTCCCCCATTTTTTTAAAAATTTAAACTTTTTTTTTTTTTTTAAAAAAAATGCCACAAGCTAGGCTCGTTTTTGACCGTATAAAAAAGGAAGAACCCCTTTGGGCGTAAAGGGAAATAAGGAAATTATTGTCCAAAATTTTTCCATCTACTATTGTCAGATCAAATTTTACTGTAAATTTCCAACAAGGGGATGAATTGTTTGTGCCGGGCTCTGCGCGTCTTATTTTTCAAATAGGCTCGATCAAAACAACCCAAACAGGACAGTTGCCAAAATTGGGAGGGACAATCTTAAGAAAATTTCTATAAAACTGGGGGGAAAAATTTTTTCTTTCACAAGCCTTTTTTTAAAACCTATTCTTCTAGGCTACCGGGGAATGAAAGGGCATTTGCGTTTCAAAATTTGAAAATGGATGGACAAAACACAAAATAACGCCGGATGCTAAAGACAAAAAAAGCAGTAGCCTAAAGGGGTTTCGATAATGGGGTTTTTTCCCATTCCCTTGATTTTTAGTTTTTTTAAAACGCAGCGCCATACTTTAAAGGAGCTTTTAAAAACAGATGTCATATAAAACAAACTTTTAATAAATCAAACGGTTATCAATATCAACCCCGAAGAAAAGTCAGCTTTTCTGACATCTTGTTAGAGTTTGGGGTTTTTTGCAACTCAAATTTACAAGGCGATTGGGCAAAATAAGTCAGTTTTAGAATAAATTGAAAGAGTGTTCATCTACAACTATCCTAGAAGCGGGGCAGCCTAAAGGGAATTTTAGTTTTAGTTTTGGGCAAGATCGTTTAAAAGGGTATTTTATTGCTTGCGAAGATAAGAACCTTTTCAAAAGAGCAAGTGAAAATTTTTTTTAACCCAAAAAATAACGAAGTACAATGTTCTTTGAGGGTAGTCCTAACCAAAATTACGTAGCGGGCAAAAACCTTATCAGCATTTTGATGAAATAAAAAACTTTTTTGGGGGCGGGAGGTGTAGAAATCCAACATTTGACCTTGGGTCAAAAGTTTTTAATCTTCACAATGGGGTTTGATGATATTTAACAACAAAAACGGTTTATGGATTGACCAAGGTCAACAGGGATAATCAGTTGCGGGAAGCGGGAGAATGAAGACTAATAAACATTAAAATTGAAAAAGAAGAAAACCGATAAAGCTTAATGTACATTTGTTTTTATTATATGATCGCAGTGAATATTAGAGATAAAGTTTAAAAAGATGTTTATACAAAATTTATTTTTCATTTTATAAAAAGCTGTCTTTCTTTATCCAAATGGCCTACACGCCGTCAAAGAAGGGATAGCAGGCAATTCTGCTTTTTTAAAGAACCCCCGAAGAAAAAACCCTTCAGATTAACCAACTTTTCCCAAAAATTTGCAGAAAGTACTGACAAACCTTTAAAATAAGAAAAACCCAAACAAAGGGTTTTTTGCTGCTTTAATGCGTTACATAGTTTACTGGACCCAAAAACAAAAGCCTCTTCAGCGGGAACGAGTGGGTCTCTTCAACGGGCATAGGCGCCCCCGGGGCTTTACCCTGGGATTTTTGTTTTAGGTCTGTTTTTCTTTACGTGGGTGTGTAGCAAAAAAAAAAAAAACTAAACTCCAAAAGCACCAGCAGGGTTCAACTAATAACATAAATTTAGTTCGTTTAAACTACAATAAATAAACGCTACTGACTCAAACTCACGGTGAAAAATTTAATCGTTTAAGGGCCCGATTTTTTGGACTACAAAAACAAATTTGATCTTAAAAGAAAGGGGGGCAAGTTTTTTAAACACCCAACCCCCCGGCAAAAAAAAAAAAGGGAAGCAAAAAAAAAGTAAACGAGACATTAAACTGTTCTAAACAGTCACATTAAAACCCAAAAGTTTTATACTTTAGTTTTTGTCCAACACAAAAAAGACCGGATATTGTTCTGTTTAAATTTTTTTTTTTAATTTTAAATAATATTTTGAGTTAGAAAAAAAACTCAACGGGGCAAATATATGAAGGGCAAGACGAATTTTTTGAAGGAATGCTTGAGAAGAGCGTTTAAAGAGCACGAATGTTTTGATCTGAAGTATTGATCCAGCAAAGTGCGGGAAGCGTTGTCATGCTATTTCTAAAGTTCCAAGTAAACTTAATGACCCGCCAGTTAAAGAAATTTAGCTGTTTTAATCGACTATGTAACAAAAAATGAAGAAAATCTAGAATTTGGGTCTCGACTAAACAACCTATTTCTTTTCGTAATGATTTAACCCCGGGTTGGGCAGACGAACTGTTACATTTTTGACGGCGCTAAAAGAAGCAAATAGAGGTTTGGTTGGTCAGGGGGCGAATCTTGAGATAATAAAAACGGGCTAAAGCGCCGATTGTGGGCAATCTCATTTTCCACTCCCCCCGCATTAGTGCAAAAAAGAGCAGTTCTAAAATAAGAATTCAGCGCAATGTTTTATGGGGTGTGTTTTGCAAGGCTGCATTACCCCCCGAAAAAAAGCAAAAAGGGGAGTGTCAAACCCATCGCCCTTACATAAATGATTTTAAACTTTGGGGGAATATCCTTTCCCGTTAGCGGGGTTCCTTGATCTTTTGAAGAACAAAACAAACCCATAACGTTAATGTCTAAAGGGGATGGGGAAACAGTTTTTGGGCCAATAAAGTGCCAAGAACGTTCCACGATTGGCGACCAGACAAAATCAGTGGACTTATACTAATTTTTTCACCAGCGGGGCTCCATTTTTACATTAAACGAACAATGAGAAAAATAATGCAGCTACTTAAAAAGTGGGCAAAAAACAAAATTTGCAGAAAATTTTAACAAGAAGCCATCTGTTCAAGCCGCAAGCGAAATAAAAAACTGTATGGGCCATTGACTAAACGAACTAATTACGCCCCCCCCTGGATCTAAAGTTAGTTTTAAGAACTGGAAAAAACGCAACATTCTCCGTGTTTACGCAGAATTTCGAATCACTCATTTTCCTTATGAAGGCCAGCGCCACAAAAAATTCGGGAAAAAAAGTCTTTAAGAGTAACATCAGATTTGTTTTTTTGCCTTCTTTTTGTTAGGTCAGATGGCGTCATTCAGAGCCCGAATTATATAGAGGCCCCAAAGCCTAGAATTTTTACAAACGCAGCGCAAGTCGTAATGACTGTTCTAAAAATTAAACTTATCTGAAAACATAAGACCCTGAAGACCAACAACAGTATACTCACCCCGCATTGTTTGGGTTTGCGGGGTTGAGTAACGCCCCAAAAGGGGTAAACCCCCCAGTAAAGAACCTGACACATTAGTGGAAAGTTTAGGGTCAGCGCACAGTAAAGAATCTTAACTAAATTTGTCCCAAAAAACAGGGAAACTGCCTGTTTCTTTCACACTTGCGGGGTTATGACTCTCATCTTTTTTGCAAGCAGTAACCAGCGCCTTCAGGGGACATGCATTTCCCGTCTCAAAAAGTACATGTGTTTTCACTTTTAATAACGTCTTTTTACGATTATGCAAACATGAGGGATCTTAGAGGCACTGGGATGTCCTTAAAATCCTGCCCCTAACGGAAGAAAATTTTGCTCAACTCTTTTGAAGGGGGTTTACCCTTTTTGAGACATGAAAATTGGGAAAGGGGTTTATGAAAGTACACTTCCGCCAAGGCGCGTTCTTTTCTAGTCTCAAGGAAAGGACATCAGTGATTCTATTACCCCCATGCTCAAAACGTGGGAGAGTTAGAGTTAAAACGATGGGAATCATGACCCTATTTAATGGCAGATGATGTTTGTTGGGGGGGCTTTGAAAATTATAGAAAGACCCCAAAAACTTATGGTTGGATCCCGCGAAATTTTTCACCCGGGGGATTGGGGCCTTTTTAAAAATTTTCTGGAGTACAAATTTAAATTTTTTGTCGATTTACCAAGCTTAGGATTGAAAACGGATTCGGGGGGGAATTAGTATGGCATCGCATCATTATGTAAAAAAACAAAAAAATCTTTTATCATTATGACCAAGTAAAAGGTCTAACACTTATGTATTTAGATGCAAACAATCTGATGGTTGGGGGTATGGGCAATCCTCCCTTACGAACTTTAAAAAGCACCAGGGACGAATAATATTCAAAAGGCATTAAAGTGGTTGGGGAGTTTAAAAGCCTGATCAACGCGGGTTTCATTTAGAAGTTGAAGAAATCCTCATGAACTCCATGAGCTAATGACTACCATTACAGCAGAAAGTCTAAAGATGGATCCCAAAAAGGCCCCCTAAACTTTGCCAATCTTCGGGGCAAAAAAATTATGCTGTCATTAAAAGATTCTCAATTTTATTTAAGACATGGGTTTTTAAATTGACAGCAGTTCATGCAAAAGCTTTTAATTCAAAAAACAGGTCATGAAACCTACATCATGAAGAACACTGTCTAGAACTAAAAACCCCAGACTTGAAAAAGACTTTTTTCAAACTGATAACAACACTGTTTCGGGAAAAAAAAGGGAAACCGACAAGCGAAAAATTTTTGATTGGTCACCAAAAAGAACGAAGCAATTTAACTGACTTCAAAACAAATTTTCAGGGCTTTTTAAGATTTCATGATCAGCTTTTTTTGGGAAATGATGAAAAAAAAAAAAAAGCAAATTGGGCAAACCGTATTTTTTGGTTTCTGTTTTGAAATTTTCAAAGCTTTTGATGTTAAGTTTCTTTTGATCTTAGCCCTGTATCCTGACCAGGTACTTTTCACAAAAGACAGTTTTGTTATAGATATCCCCACTGGACATTATAAAAACAGGAATGGAAGTGGCTAAAGGGCTGCCGGGTGGGATGATACACTGATTACCCCAAAAATTCGCTTTCTCATTACTAAAAGAAGGTTTTTTGGAAAGAGAAGATGAATTACTGGAAAAGGGGGGATCAAGGAGTATGTGGGGTTAGGTCAAAAAATACAGTATTTTTAAAACCAGGGAAAACAAAGAAAGAAAGGAAATCCGAGGGGAGTCAAAAAAATATCCAGACACTACAAAAATTTTTTGGCAATAAGACTTTTTCATCTTTTACAACGTAAAAAACTCCCACTAATCTACATGAACAACCAACAGTTTTAAAAAAAGAATCATTAGATAGAACAAACAAAAAAAGGGTGTTTGTTTAACCCTTTTCATTGAATGGGCCTGGAGAACCGTAAATTAATTAAAGCGGAACTGTGTTGGCGGAATTATTCCGTTTTTCTTTTCACAAAAATCTTTGAGGGGCGGGTTTTTTTGTTTTTTGCCAGTTTCTGTAAATAAAACACGGGCGGATTCATCTTTCAATTCTTTTTACAAAGGGGGGAAAACTCCAAACTGGGGTCGGTTTCCCGGGGAAGCGAGTGTCCCCCTTTTGCTTCCCCGGGAAATAAAGGGACCTTACTTTTTTAAAACCCAAAAGGGAAAAGTTTGTGGTTGTACTGGAGCTTCAGCAACATTTTTTGTTTGTCTTTTGATTGCTTGTATGGTTTTTAGGCTTTAAATTTCATTTTTTCATGGCCGCAAAACTGAGGGCATTTCTAACCATTCGTGTTCGAGAATTGTAATCAGCTCTTGTGTATGGTAGGGAAAGTCTTAGCTAAATGTTTTTTAAAATTTTCAAAAAAAGCTGTGATCTGGAACTCCCGGGAAAGCCTCTTTTTATAGTAAAATCTGTGTTTTTTTCAATAATTGATTACTTGGCCCCTTTTAAACGTTTCCTCATCACTTGAATCATCGAGGAAAGTTAAGGGCCCTCGTTGGTATTCAGTTTTATAGCAACAGCAAAACGAAGCACCTTTTTTTGTTATGGCTCCGCATCTTTGTTTTGAAGCCTGTCAATGCTGTGAGTGCGTACTTAAATCTTTTTCGTTTTAACCTATAAGGGTAAATATAGAAGGTCCTTTTATGGGTGTCGTTTTGGGGTTGTTTGCAAAGGTGGCTCTTATTTGTTGGGGGAGGTAAAAAATTTGCCAAATCGTTGTTTAATAAACCTTCCCTTTTCTGTTTGTTCCAACTCCTGCCGCTTGGCTTTGTTTTTTAAAATTTCTGTGATGCCCTTCAATTCCTTTGGGCGAATAATAGATTTTTTTTTTTTTTATTCAGCCAAAATTTGTGCAACAAAAAACACAACGGGATACCAACGACAAAAAACGCGATTTCTTGCATCTTTTGTTTTTGAGGGAAAAAGTCACTGAATTTTTGGGGGGGGCAATGCTCGATTGGTTTCCCCTTTTTCTAATAATATTGTTTTTTTGTTGATCAACATTTTTTTAAAAGTGAAGCTCAGCCCCTGTCTTTTCGTTGATTAATAAAACTAACTGCTCAAGTTTTCCCTTTTAAGGGGTTTTTGCAGGCCCAGTTTCCCCTGTTTGTTATGTCTTTTTCTCCGCTGTCATTCCCCAGTTTACAAAACAAAAATTTCTGCCCCTAAAAGCAAGCGCATTCACCACAGGCCCGCCTCATTATTGGAGTGAAACCATTTTTTATAAAGATTTTTTTTTTTTACTATTTATTTTCGGAAATTTTTCCTTTCTTAAATAGAAAATTTTTCGGGCAACCGAAGCTGCAAAGATTCAAACACTTTGCTGAATCCCAAAGTCTAGTTTTTCCAAAATCTGCTGGGGTTTAAATTTTTAAAAGGCTTTTACCAACATTGAGTTTCCTACACTTAGTCCTCCAATAACAGCAGAAGGTATACAAGGTTAGCAACAGTTTTTTCGGTGCTCATTTTTAAAAATAAAAAATATAATTAAAATAAAAAAACAAACAGCGTGACTAACAGCTCAAGGCGGCCCTAAACTTCCGAACTTATGAATGCCAGTTTATGAAAACTATTATGCCCAAAAAAGGGGAGGGTGGTATTCTTTAGAAGTGGGAAACAAAACATTTCCCCGGAACTGAATTTGCATAAACAGTTTAACCAGTGCCGCCGCAAACATTTTTTAAAATATCATAACAGGGATGAAGCGCAGTGGGGTCTAGGGTGTAAAAGTGTGGGGGAACGGGTTTTTATTTTTTCACTAACAGTCAGTAGATTTGCTCCCATGATTTGGGAAAAAATCTTCGTATGATTTAACGCAAAACCTGTTTTAACAAAGTATTAGAGTCTCTGGGTTGATCTATATTTCAGATTTGGAAATTTTTTTGCCATTAATATGGGATTAATAACTTTTTTTATTGTTTTATTTCCCTTCAAAAAGAACGTTGGAAAACATCAGAACCAGAAAAAACCGAATCAGGTGGGGTAAAATAAAAGAGAAAAATCCCAAAAACGCTGTCAGGCGGGGACCATTAAAAAACCTGGGGGGTGTTGAAGCAGGAAAAAAATTAGCGAGGGAACAGACAAAAAAATTAAAAGTTACAGAATTGACTCATCATGAAAAAATAAAAACCGCCAACGCCCAGAAAACAATTGATTCAAACCCCTATAAAAACTCCTGTGATTCAAAGGGCCCCCAAAATCTTTATGGAAAATTGAAATTAAAAAATGTTGCCATTTTTTTGGGGCCCTTGCTGCTGGGGGCAGTTATTTTGGTTTTAAAATAATACACAATGGGAAAAAGAAACGAAAGAAGTTTAAAAAAACCCGAACCGTTAAATACAAAAAAAAATAGAAAAAATAACAAGAATTTTTATCCATTTTAAGGAAAAAAAAAAAAAAAAAAAAAAAAGTATGGCTAAAAAAATGAAACATAAAAAAGAAATTAAAAAAAGGGATTTAAAAAAAAAAAAGAATAAAAAGGGGCCATTTTAACTTCTTGGAACAAAAACCACAAACAAAAAAAAAAGCTTTTTTAGCTTTTACTAAGAAAACAAAAGAAAAAAACAAGCGATTTTTTGATAAATTTGTCTTTTAAAAAAAAAATTGGGTTTTTAAGGTATGTTTGATTTTTTTTGGGGGTTTTAAAAACTTGGGGTGCTTGGGTGATTTAAAGATGATTGGGAACTTTAAAAAGGAACTTTTGGGAATGCTTGAGGATCTTTAAGAAATTTGTAATAATTGGGGTGTTTTGTGCTTGAGGTAATTTAAAAGATTAAAAAACTTTAAGATTTTAAGGGATGCTTTTGACTTGAGGTTCTTGGAAGACTTTTTAAAAAATGCGGGTTTGGGGGAGGCGTTGGGGGGGTTGGGGGCGTTGTGGGGTGGGGGGTCGGGGTTACTCCCCTTTGTTTCCCAAAGAAATTTTACAGGGATGTAATTTGCTTAAATAAAAACGGTTTCCCCTAAGGGTATTTATAAAAGGGGTTTTATGCCCCCTTTCTCTTTAGGGGTTAAAGACGGTTTTTTTGAAGGGGTTTTTGTAGTCTTGTTATTTGGGTTGGTGAAGGTTTTTATTTTTAAAAGGTGGTTTGGTTTGCTAAAAATGGGTTCAAATGAAAGGCTTTTTGTGGCCAAAGGAATTAGGATTTTTTAGAAAAAGGCTTAAATAAAGGCTTTAAGTAGCGTGAATAAACCCTTAAAAAAGGTTTTTTATACTTTCCCTTTTGCCCCCCAAAAAATTTTTTTAAAACCCCCCCTTAAAAGTATGCTATGTTTTTAATTTTTGAAACATTTTTTGCGTTTGGGTACCCTTTGGGGGGGGGGAAGTTTTTTCTTTCGCGGTTTTGTAAAAGAGAATTTTTGTTTGTACCCGTCGGATTTTCGCCCCCCCAAATCCTTTCGTAATTTGCCCAAAAATTTTTTCTAAATCCTTTGTAAAAAAGCTTTGGTATGGAGTTGTTAATGGGCCGTTTTTTTTTTTCCCCCCCCTTCTAAAAAAATAGGGCCTTTGGTTAAAAAAAAAAAGCGGATTTTTCTTTTTGTTTAATACCCATAAAGGGTGTATATTGCATTGATCCCCAAAAGAGTTGGCCCCTAAAAAAAGCAGCCGTTATTAGAAGCAGGCTAAAAGGGGCTCTTGCCACGGATTTTGGGGTGCCGTGAACGCTATTTAAATTTTTTGAGCATTAAGGGGAAATTGCCCCCCAGGCACTTCTAAAAAAAAGATAACTCCACATGGTTTATTTTTTTTGAAACATGGGCCCCAAGGTGCAAAGAGCCCTGGTTTTGGGGGTTTTTTTTGGGGTTTTGTGGTTTTGTTGTTTTGTGGGGTTTGAAATTTTGTTTTGCCCCCTCTTTCTTCTCTGTCCTCTTTCTCCTTTTTCCTTTGGGTGTTCTCTTTTTCTTTCTTTTCCCCACCAAAAAAGGCGGGGTTTGGCCCCTTTCGAAAAAACGGTGTTAAATACAGGGGTTTGGAAAAAACTGTTCTCCGTAGGGTTTGGGGGAAAACAAAATCCTTCTTTACTGCAGCCCATTGGGGGGGGGGGGGGGGGGGGCAGAAATATTCTGTTTGACATTTGCAATGGGGGGGGGGGGGACAGAAAAAAGTCCTGTTGATCCACCACATTAGGGGGGGGGGGGGGGGGTGAAAAGTCGTTTGCATGTGCCATGTGGGGGGGGGGGGGGGGGGCGTTTTTGTTGTGTCCCTTTGGTGGGGGGGGGGGGGGGGACCCCCTTGTCCTTCTCTGTCCTTCGGTTGGGGGGAGGGGGGGGAGAAAAGCCTTTTACCACTGCCCACCCGGGGGGGAGGGGGGGGGGGAAATGTCCTTCTTACCCTGTCAGCCATGTGGGGGGGGGGGGGGAAGAAATATGTCTGTTTGATCCCCTGTCACCATGTGGGGGGGGGGGGGGGGGCAGAATATGTCCTGTCTCTGATCACTGTCAGCCATTGGGGGGGGGGGGGGGGGGGGGAAAAAATATGTCCCTTTTTGACCACTGTCAGCCCTGTTGGGGGGGGGGGGAAGAAATATTTGTCTGGATCCCCCGTGCCATGTGGGGGGGGGGGGGGGGGGGAAAAAGTCCCGCTGATCCACTGTCAGCCATTGGGGGGGGGGGGGGGGGGGGGGGGGGACAGAAATATGTCTGTTCTATCCACTGTCAGGCCCCTGTAGGGGGGGGGGGGGGGGACGAAATATGTCCTGTCTCTGATCCACTGTCACCATGTGGGGGGAGGGGGGGGGGGGCAGGGTTGTCCACTGTCAGCCTGGGGGGGGGGGGGGGGGGGCGGAGACAGAAATATGTCCTGTCTCTGATCCACTGTCAGCCATGTTGGGGGAGGCGGAAATATGTCCTGTCATGTCTCATTTTCGCTTCATGTGGGGACTTCCTGCATCCTCTTTCTCTCTCTCTCTCTCTCTCTCTCTCTCCTCTCTCTCTCTCTCTCTCTCTCTCTCTCTCTCTCTCTCTCTCTCTCTACTACCCGGCAGTGCTCCTTCCTATTTAAGGAATATATTTACTTCTAATGATCATCGTCATTCGCATAAAATAAATCTCCCTTTCCCATCAATTAATTTATGCAAATCAAGCCTTGCTTATTCTGGTGGGTGGCTGTGGAATAATATCCCAGAAAAACTGAAAAACGAACCAAACACTAGTAAGTTTAAATCCAATCTTTTCACGTACTTGATGTATCTGCCTGATCTTACACCACTTTGCCCAAAGATGTATCAATAACTGTTCTGTGTAAATGTTTCATTTTCTTTATCAGTTCTTCCTTTTCTCCCCCCGCCTCTCATTCTTAATTGTCCCCCATCCCACCCCATCCCACTCCCACCCCCACCGTCTCCCACACCTTCTGTCGGTGTTCCCTCTGTACATAGATTTTGTATCCTTTTGTATTTTCATGTCATATTTAAGAGTGATTTTCCATTATTTTATATTAATCAATATTTTGTTGTTGTTGTTTTCCTTTCCTTTCTTCAATTTCTTTTGGCCCCGGAGGGCTGGATGTAAAAAAGCAGTGATGCTTATTCCATTACCCTCTGAAAATAAAATTCGTTCGTTTGTTCGTTCGTTCGTTCGTTCGTTCTCTCTCTCTCTCACACACACACACACACACACACACACACACACACACACACACACACACACACACACACACACATACACACACACACACACGCACACACACTACGCGCTCGTACACACACACAGACACACACACACACACATACACACCACACACGCTGCGCGCTCGCACACCCACACACCCACACACACACACACACACGCGCGCGCGCGCGCACACACACCACACACACACACACACACACACACACACACACACACACACACACACACCACACACACACACTCACACGAACACCCAACAACCCACATATAAATGCGCACTCGCACGCATGCATGCAAACACAGAAGAAAGAATAATTGATGCACTATACCACCCAAAAAAAAAAAAACATCGAAAGATAAATGTGCTGAAAATGTTGAAGGTGTTCCTGTTTGAGTCAGACATTGCGAATTCATGGTGGGGTGCATGCGCGTCCCCTGCTTGTGTGTGTGTGTGTGTGTGTGTGTGTGTGTGTGTGTGAGTGTGTGTGTGTGTGTGTGTGTGTGTGTGTGTGTGTGTGTGTGTGTGTGTGTGTGTGTGTGTGTTAATGCGTGCGAGCGACCGCGCGCACGTGTGTGTGTGTGTGTGTGTGTGTGTGTGTGTGTGTGTGTGTGTGTGTGTGTTTGTGTGCGCGCGTTCATGCGTGCGAGCGCCCCGCGCGCGCGTGTGTGTGTGTGTGTGTGTGTGTGTGTGTGTGTGTGTGTGTGTGTGTGTGTGTGTGTGCTTTGACAGAGAGGTAACCTCCTTTCTACAACCATTGAAATGAAGGTAACTGAATTGTAATTCCTGCCAGTTGGAAGTCCCAAGGTTCTAGATTTATTGATTCCAAGTAACTCAGTGGGGGTACATAGAGACAATATAACATCAGGGAACAAAAAACCGGGGGGTAGGGGGGAGGTTTCAGGCAGACCACAATAACAATCACACAGTAAAGCTAGCACGAGCCGTAGTCATATAAATCGTCAAATATCAGCACTTAGATAAGCTCTACTGAAACACGAATTTCGCACAAAATGCAGAAAAAACACTGCGAGTGACAAATTTTGCATAATCATTTTTGCAAGTTTGGCCAGCTTCAACAGAGTTTTATATATATATAGTTATCATCATCATCATCATTCTCTTGCCCATGATGGGCGTAGAGGAGAGATGAGAGACACTCTCGAAGCCAGGCACCGCCATCCGGCCCTGTCCTCTGCCTGTCGCATCAGCGTAGGGCCATCCATCCTGGTCCATTCTTTGATGTTGTCCATCCAGCATTTGGCTTGTCGTCCCCTTCGTCTCCCGCCTTCCAGCGTGCCCTGGATGACTGTTTTGGGCAGTGAATTGTGGTGCATGACATGCCCGAACCACGACAGCTTCCTCTTCTTGACTGTTGCCAAGAGGGGTTCTTGGGGGCCTGCAAGTGATGTTATTTGGCTCCTCACAAGGTCGTTTGTCTTCCGGTCTTGCCAAGAGATCCCGAGCAAGCGCCTGAAGCATTTAGTTTCAAACGTCTGGATTCTCTTGGTGGTCTCTGCTGTCATGGTCCAGCTTTCGCAGCCATACAGCAGGATGGACAGCACCAGGGACTTGTACAGCTTCATCTTTGTAGGAAAGCTGATCTCCCTGCTCTTCCAGATCTTGTTTAGCTTTGCCATTGCTGCTGTTGCGATCGCTAGTCTGGTCTTGATTTCTGTTGTAGAGCGACCGTCTTTGGTGAGAGTGGCGCCAAGGTATTTGAAAGCGCCCACTTCTTCAAGCTGTTGTCCGTTCATGTAGATTTCAGCATGGGTGTTGGTTGTGCTGTTGACCAGGACTTTGCTTTTTTCTGTGCTCACTTCCATTCCATATGCACCTGCCCTTTCTTCCAGTCTCTTTGTCAGGTCTTGTAGTTCTTCGTTGCTGCCTCCCATCAGGTCGATGTCATCTGCGAACCTCAGATTATTGATGATTCTTCCTCCGATGGAGACAGTGGAGTGGAAGTCATGGAGGGTTTCACGCATGATATTTTCCAGGAAGAGATTGAACAGTACGGGAGATAGCAGGCAGCCTTGACGGACTCCAACTGTGGTCTTGAAGTAGTCCCCTATCTGGTTGTTGAGGAGGACTGCGCTGCTGGCGGTGTTATACAGCGCCTGGATGGTTTGGACGAGACCCTCCTCTATGCCCAACTTTCTGAGCACTTGCCACAGACCCTTGTGCCACACCCTGTCAAACGCTTTCCTAAAGTCAATGAAGTTGTGGAACAGGTCTCTCTGATGTTGCAGATGTTTCTCCATCAGTATCCGGCAGGTGAAGATCTGTTCTACTGTGCTTCTGCCTGCCCTGAATCCAGCTTGTTCTTCCGCCAGGTGTTCTTCCGCCTCTTTCTTCAGTCGATTCAAGATGACTCTGAGCATGATTTTACTGGTGTGGCTAATAGTTAATAGTTAAAACAAGTGTAAAAGAGGAATATTAAAATTATCTACGAATTTGTTTCTAGCGCTTGGCTATACGTCGGATGGAGTTTGGGTTGCCACCGCCGTGTTATATAGCGTGTGGGGTCCGGTTGCAGCTGTTTTTGCGTGCGGTTGGTTGCCGTGTTTT
>CM031617.1:70866938-70870438 GCA_018398815.1 Conus ventricosus | reverse complement strand
CTTGGCTTTCAGCTCTGCCAAAATAACACTCCCCTTCCGAGATTGCAGTGTTTCTTTCCTAGGAAAAATACACTCCCAGTGAAAAGTCTGAGAGGTCTGTGGCTAATAAAAGAGCTGAAGGCATGAATGACTGGTGCGCCGACTGCCTACCTTTAACACCACGTTACTATTGACGCCTCGCTGCCAATCTTCGGAAATCAAAATGCAGTGGTGATGGGAGGCTGCGGGCAAGATTACCTCCCTTCTGAGAGTATGACGTCGGGTGAAGGTCACCTGAGAATACCGTTTCATGACAGTGAAATAGCCCCGTGTTCAGAGAATACTGTACTCCATTCAACAGTGAAATAGCCCCGTGTTCAGAGAATACTGTACTCCATTCAACAGTGAAATAGCCCCGTGTTCAGAGAACACTGTACTCCATTCAACAGTGAAATAGCCCCGTGTTCAGAGAATACTGTACTCCATTCAACAGTGAAATAGCCCCGTGTTCAGAGAATACTGTACTCCATTCAACAGTAAAATAGCCCCGTGTTCAGAGAATACTGTACTCCATTCAACAGTGAAATAGCCCCGTGTTCAGAGAATACTGTACTCCATTCAACAGTAAAATAGCCCCGTGTTCTGACAATACTGTACTCCATTGAATTAGAGCAGGTGGACCTGTATTACAATTTAGTAACGGCTGGCAGATAGGCATGGTGTATGGAAAAAGGGCGTTACATATTTAATAAAGCCCCCCACCCCCCCCCCCCCCCCACCCCTACACATCTTTTTTCCTTTCTCGTTTTAATCGGTCCTTCAACACTTTCTTCTTCTTCGATAAAAGATCAAAATGGACCATGACAGGGAACAAGCCACGGACCATGACAGGGAACAAGCCACGGATCATGACAGGGAGCAAGCTATCATGACAGGGAACAAGTTACGGACCATGACAGGGAACAAGCCACGGACCATGCCAGAGAACAAGCTATCATGACAGGGAGCAAGCCACGGATCATGACAGGGAACAAGCTATCATGACAGGGAGCAAGCCACGGATCATGACAGGGAACAAGCTATGGATCATGCCAGGGAACAAGCTATCACGACAGGGAGCAAGCCACGGATCATGACAGGGAACAAGCTACGGATCATGCAAGGGAACAAGCTAAATCAGAGACGAGGTTGCTGACATTTTTGTTTTGTTTTTTTGCTCTTAATCCCTTGTCTCCTTTGTGTATGTATGTATGCCACTCGCCAAATTCTCTGAACTTCTGGCGGTTGGTTTCAACTGATCAACAGGGTTATTCGTGTGCATAGTTCAAGTCTCCTCTTTGCGTCGGGTTGTTTCTGAATTGTAGCTGAACCGTCATGGTGCTGAACTATGTCTCCATTCATTTATTCGCTTTTCTATTCGTCTACCTGACACACCCTGACCAACGGCACCTCAAAATCACGTGGACCGCCAAGACCTGTACACGGATGACACTGGGTTAGTAAAACCAACCGGACTCTCCATCACACTTCAGCCACCTTGTTCCACACGTTCATGATTGTGTGCGTCTTTGGGAGGCGGTCATGCGAGCAGATGTGCAGGTGAGGTACCGTTTCGCCCTTTTTCATTTTGCCCTGCCAGGGCGAACTGGGACTTCCACAACACGATCCTGGCAGTGTCATTTCGTCCTGTCTACTAATGTCATCTCGCCCTTTTCCAATGTTCATGTATCCTTTTGCCCTTATTTTTTTTTTTACTGGGTATTTCTCATGACTGACCGTGGAGAATTATAAATCTTCCCCTTCTGGAATTATTCATAACGAAAACTTGCGGAAAAAGCTGAATTTATCCTTTCGCTTAGACTGATCAGACGATGGCAGAATTCAAGTCAACAAGGGAAAGTGGTGGAAAGCTTAATGTATCGACGTTTCGTTCAGATTTCACAGACATGTGCAACAAAGAAGCAGTGGAAGTGCGTGAGTCCTCATTGTCCATCCAGATGCCATACAGATTTGACATTTGCATCTCGTCAGGTAAATTTTCTCCTTCTCTCTCTCTCTCTCCTCTCCCTCTCCTCTCCTCTCCTCTCTCTCTCTCTCTCTCTCTCTTTCTCTTTCCTTTCTCTCCCGCCCGCTCTCTGTCGCTCTCTCTCTCCCCAGCACCCATTGTTAGTTATTCCTCTTTCATTTTCATCTCTCTCTCTCTCTCTCTCTCTCTCTCTCTCTCTCTCTCTCTCTCTCTCTCTCTCTCTCTCTCTCTCTCACACACACACACACACACACACACACACACAAAACACACACCCACACAAAACACACACACACACAAAACACACACACACACAACACACACACACACACACACACACACACACACACACACACACACACACAAACACACACACACACACACACACACACACACGGAACTGGAAATGACGTTGGCTGAAAACGTCCAGTAAGAGCTTAATTGCTATGAGGTGAACGACGTAAGTCGGCAATGTTAGGGCTCGCGCTCGTATCTCTTTTTCGCAAGCATGCATACATACACAGGCGCGCGCGCGCGCGTGCCAACACACATATACATACTTACGTGGCCCGCACACACACGCATACATTCAGGCCGGCTCACGCGTGCGGGCACGCGCGCACACGGACACGCACGCACGCACACACATACTCACACACACAGACACGCACAACACACACACACAAAACACACACACACACACACACACACACACACACACATGCGCACGGGATTGCGCAAGAAACACCATGCAAAACAGACTCGCAACCATGCAGGCATTGCGCATATACAAAAGAAAGAAAAACCACGCCACATATAGTCTCTATGTCTATGTGCAGATGCCTTCAGACCACACGCATCCAGATCAAGATGAAAAACTGAAAGCAATGGGACTGGTGTCCAGGATGAAGAGAAAATGCGAAGATAGTCCAGAGAGACCAGCTAAGCAGCACTCTCAGAAGGGAGGTAATCTTGCCCGCAGGTCTACAACGAGGTACTGAGAGAAATGAACGACCTTGAAGATGCTGATCGTGTGGCTCAGCACTTCCCCAGTTTCATCAAGTGAAGTCATCACTGTATCGACAGCGGAGGAAATCCCTTCCACCGTTGCCACAAACACTCGATGAAATAAACATTGCACCCCCATACACAGACACGAGAGATGGAAGACGCTTTCTGCTTGCTAGTGATGGCGACGGACAGGAGAAAATTCTGGTATTTGCAACAGATGAAAGCATTGAAAGATTATGTACAGCTCGGCAAGTTTACATGGACGGAACGTTTTGGGCATCTCCTCGTTTGTTCCATCAATTGTACAGCATTCACGTGATGGAACTAAATGTGTCTGTACCGGTTGTGTTCGCTCTCCTGCCAACAAAATCGAGGAACACCCATGTCAGACTTTTTCGAATAATCAAAGATGCAGCGACGCGTCTTCAGCTGAATTTCAGCCCAGATTGTGTCTCAATGGACTTCGAAATTGCATGTATTCAAG
>CM031617.1:70854438-70861938 GCA_018398815.1 Conus ventricosus | reverse complement strand
GGAGGCAGCAACGAAGAACTACAAGACCTGACAAAGAGACTGGAAGAAAGGGCAGGTGCATATGGAATGGAAGTGAGCACAGAAAAAAGCAAAGTCCTGGTCAACAGCACAACCAACACCCATGCTGAAATCTACATGAACGGACAACAGCTTGAAGAAGTGGGCGCTTTCAAATACCTTGGCGCCACTCTCACCAAAGACGGTCGCTCTACAACAGAAATCAAGACCAGACTAGCGATCGCAACAGCAGCAATGGCAAAGCTAAACAAGATCTGGAAGAGCAGGGAGATCAGCTTTCCTACAAAGATGAAGCTGTACAAGTCCCTGGTGCTGTCCATCCTGCTGTATGGCTGCGAAAGCTGGACCATGACAGCAGAGACACCAAGAGAATCCAGACGTTTGAAACTAAATGCTTCAGGCGCTTGCTCGGGATCTCTTGGCAAGACCGGAAGACAAACGACCTTGTGAGGAGCCAAATAACATCACTTGCAGGCCCCCAAGAACCCCTCTTGGCAACAGTCAAGAAGAGGAAGCTGTCGTGGTTCGGGCATGTCATACGCCACAATTCACTGCCCAAAGACACGATAATGTTTGACAAATTGTCTTCTTATGATATAGACAGAAGAAAAAGATGAATTAAAAAATAATGATAATAAAAAGTAGTTTTGGGAACGACACGGAGGTACGAATAAAATGATGAGCTCGAACTGGAATCTTCGCGTTACGATTCTGACATCGGCAAAAACAATAAACAACGAAAATAAAGATTCTGGAATCGGATGTAGTGGGACATTTGGCATGTGTGTCTGGAGAGGAGGAGAATGATTATGACCCAACAACTTAGTAAAAGTTATCGTCAGACAGACAGACAGACAGACTGAGCTACCTTTTTAAACAGATTACTCACACACTGTATTCAGCACTTTCAGACATAATTACGTGGATCGCCAAGACCTGTACACGGATGGCACTCGGTTTATAAAACCAACCGGACTCTCCATCGAACTTCAGCCACTTTGTTCCACACTGTCATGATTGTGTGTGTCTTTCGGAGGTGGTCATGCGAGCAGATGTGCATGCCGGTGTTCTGTGTGGTCCCTGGTCAAAACAAAGACTGTGTTCCACCAATACTGTGAAGACTGACCGCCTGACCTACCTTCATAAACAGACAGCGTGAAGTTGGCCCACTTATGACCATGGTCGTTGGTGGCCAGACAGCCGTAGCGGCCCTCGTCTGATTTCTCCACGGGGTCGATTTGGAGGGCGTACTTTGTGATCCTGATCCTGAAAAAACGTGTCACCCAATGATCATCACAACTCACCGATTGTCTGGAAACCTTTTCTGAATGTTGTTTTGTTTATCCAATTCTGCATGGTGAGTCCTTTAACTGGCGTTAATTAAAAGATTTTTTGTTTTGTTTTGGCTGGTTTTAGTGTGTGTGTGTGTGTGTGTGTGTGTGTGTGTGTGTGTGTGTGTGTGTGTGTGTGTGTGTGTGTGTGTGTGTGTGTGAACGATGAAAGATCGAAGGGACAAAAAAAAATCTCTGAGAGCAAAATCAATATGAAAATCAATGTGCTTTGGAGGGAGATCCGTGGGTGGTGGACGAGATGCTATCAACGTCCACATTGATTGTCATCCCTCACTGTCAACCTGCTCTCTGCTGCCAATGCCACGTATGAATATTTCATGACAGATCGTGTGTGTGTGTGTGTTGTGCGTGCGTGCGTGCGTGCGTGCGTGTGTGTGTGTAGTGTGTGTGTGTGTGTGTGTGTGTGTGTGTGTGGTGTGTGTGTGTGTGTCTGGTGTGTGTGTGTGCGTGTGTGTGTGCGCGTGTGCGCGCGTGTGTGTGCGTGTGTGTGTGTTCCTTTCAGCAGTGTTTCTCAGTAGAGAGCGAGCGCAGTTCACCGTGTCCTCCTCACAACGGGGAGAGGGGGGGGGGAAGTTGGTGGGAGGAGGAACACTGGAAGGGGAAAGAGGAGGAATGAGATGGAGGGGAAGGAGATGGTGGGGGGGGGGGGGCGGCAAGGAAGTGGGAGGTCAACAGGGGTCACTGGTAACAGCAGGGGCTCTGGAACCCTGCACGTGCGTCGGAACCCTCACCCTCCTCACCCTCTCCCCTCCACCCTCCCCACCACCTCAAACCCGTGTATACCAGCGCCCCCACTTCCCATCTCCCACCATTACATCCCATCTCGTACATCACCACCAGTAGTGGGGCAGTTAAGGTAGTAAATATCAGTGAATCATGCACTTCATAGTAGAGCATGCCATTTGGCATGTGGGTACCTAGACCCTTTCTGAATGATATGAGAGAGGGAAACACAATGGGCGTGACCTCTGGAGGGCGTGGCCATACATTTAATTAGGTCAGTGTGTCATGTTCTTTCTTTTTCGTTTTTGTGCACAAAACAATGGATTCTTGCAACAAAAAAACTGCTTCAGAATAACCCTGAGTATGTATTTGATGAGACATATGAAGACAAGCCTATATGAAGCTAACTTGTAAGACTCAAATAAAGTAGGTAATTTAAAAGTAGGTCAAAGTCCTTAAAATCTTATTGTTTTTATTTTTTTACATTTTTTTTTGGCTCCAAGTAGTTTGCAAAGTTCATAACTAACAGTGATTACCTTTATAGCAGAAAAAATGATGTAAACTTATTTTTGAAATAAAAACAAGCATTTTGATCTCTAAAAACAGTAGGTCAAGTATTCTTGACTACTTATGACTTATCTTTACATGTTTTGGTATCAGATTTGACCAATTCGGCTGCTTCTAGAAGGGAAAGATGGGGTTTCAAGTACTTGATTGTCTCTATACCTATTGCATAGTTGACAGACTGTTGAGTTGCCTTTTTATATCGCAGAGTTGACCTATTTAGGAATCATTTGCTATCAATATACTATGTGGTTTGTTACATATGTCATATAACACTAAAGCCCATATATTCCGATTGAACATTAAAGGGAAACAGTTAGTGAATTGTCAGTGCCAAGCAAATCACATAAATCACACAAAACACACACACACACACACACACCACACACACACACACACACACAACACACACACACACACCACCTTTTTCTTCTAAAGAAGAAAGTTTGCTTTACATCACGTCACATTCAAATCAGCTCACTTGTCTGGTAACAGTCTCCACCACAAGCGCAGAGGGCGGTACATTGCAGGTTGGCCTTCACACATTTGCAACGTCCTTTGCAGCCTTGCTGGCATCCACAGTGAACCAGTTCAAGACATGAATCCTGTGCCTGCTGAAGAGTTGTCCACACGGGCTGCCACATTTGCCCCTCTTTTTTCCAACCCCAGTCTGCAGGAGATGGGAGCACAGGTTTGTTTTGCTAGACACTGACCCCAGACATATCCAGCTTGGTAGATAGCAGGAGAAGATGTTGTTAAGAGCTGCTGAAGTTGGGGGATGTTCTCAGAGCCTTCTTTGTGGGCAAACAGTTTCTTCCTAGCTGGTCAACTTTATGGAGTGCACTCTACGTTCGTACATGAGTACAACAACCTCTCGAAGGTTTCCAACAAAGCATCTGTCAGTGAACATGGTCTGTCCACGATGGCCAAGAAGGAGTCTGTCACTTCAGGAAAGATAGTCCATGTATTCCACGCTGTTGTCTTGCCCCTGCTGCTGAAAAAAGACACTGTGTCACATCCAGTAAAGGCATGAAGTGCTGGAAGGGCCTACGATTTTCTTGGTCCAAGCTGTCTGGCTATCTGATGAGTGGGACATATTTGAAGTGTTTTCCAGTGCCCAGAGCTAACCAGATTTCTTGTGCAGCAGTGACTGGGAAATTAGCTACTGCAAGGACAAGAACATTGTGTCCGTGGTTCGTACTAAGATCTTGCCCAAACCTCATGCACACAATCTGCAAGGTGAAGTAAGATCCTAGTATCAGCCTACTCGTGTGTGCAGGCTTGCAGACAACTTGTTTGTTTGTTAGCAGGGATGCAGAGCACCTTCTCATCACAGGTAATTACCACACCTTCCCTGCGTGTTGACTGTTTCAATCGTTCTTTCAGCGATGTACTGAAACAGTTCTGCTTTGTTGTCATCCACCTGGAGAACAACTGTGCCAGTTACCAGGTAGCAGTGCGGTTGGCAAAACTCTTCTCCGAACACCACATCCCCTGTGCTGTCTTGCACCTGCCTTCAGACTGCTAGAGTTGTACACGTCAAAACGACGTCAACTCTTGATGTCGATTCCAGATTCTTTAAGAGTTATGGCACAAACATGTTGTCAACATACTCCTGCAATGTCTTATTTAGTTTGGGCGACAGCATCTGGACCACTGCAGCTCCGTCAAGCAATTTTGCGTCAACTTCAGGGGGAGACAGAGGGATCAGAACAGCTTCAGCATCCAGCAGACATCCAGCCTCTTCAAAAGGATCTTCCGTTTCAATGATGTCAGTAATGTTGTCAACACATCAGGTGGAATATCAGCCATGGTTTGGGAAGAAATCTTCATGTGTATCTTCCATGTCCTGTTTAGTGCCGGAATCGTCACAGCCTTACTTCGAGTTAAAGTCGCAAGTAGATCTGCTTTAGATCCTGTTCTCAGTTGGACCAAATCTGAGAGTGATGGCGGCCATGGGTGGTTTTCATGCCTAAAGAACTCTTCAAGATTCCATTTCGGAACTGGCATGCGATGTAGAGCTTAGAAACAGAGAACAGTCATTTTTCAACATTGCCAGATTACTCTTCACACTGGACGGCAGTCTGCAAACTTGGTTTGAGAACAAGGGGAATCCGTTTCTTTTGATGGGTTCAGAAAGTGGCTTTAATTCTCTTTTCAAAGCGCTCTTCGATGAATGTTTCATACTGTTCTGATGGAATACTGCCATCACACTAGCCGGAATAGAAGTAGAAATGTCATGCCAAAGACAGGGGCTGTTTGGGGAGTATCTCGGAAGCTTTCAATATGAGCCACAACCTCAGCAAGTGCATAGCATGTTGCTGTTGATCTGTTTGTTGTTTCTTCTGATTCTTGTGCTGGTTTGCTGGTACACGTCTGTAGAAGGCAGACAGGCATTAATGTGATAATGACAATCCATTGCCACCATGTCTTTGACAGCAAGTTTTGTGAGTAGCTCTTGATCGTTCAGTTGCTGAGCATGTGCACGACTTTATCATCCAGGGGCAAAGTAAGAGCTCGATGAAGCCCTGCTTGCACCGGGAGATCCATTGCAGAAAAAGCATGTTGGTCCTGTGCCCATCTCATCTGTCTCACAGCTAGATTCATCTGCAGTTTTCACAGGACTGGGTTTATCACTTGCTGGCTTTCTTTTCCTGTTTAAAACAGTGTCGCTTATTTTTGCACAGCAAGATTTGTTCCAAGAAGCTTTGTGCTTCTCTCAAGGTCTCCTCAAAACCAGTTCCTTCATCCAGTTTAGACAAGGGAATAGAAAGTGGGGACTCGCCCTACTCCTGAAAAGCTGTCAAATTGTAAGCAAACGTAGGTATACCCTGCTCCATCTCCTCTTGCTCCCTTTGCTGGGCATATCAGAGGTACTTTGCTTAATGGGTTCTGGCACAGAGCGCACAGATTCCAGTCAACTGTCAAGTCATCAACTTTTCAGAGGAAAATGGTACATGGGGTCGTTTATCCTCTTTAGTCACGAGACATCACCAATTTCTGACTGCCTACAGACTCAGAACTGCAACAAAGACAAAAAAACAAACCTGAGTTTTGACGCCAATGGATGACCATACAATTTGCATGATCAGTTTTGATTCTGCTATAATGACAACCAACTTAGCAAGTTCACAGAACTGATTTTATTTTTTGTTTTATTATTTGAGCATTTATCATCAATACAATTAAAATTCATGTTGATACGAGTTATAATTGATATTGTTCTTGTAAATAAGAACTGTGGCATTTGTGATCAAACAGGACACTGGCAGTATATACAAAAAAAAAACCCAAAAAACCAAGAATCGCTTTGGAATTCTGGCTGAATGCAGTCTTTATCTTAAGAAGAACAACGTGAATATTTTTAATATCTAAAAACCGATTTTTAATCATTTAAAAGTTAAAATGGAAATAAAACTGGATTAAAAATATGTATGTAATCACCAGCTGTGAAAAGGTTGTTTAGTCACATTCAGATAGCTGCATTATTGCTGAAAGCCGCTCCAAATGCACTGAAACTTGATTTTACAAAAAGACATCAAAATAGTACACTAGAATGAAACAAAGCCGTTCACATCGTGATGGCCACGACCGGTGATACATTTTTTTGCACCCCATAGGATATTTGCAACCATATCAGTTCATATGTATTTTTCCCTGATTACAAGTAATGTACACAGACATTTCTGTTCTCAATTTTATTTGATATTCACATGTTTCAAACGTTATTTAAACGGAAGAAACTTAATAGAACACAAGTGAAGTGTTACTTTTCACGTGGTTGACTCATCTAACTATACACCGCTAGCAGCGATGACAGATCTGGAGCAGGCGGAGTCTGCTCCATGACCTTGGCAGCGGGATGCCTTGGCTGGTGCTATGGGGTTCTGATTGTGTCAAAAATTCAGTGATTGAAATCTTTGATCGATCACTGCTCCTAACACAGGGGGCTGTGATCGTGTTTCCCTTCCAGACATAATCAGCATGGTTCATAGTATTATTGTGCAAGAGGAAATGTTTCTACTAAAAACGCAAGGTCATAAATCTTACCTCCTCCACTACAGACCCCTGGTGTTCTGTGGTATGTGGGCTGGGAAGACTGTGAGATATATCTTTGCGGCTGGGGAAGTCAAGTTTGGGGAGGGGGGGAGGGGAGGTGTTGGGTGTGAGTGCAACGTGACGGTGGTGGGTATGAGAGAGAGAGAGGGAGAGACACGGAGTGAGAGACAGAGACAGATATCTTTGTCCCAAACAATTTTGAGAGCTCTCTCTCTCTCTCTCTCTTCTCTCTCTCTCTCTCTCTCTCTTGCCCCCCCCCCCCCCCCCCCCCCCCCCCCACCACACAGACAGAGACAGAGATAGAGATACAGAAAGATGTTGAATGTCCGAAAACTAGTACAGTCTACGTGACGTGCCAACTGACATAATTTCAAAGCAAAAAACGCCTGTATAATTATAACATAAATAGTGAACATACAACCTCTTTCGTTCAGAAGTCTAAGAAGGTTATAAAATCCTTTAACCCCCTTTTCATTTTTTCCATTACGTTTTTTTTTTGTTTTTGTTTTTTTGTTTTTTTTTTTTTGTTTTTGAGAATGGCTTCTTTCTCTTGGAAACACCATCCTACGACAGAGGCCAAACGCAACAAACCTCACGCTTTCTTCCCCCCCCCCCCCCCCCCCTGATAATGATGATTTTGGATGGGTGGGGAAAATAGTGATATTAACAAGAGCGCTTATCTTGTGTAGTTCAGATGATCAATGTTCCAAACATTTTACAGGTGTTATTCAACAACCGCAAAATTTTACTATGAAAGATACATTACGGGTACACCCCTCCTTTA
>CM031617.1:70841932-70844432 GCA_018398815.1 Conus ventricosus | reverse complement strand
ATTGAAGTCACTTGAAACTGACCATTTTGCCTATGGCTGTGATATAACTTTTTATAAGTGAGTTTAGGGTTCGCTCAACGAGAAGACTCGGTACAGACCCTTGGATTTGGAAGCGGGGTGAGGGAAAGCATTGCTTAGGGTTCGCCTGACGAGAAGACTCGGTACAGACCCTTGGATATGGAAGCGGGGGTGAGGGAAAGCATTGCTTAGGGTTCGCCTAACGAGAAGACTCGGTACAGACCTTGGATATGGAAGGGGGGGTGAGGGAAAGCATTGCTTAGGGTTCGCCTAACGAGAAGACTCGGTACAGACCCTTGGATATGGAAGCGGGGGTGAGGGAAAGCATTGCTTGTTCTCTTCCTGTTCTGCATCGTCTTTTGGACTTCTCTTTTTCCTCTGTCCTGCTCCGTTTATTTTTTACTTCCTTTTCCTTCTACTCCTTTCTGTTCATCCTCATCTTGCCACCTTCTTCCACACATCTGGTTCTTTTCTTCTTCTTCTTTTCTTTCTTTCTTTCTTTCTTTCTTTCTTCTTTCTTCTTTCTTTCTTTCTTTTTCTTTCTTTCTTTTCTTTCTTTCTTTCTTCTTTCTTTCTTCTCTCCTTCTTCTTCCTTTTCTTCTTCTTTTTCCCTTTTCTTCTTCTTTCTTCTTCTTCTTCTTCTTCTTCTTCTTCTTTCTTCCTCTTCTGATTTTGAAGGATGCAGATCATTTAGCATTTGCTGAACAAATAACAATATTCCATGAAATAGACGTTAATATTCTCTAGTGACGGCCAACAAATTGAGTCAAGTCATACTTCATTCTCTTGTGACGGGCCAACACATTGAGTCCAGTCATACTTCATTCTCTTGTGACGGGCCAACACATTGAGTCCATCATACTTCATTCTCTTGTGACGGGCCAACACATTGAGTCCAGTCATGCTTCATTCTCTAGTGACGGGCCAACACATTGAGTCCAGTCATACTTCATTCTCTAGTGACGGGCCAACACATTGAGTCCAGTCATACTTCACAGTTTGCCCATTCTGCCGGGTTCTAAAACTGACGTCATCGTGGTAGGAAATGGTAAACGTTTTTTTTTTAGAGAGGAGAAAAAACAAACAGCCCAAGTTTTCTTTCGGCAGCAGACTGGAGACCACTGGCAATAGCCGCCATCATTGGTTTCACTTGGAGCTGACAGTGCCTTCCCCCACCCACGCCATTCTTCTTCCTCTCCTCCGGTTTCTTGCCGTCTGTCTGCCTTCCACATTTCTTGACGGCCGCTGGGAAGTTGGGAGGATTTGGCTGGAGGTTCTGCCTTACGTTGCGGATCCGTGAATGTGGTCTGAAAATGCCCGAACGCTTTTGAGACCAGTCACAGCACAGTCGCCTGGCTGACAAAACATTGGTCTTGGATTGGTCAGCACGTGCTCTGTTGCGGTGTGAAGGACACAAAATGGTTTGGGTTTGAGGGTGAAGAAAAGGAATTTGTTAAATATGGAGTGTTGTAGAACGGACACTGCCTTGAAAACACTGGCGTGTGGCTTGTGCAGTGTCGTCGAGAGAGGGTGGTTTTCTCTCAGCAAAGCACAATACAGTGCACTAAAGTACAGTAAAGACAACGGTTCAGGATGACCCATGTGAATACAGTACAGCGCTACCCGGTGTACTAATACGAAAGTTTCTGACACAACACAATGGCACAATGCTCTGTAGTTGCTAGTGTATCACAGCGCAGCGCAATACGATGCATTACACACATCTTACAGTATAACATCATGCACCATAGTGTGAAAGGCTCTAGTTTGTTCTTGCACGTGATTGCCAAGTCCGAAGTTATCATTACAGAAAGTATGTGGGTTTCTGTCGAGAACCATGTTGAAGAGCTATTCCCCAACAAGGACGCTTCTGACTACGGTTGGAGTTCCAAGGAATGGGCGGGCTGAGGGTAATGTAGACTGGCGTATTGGCGGGCTGAGGGTATGTAGACTGGCGTATTGGCGGGCTGAGGGTAGTAGACTGGCGTAAAAGAATCACGGAGATTGGAACTCGGCTGTAGTGAGGGAGTTGATTGTTGGGTCCTCGACCAGAAGAGTTCAGTCCTCTTAGAAGTTTGGAAGAGAAGCGTTCATTACAGTCGGTCAGCCGTTTCTCTCTTTAAGTCCTCCACTCTCCCTTTCATTACAGTCGGTCAGCCGTTTCTCTCTTAAGTCCTCCACTCCCCTTTCTCTATCTTCCCCTCACCCTTCCCCCTCCTTCCCCTTGACCCCCCCCCTCCTCTCTCTCTCTCTCTGTCTCCCCTCCCACCCTCCCTGGTCTCTTATTTACCCAAGTGATGAAAGTCCTTGTGGAGGGTAGAGCTCAAAGATGAAGCATTAGCGGTTCCTAATGGAAGGGTCCCTGACCTCATTGTCTGGAGAGCCCTTGGTCAGTTTGTGGAAGTGCTTACCAGTCGCTCGTGGTTGGCTTCCAGAAGTCCCCCCATCGAGGTGTAGCCCTCCTCCCGTCCATCCCTCCTGA
>CM031617.1:70834432-70836932 GCA_018398815.1 Conus ventricosus | reverse complement strand
CCATTGCCAGATGCCAGGGAACTGGAGGGAATAGGTCCACACAGTGCAGGGTCCCCCAACCATTGCCAGATGCCAGGGAACTGGGGGGAATAGGGGCGGTCCACACAGTGCAAGGTCCCCCAACAATTGCCAGATGCCAGGGGAACTGGAGGGAATAGGTCCACACAGTGCAGGGTCCCCCAACCATTGCCAGATGCCAGGGAACTGGAGGGAATAGGGCGGTCCACACAGTGCAAGTTCCCCAACCATTGCCAGATGCCAGGGAACTGGAGGGAATAGGGGCGGAGGGTCCGCCAACCATTGCCAGATGCCAGGGAACTGGAGGGAATAGGTCCACACAGTGCAGGGTCCCCCAACCATTGCCAGATGCCAGGGAACTGGAGGGAATAGGGGCTGTCCACACAGTGCAAGGTCCCCAACCATTGCCAGATGCCAGGGAACTGGAGGGAATAGGGGCGGAGGGTCCCCCAACCATTGCCAGATGCCAGGGAACTGGAGGGAATAGGTCCACACAGTGCAGGGTCCCCCAACCATTGCCAGATGCCAGGGAACTGGAGGGAATAGGGGCGGTCCACACAGTGCAAGGTCCCCAACAATTGCCAGATGCCAGGGAACTGGAGGGAATAGGGGCGGAGGGTCCCCCAACCATTGCCAGATGCCATGGATCTGGAGGGAATAGGTCCACGCAGTGCAGGGTCCCCAACCATTGCCAGATGCCAGGAGGTCCCCCAACCATTGCCAGATGCCAGGGAACTGGAGGGAATAGGTCCACACAGTGCTGCAGGGTCCCCCAACCATTGCCAGATGCCAGGGAACTGGAGGGAATAGGGGCGGAGGGTCCCCCCCTCCCCCCTCCCCCCTCCTCCCGCAGCAGACGGTGGAAGTGTTGTAGAAATGAACAGACTTTTTGAAATGGAATTCAATTCATGTGAAATATTCAGTAATTGGCTATGAATTTTTTTTTTAACCTGAACGAAATATGACTTTTGTGATTATCCTTAGTAAAAAGTGTTCATAATTCGTTTGTTCAGAGATGTGTTTTACAGCAGAATTGTTTTGGTTGTTCATACACCGTGCTCAAAACAGCTAGATCTAGGTCATTAAAAAAGAAAAAGGGGGGGGGGGGGGGGGGGGGGGGGGATGAAACCGGTGGAAACACTGACCACACCCCACATCAAAGTTACCCACCCAGGGTGGCGAAAACAATGAGGTATGTAGTGTGCACACCGACTGTCTAGTGTTCAAAGTTATCCGGGGTGGCGGATAGAAAGAGGTATCGTGTAGTGTGCACACCGACTGTCTAGTGTTAAGATTGGTGACACCAGCATACCCACCCACACCCCCATTTTTTTTATCAAATGGCCGGAACATCGACCGTTATTTTAAATCAGACTTTTTTTTTTCTATTAAGGGAACCGAAAACTTGCAAAGTTTTCTTTAACATCACACACGCGTAGGTGCGCGCATGCACACACACACACACACACACACACACACACACACACACACACACACCACACACACACACACACGTGCTCTCTCTCTCTCTCTCTCTCTCTCTCTCTCTCTCTCCTCTCTCTCTCTCTCTCTCTCTCTCTCTTTCCCCCCTTCCTCCTCTCTCTCCTGCTCCCCCAACCCCACCCAGTCTTCTGGCTTCTCTGCCCCAGAAACACGGAAGTAGCGGTGGCTTTTTTTAATTTTTTTTTTTTTACCTTCACTCGTCAGAGAGAGGTGATAGGCTGGGGTGGAAGGTGGTGACGGGGTGGGGGTGGGGGTGTGGGGGTACCTTTAGGACTACGTTCAGATGCGGGTGTAGACGAAGGCGACAAGCCAAGCCTTTTGATCATGTTGGACCAAAGGGAGAGTGGGCCGACTTGCAGGCATCGCGGAGTGGCCCTTTTGTGGGAAGTGTCTGATGCCATTAGGAACGATCCGCTTCCTTTGGGGTGGTGCATGGCTGTCTGTTCCCTTGAGGTTAGAAGTCGTAGGTGTTGTTGCTAGCGTTTCTTCTTTGTCCTGCTTCACGGGAGAGGTTTTTTTTTGTCTTGTTAAACTTCATTTTTGTTTTGTTTTCTTCTCTGTTTGAATTCTCTCTCCATCCTTCCCTCTCTTTCCCCCCCCCCCCCCCCCCCCCCCCCCCTCCTTGTCTCTCAGTCCTTCCCTGCTATCGCCATCTCCCTCTCCCTCCCCCATCCGCGTTCCTATTTTTCTGTCTGACCCTCACTCCTTCTACTCTATGGGGAAGGGGAGAGGGCGAGGAAGAGGGGTCGTGCGTGCATGTGTGTACTGGCATGTGTAAATCAAGCCGTTTGAATCAGAGCCGTCAAGGCGAATCGCACCAGTTGGTTGGGGTGACAGTAGTAAGTGTCTCAAAGGGACACTGAACCTATGATCTCTGTGACTGTAGAGTTGACAGTACGTACAATCGAGCAGTCGAGACTGCACACACCCTTTCTACATTCTCTCCCCTGACCCAGAACTCGTTAGGAAGTGGATCTAT
>CM031617.1:70826932-70829432 GCA_018398815.1 Conus ventricosus | reverse complement strand
TTTAATTTTTATTTATTTATTCATTTATTTTTTTTTAACTTTCATTGGGGAAGAGGAGGGGGTGGGGTGGGTGGGTGGGCGAGGTGTCTTATTGTGTTTCATGCACAAAGTGCAAACAAAAACAAGAAAAAAAACCTTGTGTATGTTCGCAGGGCTATCGCTTTTTCACCGGCTCTTGGGAATTTAAACCTGAAGAACTGCGAAAAAAAAAAAAAAAAAAAGAATTCGGCGGAAAAATTACAGGAAGGGAAAGGTGTGGGTGGGGAAGTCCGTTGTAATATTCACATGAAGGTAAAGGCCTAGTGTTATTCGTAATGTACTGTAATGTTCACATGAAGGTAAAGGCCTAGTGTTATTCATAATGTACTGTAATGTTCACATGAAGGTAAAGGCCTAGTGTTATTCGTAATGTACTGTAATGTTCACATGAAGGTAAAGGCCTAGTGTTATTCGTAATGTACTGTAATGTTCACATGAAGGTAAAGGCCTAGTGTTATTCGTAATGTACTGTAATGTTCACGTGAAGGTAAAGGCCTAGTGTTATTCGTAATGTACTGTAATGTTCACATGAAGGTAAAGGCCTAGTGTTATTCATAATGTACTGTAATGTTCACATGAAGGTAAAGGCCTAGTGTTATTCATAATGTACTGTAATGTTCACATGAAGGTAAAGGCCTAGTGTTATTCATAATGTACTGTAATGTTCACACGAAGGTAAAGGCCTAGTGTTATTCGTAATGTACTGTAATGTTCACATGAAGGTAAAGGCCTAGTGTTATTCATAATGTACTGTAATGTTCACATGAAGGTAAAGGCCTAGTGTTATTCGTAATGTACTGTAATGTTCACATAAAGGTAAAGGCCTAGTGTTATTCGTAATGTACTGTAATGTTCACGTGAAGGTAAAGGCCTAGTGTTATTCGTAATGTACTGTAATGTTCACGTGAAGGTGAAAGCCTAGTGTGATACTAAAAGTGCAGAAATCTTCACAGGTGTTAAAGCCCACTGTAATGTTCACGTAGGAGTAAAAGCCCGCTGTAATGTTCACATTGGGGTAAACGCCCACTGTAATGTTCACATTGGGGTAAAAGCCCACTGTAATGTTCACATTGGGGTAAAAGCCCACTGTAATGTTCACATTGGGTTAAAAGCGCACTGTAATGTTCACATTGGGTTAAAAGCGCACTGTAATGTTCACATGGGGGTAAAAGCCCACTGTAATGTTCACATTGGGTTAAAAGCCCACTGTAATGTTCACATTGGGTTAAAAGCCCACTGTAATGTTCACATTGGGTTAAAAGCGCACTGTAATGTTCACATGGGGGTAAAGGCCCACTGTAATGTTCACATGAGGGTAAAAGCCCACTGTAATGTTCATATGGGGGTAAAAGCCCACTGTAATGTTCACAAGGGGGTTAAAGCCTTCTGTAATGTTCATATGGAGGTAAAAGCCCGCTGTAATGTTTACAAGGGGGGTAAAAGCCCACTGTAATATTCATATGGGGGTAAAAACCTACTGTAATGTTCACAAGGGGGTAAAAGCCCACTGTAATGTTCACATGGGGATAAAAGCCCACTGTAATGTTCACATGAGGGTAAAAGCCCACTGTAATGTTCACATGGGGGTAAAAGCCCACTGTAATGTTCACAAGGACAAGTTTACTGCAGACATAGGTCGGCATCATTGTGGCAACTGCTGTCGTCGGCAGTAGTGGGTGAGTTGCTGTGGGTGTCGTCGTATCACTCAGAGCTCGCGTTCCTCTTGAACGTTGGTTCAGTTCTGGTCGTGTTCCTCGTGAACGTTGGTTCAATTCTGGTCGTGTTCCTCTTGAACGTTGGTTCAATTCTGGTCGTGTTCCTCGTGAACGTTGGTTCAATTCTGGTCGTGTTTTTTGTGAACGTTGGTTCAATTCTGGTCGTGTTCCTCGTGAGCGTTGGTTCAGTTCTGGTCGTGTTCCTCGTGAACGTTGGTTCAATTCTGGTCGTGTTCCTCGTGAACGTTGGTTCAATTCTGGTCGTTTTCCTCGTGAACGTTGGTTCAATTCTGGTCGTGTTCCTCGTGAACGTTGGTTCAGTTCTGGTTGTTGGTCGACCGACGATGGGCGTCGGTGTATGTTGCCTTCTTTCCCCCAAACATCAGGACCACCGGGCGGCCTTCTTCATGCTCGGGTGGCGATGGTCCTGTGCCGCGTGAGGCCGCCTCAAGGAGGGAGCAGGACGAAAGTCGCTGGAGCGCTGCACGAGTCCCTAATATTCGGCGAGTACTCGCAGACTGCGGCCGTGAGGGAACGTTTCAGCCCAACCCCATAAGGAGTGCCCACCATGTCTGCCACCACCCAGAACATGGTTTCCCAGGCCACGGTAGTCGCAGTCAGGCAGCGCTTCTTCGCCGATCGCCCTACATCTCCAGGAGCCGTCCCCCGGCGACACAGGCTAGACCCGCCGTCACCCACATGGCTGGAAGGTTTCCTGCGCCGCTCGACACTGATCTCTCACATCA
>CM031617.1:70801932-70824432 GCA_018398815.1 Conus ventricosus | reverse complement strand
TATCGTGTGCATGCGTGCATGGGTGCGTGCGTTTGCGCGCGCGTGTGCGTGCCTGCGTGCGTGTGTGTGTATGTGTGTTGTGCGTCTAAGTTCATGTCCGAATGCACGTGCACGACAATGTGTGTGACAGCGCGTGACCTGAAGCAGACAGCCCACAACAAATAAACAGGACCGGAGACTGACCCTACTCGTCTCCCCAACCAAAATGTCAGACAAGGAGGAAAAAAAAAAGAAAAAAAAAAAAAGGGAGAGAGAGAGAGAGACAGACAGACAGACAGACAGAGAGAAAGAGAGAGAGAGAGTCCCATCCAAACACGCGTCAGTCGGTACGTCAGATAAAGATAACTATTCCAGAGGAGTGGGGAAGAAGGGGGTCTGCTATCTAACACCACACTAGCACCACCAGAAACGAAGACACGTTAAAGGCCGTTTCTGTCACTGAACGAGCTCAACAGGAATAGTGTGTCTCAGTGACACAACAGGAATAGTGTGTCTCAGTGACACAACAGGAATAGTGTCTCAGTGACACAACAGGAATATTGTGTCTCAGTGACACAACAGGAATAGTGTCTCAGTGACACAACAGGAATAGTGTGTCTCAGTGACACAACAGCCAGGTGTACTGCAAGTTTCCTCCGTCTGCGATCTAGACTGGCGAACAAACAATAATCCGTTCAAATTCGAACGGCTTTTACTTTGAGACAGGAGACAAGACAACAATAAACCTTTTGTGTTGTGAGCTTCAGCGGGGCGAGTCTCTCAGTGTCTGGTCGAACTGGGTGCTACACCACTGCGACTGCAAGGTACCCAGAGTGGTGAAGTCTTGGGTGTGGTGTACGAAAGATCTCTGATTTGCTCACCGAATAGAACAGTGGCTCATTCACTCCCTCACTCACTAAGCAACCAATCGACTGGGCGACCAACCAGCCGGCCAAGTGCCTGTACCGTAATATCTCAACACACACCTGTAGCTAGCATGTAGGGTGTGGTTTATATCCCATTTCAAAAATGCAGCATGAAAACCAGCCTGACAAAGACACATACTGCATTCGCGATTAATGTGCTGGTCAGTCTGTCTCTGTCTCTGTCTCTCTGTGTGTGTGTGTGTGTGTGTGTGTGTGTGTGTGTGTGTGTGTGTGTGTGTGTGTGTAGTGTCTGTCTGTCTGTCTGTCTCTCTCTCCCTCTCTGTCTGTCTGTCTCTCTGTCTGTCTCTCTCTCTCTCTCTCTCTCTCTCTCTCTCTCTCTCTCTCTCTCTCTCTCTCTCTGTCCTTCTCTCTTCATATTTCACTATCACAGGAAATGGTTTTAATTTGAAAAATTCTTATGCATTAATATTTACTGTATTAGATCTCATATACTGCAAACCTTTCACGACATTTGACATGTCTCCAACTTTATTAAAGAAGTAGAACGTTTAGTGAGGAAAATGTGGAGAGCGAGGAAGTTTCCGAAATACACCTGCATTGAAGAAAATGTTCTGCCCTCAGGTGAGAAACATTTCCAACAGCAAAATGCCAAATACCTGATACCGTAGTGCGTAGCTGACAAACTACCTGTTCCTAATTTGTTGAAAGGCAAGCCTGTTGTTTCATAACAAGCTCGTTGGTGAATTGACAGATCTCTATTCTTTTCACCTTCCTTCCATTGTGAACAAACCCACGCACTCACACGCGCGCGCGCGGGCACACACACACACACACACACACACACACGCACACACACACACACACACACACACACACACATACACACACACACACACACACACACACACACACACACACACACGCACGCACGCACGCACGCACGCACGCACACTTATGCACGCGCGCCGCACACACAGACACACAACACATCCACATTATTACACCTTTCCTTAGAGAAAGGAGAGAGAGAGAGAGAGAGTAAAATAAATCTTTGATATATTTTTTTTTAACAAACACGCACAGTCTTAGAGAAATGGCAAGGTGTTGGTGACACACTAGAGAAAGAAGGCACTCAGGAGAGCGCAGCCTCGCCAAGATGGAATGGATCTTGGATCAGCCCATTGACCCGGATCCGTACTTGGGCCACAATCCACATTTCCATCGAGTTTCGTTGAAATCGGTCTGTCAGCTTTCACGTAGTCGTGCTGACTGACAGGAGGAGAAGGAAAACACACACACACACACACACAAATATACTTTCCTGACGGAGATGATTATCCGGGGCAGGAATGACGGGGCGGGGGGGGGGGGGGGGGGGGGGGGGGGGGGGGGAGGGCATGCCGGCACGGAGGGAGAACAACAGCGACGGTAAGACATTAAGGCGTGGCCTGCCGGAACACGTGAAGACGTACGGGTATTATTGACACTGCATGTCGAGTGACCCCAAACGCCGTCCCTCCCAAGAGGTTTGACCTATGGCTCGGTTTAGGTTCCGTCCTCCTCCCCACCCCATTCCCCCACACATACCTTTCTTGTTTGACAGCTTATGGTCCAGAAAGCCGCAGTATAGATTGTTAATGCATGTGTCTGTCTCAGCTTCCAACTGCTCTCTCTCTCTCTCTCTCTCTCTCTCTCTCTCTCGAGTTGACTTCAACGCGGTGACAGCCTGATATGGCCGTTTGCGGTCGGCTGGGATATAAGCAACATTATCTTATCTTTCTCTTCTCCCTCTCTCTCTCTCTCTCTCTCTCTCTCTCTCTCTCTCTCTCTCTCTCCCCCCTCTCTCTCTTTCTCTCTCTTGCTTCCACCCTTCTCCACCCCCCGTCCCTCCGTTCCATTCCTCTCTCTGTCTCTGACTCAGTCTTTGTCTACTTGTCTGTCTGTCTGTCTGTCTGAAAAAGACGAAGAAAATAGAAAAAAAAATCCTTTATAAAGGTAAAGTTTACGAGGACTTGAAATCTTTTCTGTACACATTTAAAATGCAATTAATAGCGCACCGCAAAAAAACAAAAAACAAAAAAAACATGGACCAACGAATTAAGACAAAACAGCGTGTAAGTTGCAGAAGTAGAAGCAGAACAACGCCGTTGAACACAACCACAGGGATTCCATGTCAGTGCAGGGTGTCCTCTGGAGATGGCCTGACGTTGGCCTAATATGGACCCCCCCCCCCCCCCACCCCAGCACCCCGCCCCGGTGGCGTGGAGGGGCGCGATGGGGATAGGGGACAAGACCAGCTGTGGCTGTTCCCGTGTTGGGTGAAGCCAGGTTGAACGAAGCGACGTGGGAGCGGTGCATCTGACAAGGCTCGGAAGACAGGCAGTATAATACTAGACACCCGAAAGAAAACCGGGAGGGGAAGGGAGAAGGAGGGGGGGGGGGGGGGGGCTCCAAAGGTGTTAGGAAAAGGTACAAAGCCGAAGACTACACACACAGGCGCGGGAGTTGGGGTAGGAGATTTAGTGACTTGGGCCAATCAGGTTACCTTTGACACCCTCATGGGACTGGGGGAGGGGAGGGGAGAGATCGGGAGCGGCCAGGGAACTGCTGTCGCCGCTCTCCGCTTTGACCTCGTTGATATGGATTGATCTGCTGTTGGAGATGGCAGATAGACCTCGTTGATATGGATTGATCTGCTGTTGGAGATGGCAGATTGACTTCGTTGATATGGATTGATTGCTGTTGGAGATGGCAGATAGACCTCGTTGATATGGATTGATCTGCTGTTGGAGATGGCAGATTGACCTCGTTGATATGGATTGATCTGCTGTTGGAGATGGCAGATTGACCTCGTTGATATGGATTGATCTGCTGTTGGAGATGGCAGATAGTGTTTGCAGGGCAACCGCCACCACCTCTGTTTCCAGCAGGGGGACTCCACCGCCTCTCGTTTTGAGGCAGAGACTGTAAGTAAGCTGGTAAATTAAATTAAATTATGATCTGGCTTTAAGGCGGAGACAGTAAGCAGGTGAAATATGACCTGGCTTTAAGGCAGAGACAGTAAGCAGCTGAAATATGACCTGGCTTTAAGGCAGAGACAGTAAGCAGGTGAAATATGACCTGGCTTTAAGGCAGAGACTGTAAGCAGGTGAAATATGACCTGGCTTTAAGGCAGCAGACAGTTAAGCAGGGTACATATGACCTGGCTTTATGGCAGTGACCAGTTACGCAGGGAATTCTGACTGGGCTTAAGGCAGAGACAGTACGCAGGAGATATATGACCTGGCTTTAGGAGAGCCAGTAAGCAGGAGAAATATGACTGCTTTAAGGCAGAGACAGTGAAGCAGGAGAAATAGGACTGGCTTGAAGGCAGAGACAGTAAGCAGGTGAAATATGCCTGGCTTTTCAGGCGAGACAGTAAGCAGGAGAAATATGACCTTGGCTTTAAGGCAGTGGACAGTAAGCAGGTGAAAGATGACCTGGCTTTAGCAGAGACTGTAAGCAGGTGAAATATGACCTCGGCTTTAAGGCAGAGCAGTAAGAGGAGAAATATGAACTGGCTTTAAGGCAGACGACAGTAAGCAGGTGGAAATATGACCTGGCTTAAAGGCAGAGACAGTAAGCAGGTGAATATGACCTGGCTTTAAGGCCAGAGTCAGTAAGCAGGTGAAATATGACCTGGCTTTAAGCAGTGACAGAGCAGGTGAAATATGGCCTGGTTTAAGGCAGAGACAGTAAGCAGGTGATATATGACCAGACTGGCTTTAAGCAGAGACAGTAAGCAGGTGAATATGACCTGACTTTAGGCAGAGACAGTAAGCAGGTGAAATATGACAGACTGGCTTTAAGGCAGCAGAAGAGACAGTAAGCAGGTGAAATATGACCTGGCTTTAAGGAGAGACAGTTGGCTTGGGAACTGTGCTTTCAGAATCAGAAAGAGTTACGCAGGGGCGCTAGTTATCGCTGCAGCAGAGATTGGAATAGGGGGGAATATAATATGCATACGAACAATCCAAAGAAAAACTAAAACAATAATATTTAATATATATTTATATATATATATATATATAATTACTATATATATACCCCCCCCCCCCCCCCCCCCCCCCCCTTATTTGGTGTATTGTGTGTGTGTGTGTGTGTGTTGTGTGTGTGTGTGTGTGTGTGTTAGTTCTAGTTGCCAGATTTGTTTTGGAGTTGGTAACGCGTCCCCGTGGTTCGTGCACTATACGGCTAATTACTTCTGTGACTCTTAGTATCGTTCTCCGTCGTCGTCTGTCTGTCGGTCTGAGGAGAGAGAGGAAAGAGATAGAGCCGAGGAGAATGAGCGCGTGTACGTACGTGTGTATGGGTGTGTGTGTGTGTGTGTGTGTGTGTGTGTGTGTGTGTGTGTGTGTGTGTGTGTGTGTGTGGTTGGTGTGTGAGAGTGAGAGAGAGAGAGAGAGAGAGTGAGAGAGAGAGAGGCTTTTTTTTAACTTGCTGGACTGTGTTATGCCCCCAAAAAGTTTTGAAAATTAAACGATAAATAGGTGTTGTTGTGTGTGTGTGTGGGGGGGGGGGGGGGGGGGGGGGGGGGTAAACAGAGGAAGCAAGCGAGCGACCTGTGCTGATTCATGCCAGGCAAGGGCTGACCAATGGGGTGATTTCTGCAGCAGGGGCTGACAACTGGGGTATTCAGCCGTCGGTGGAACAGGTGAGTAGAGCGGAAGTCGTAAAAAGTAGTGAGGAGCACTGTGTGCCGAGTTTAAAGGGTGCGAGTGCCTGCCATGTCAATGACTTTGTATTCATAGCACGTGTGTCACATCCATTTAACACAAATGACACTGAGGCATGACACGATAGAGGGATATGATTGTGTGTATGCGTTGTGTGTGTGTGTGAGGTGTGTGTGTGTGTGTCTGTGTGTGTTGTAGTGTGTGTGTGTTAGTAGTGTGGTTCTTGTCTGAGAATCGGCCGTTTTCGTCATTTTGAGTTCTTTCTCTTTCTGTTCTCCCCCCCCCCAATCCTCCACTGTGTGTGTGAATTCATCTCTCTCTCTCTCTCTCTCTCTCTCTCTCTCTCTCTCTCTCCTCGCTCTACTCTCTCTCTCTCTCTTCTTCTCCACAGGCGTAGAGTGTATGAGTGTGTGTTATGTGTGTGTGTGTGTGTGAGTGAGAGAGAGAGAGAGAGAGAGAGAGAGGAGAGAGAGCAGTGGTCTTTCTGCACGTAACAAAATTAAATAATCGCCGAAATTGTAACAGAAAAGATCGTGTACATAATCACTACCCAATCATCACCACCCCTATCCCCAATCGCGCCCTCCACGCCACCTTTAACCTCGTTAAATACATGAGGCGAGGAATATAGCTTGGGCGTTTGGTGTATCCGCCAGACCAAGCCTTCATTGTCTTCATCACTGTGCGGGTAACGAGCTATGCTGGCCTATCTGAAAGGAGAGCGAGGAATTAGGCTGTTAGTACATTCTGGTGCAACGTCAGCACCGTCCAAACGGCGATCTGGCATTCGAGAGAAAACTTGAGGGGGGGGGGGGGGCGGGGGAGAGTGGGGGGGGGGAGATGACGCTCTAAAGTTTACACTAGTGATACTAGCAGAACGACCAATCGTCAAGGTGAACGGCTTTCGAGGCATGGAGTAACATGGAGATTCATAGTCGGAGGCCGCAGTTGGGATTCCTTGCTGACACAACCTCAAGATGGGGCATTTTGGCAGGCCTGTTTTCATTGGTTGCCGTCCTGGTGTGATATTTGCTAACACCAACCTCAAGATGGGGCGTTTTGGCCAGCATGTTTTCATTGGTTGTCGTTCTGGTGGTGTGATTTGGATGTTGGGTAGGGACGCTTCCACCATCATCTTGATGCGATGGCTTTTAACCATGTCTTTTCTTTGGGTGAGGACTTCCAATATGAACGTAGGCAACATAAGGGGTATAGTGGGTGGTGGGATGGTGGCGGTAAACCCAAATTAGGGAACGTCTCAACAATGCATGTCGACCCACCGTGATGGGCCAGTTCTTCTCTCCCCTACCCCTCCCCCCTTACCTTCACCTCCTCTCTTCTGTCTGTCTGTCTCGGTCTCACTTGGGTTACAAGTTCCAACGGGACAGACCTCCTGTGGCATGAAAGGAAAGGGTTTAGAGAAGCAAAAGTGGGGGGGAGGGGGGTGGGGGGCAGATCTAGTTCTACACTTTACGTGTTTGTAGAGATACGAATATTAGGCATTATTGCGGCGCGAAGTGTTTTGTACAGCCGGTCTCAGTATGGACATCCAGCGAACAATTCGATTAGTATTCTGCGCGCCTGACACGATATCCGGTTGTACCCCCCTGTGCCTTTGTTCCCCCAAATCATAATCTTCTTCTTCGTCTTCTTTGTCGTTCTTCTGTTTCTTTGCGATTGACTCGGTGTTAAGGGAGAGAGATGAACTCTTACATTTAACGGGTGACCTTCTGTGTTGAGTGTTGACATCTGACAGAGTCTTGGATGTCTATTGCCCTGTGCGTCGGATAGTGGAGGGAGAGTCGCTGTGGATGATCTTCAAATTGTTATCCACCCCCCCTCGCCCCCTCTACACTCAGTAGTCAACATAATCTTAATGCAGAAGACGGACTGTGGCTTACCTTGATCCTGATAACCAACCAGGTGCATGCAGTGTATGCCGCACCCCCGAGTGCCGGTGATACCAAACAGGTGCTGCAGTTGACAGAACGCTGTGCAGGTGATAACCAAACAAGGTGCTCTGAGTTGACAGAACGCAGACAGGTGATAACCCAACCAGGTGCTGCAGTTGACCAGAACGCCTGTCCGGTGGTTAACTCCGTCTGTTGCCTGTCATAGCCTCTGTCTGTTTATGCCTGTTATAACCTTCCGTCGACGTCTGTGCCCTGTCATTGCCTCTGTCTTGTGCCTGTTAGCTCTGTCTGTGTATGTCTTTAGCCTCTGTCTGTGCCTGTCATTCCTCTGTCTGTGCCTGTCATAAGCTCTGTCTGTGCGTCATAGCCTCTGTCTGTGCCTGTCATAGCCTCTGTCTGTGTTGTCATCGCTCTGTCTGTGCCTCTCATAGCCTCTGTCTGTGCATGTCATAGCCTCCGTCGGTGTCTGTCATAGTCTCCGTCTTGTGCCTGTCATAGCCTCTCGTCTGTGCCTGTCATAGCCTCTGTCTGTGCCTGTCTAAGCCTCTGTCTGTGCATGTCATAGCTCTGTTGTGCCCCTGTCTAGTTCTGTCTGTGCCTGTCATAGCCTCTGTCTGTGCCTGTATTGGTCTCTGTCTGTGCTGTCATTAGCTCTGTGCATGTCATAGTCTCTGTATGTGCGGCCAGACGTCGTTGGGTGAAATGGGGCTCCCAGGCGCGAGGTGTTCAGGTGTCGGCATGTTCTCTTTGTAAACTTCTCTCTCTCTCTGCTCTCTCTCTCTCTCCTCTCTCTCCTCTCTCTTCTCTCTCCTCTCTTCTCTCCACCCCCCCTCCCCCCCCCCCCCTTCTTCTCTTTCTCTCTCACACACACACACACACACACACTCACCACACACACAACACACACACACACCACGCACGCAATGTCACCTTACCCCCTCTTTTCTTCCTTTGATGCCAAGCTCTCCTATTTTCAACGGAGCCAGGGTTCATTCGGACCATACCCCACCCAAGTGCCTTGTCAGTTTTCTGTTGCTGTCGGACCATACCCCACCCAAGTGCCTTGTCAGTTTTCTGTTGCCTGTCGGCCATACCCACCAAAGTGCCTTGGTCAGTTATCTGTTGCCTGTCGGACCATACCCACCCAAGTGCCTTGTCAGTTTTCTGTTGCCTGTCATTCGGACCATACCCCACCACGTGCCTTGTCAGTGTTCTGTCGCCTGTCTTTCGGACATACCCCACCCAAGTGGCTTGTCAGTTTTCTGTTGCCTGGTCGGACATCCCCACCCATGTGCCTTGTCAGTTTTCTGTTGCCTGTCGGACCATACCCCACCCCAAAGTGCCTTGTCAGTTTTCTGTTTGCCCCCCCCCCCCAGTCATTCGGACCATTTACCCCACCCAAGTGCCTTGTCAGTTTCTGTTGCCTGTCAGTCTCGTGTAAAGATCGGCAATCTAACATTAAATCCACACAAACTCTCCCGTATACATATTTTCTTGTTATTACCGCTTCATCGATGTCCCTTTTTTCCTTTTACAGTGTTTGCGCTCTATCGTTGACAGAGTGTTCAATTGGCAAAAACAAACGTCGGCGGTCCTTTCCTTTCTGGAAAACCCCCACCCCCCCTCCAGAAGAAGCAGAGAAGAAAAAGGTAGTGGCGAGAGAGCGAACACGGTCACACAGACACCAAAACATCAGCGTAATTGGGAACACAGTGGCACCATTCCAGTGACGAGATAGAACAATCACAGCGTTCCAGTGGGGTCCGCTCTTCTTTAACAAGAGGGGGCCGGCGTGTTAGGTTTGTTGTTGCGCGTGCGATAAGAGGCGATGTTTGGTGGCTGGGCTCTGGCTGTGTTGGGAAGACGAATACAATCGGGAGGGCGCTTGTCAATGGTGTCGGAAGGAAGTCAATGGTTGAGGCCGTGTGTTGAAAGCTTGGCGGCGATATAAGCCTAGCTGCAGAGCTGCCTGCTTCCATGCCAACGTGCAAGGAAGAGAGAAGGGGACGAGCCCAGTGGGAAAGGCAAGATCCAGCTGGAGATGAAGATGATGACAATTGTCGGACATCGCCGTGGTATATGGGAAAGAAGAGAGTTAGAAATAACGAACAGAAACAAGGAGAAGGGAGTTACCTTGAATTCTCCAGGCAGAACAACGGACCGAAGGAGAACTTAAAAGACATTGAGAGAACAGTTACTGACGTATGTATTCAAGGAACATTCATAAATGAGCGATGAAAACAGCATGCGAGAGTGCGTGTGTGTGTATTGTGTGTGTGTGTTGCGTGTGCGTGGTGTGTGTGTGCGTGCGCGTGCGTGTGCCTGCTGCCTGCCTGCCTGCCTGCGTGCCTGCGTGCGTGCGTGCGTGCGGCGTCGCGTGCGTGCGTGTGTGTGTGTGTGTGTGTGTGTGTGTGTGTGTGAGAGAGGAGAGAGAGAGACTTTTCCAGAAGTTCGGCCAGATTGAATTTCAAATACCCTTTTTCAAGTGCGAGTTCACCCAGGTATAGACTGGTGCGGCACTGGGTGTGTGTGTGTGTGTGTGCCCCCCCCCCCCCCCCCCCTTGTGTGTGTGTCCGTTATGGTACCTCTGCCTCCTTTTTTACAGGCAATAACAGGTGTCCCGAGTCCTGGTAAACGGCGTGGTATATAATGTGTGCCTTGAGACCCATCCACAACGGGTCCCAAAGAATTTAAGCGGAGTGGTAGCTCCTATTTTCTTCTCAGGAGGGAATTGACCCGTTGAGTCATAGGTTACCCGGAAAGCTGGAACGACGGCGTGCGTGTATGTGTGTGTGTGGTGAGTGTGTGTGTGTGTGTGTGTGTGTGAGTGTGTGTGTGGTGTGTGGTGTGTGTGTCGATGTGTGTGTGAGAGAGAGAGAGAGGAGATGAGAGAGTGAGTGAGAGAGAGAGGGTGGGTGGTGAGGGGGTTGTTCGAGTTCTGTGCTGCCATTCTTTGGAGGGTTGAAGGACAAAAGATGGCCGCCGACATTTTCGTAAGTAGGACGGATAGAGAGAACAAGGATGGAAAGGTTAAGGCAGTGTATGCATGTGTGTGGTGTGTGTACGTGCGCGCGCGGGGTTTGTGCGTGCGTGCGTGTGTATGTGCGTGCGTTGCGTGCGTGTGATATGTGTGGTATGTGTGTGCGTGCGGGCGTGCGTGCGTTAGAGGGGAAAGCGTTTGTTTGGATAACTTGTTTATTTATTTCTAGCTTTTTGTTTGTTACAATATCTGGGAGGAGGAGAAAGGGTGGAGAGAGGGAGGGAGGGATAGGGAGATGAGGAAAGAGGGGAATGACGTGCACAGCAACGGCCGAGTGTCTGCTCCCCCGCACCTTTTCCTCTTGGCACCAGGTGTACTCCCCACCGCCACCTTTCTTCTGGCACAGGTGTAAGCTCCCACCGCCCCTTTCCTTTGGCACCAGGTGTAGTGTAAGAACTCCCCACCGCAACCTTGCTTCTGGCCATCAGGGTGTAAGCTCGCGTCACCGCCACCTTTCTTCTGGCATCAGGTGTAAGCTCGCGTCATCCGGCACCCTTTCTTCTGGCATCAGGTGTTAAGCTCCGCGTCACCGCCAACTTCTTCTGGCATCAGGTTAAGCTCGCGTACACGCCACCTTCTTCTGGCATCAGTTGTTAAGCTCGCGTCACGCCACCTTTGTTTCATTCTTATCGGCATCAGGTGTAAGCTCGCGTCTCGCCACCTTTCTTCTGGCATCAGGTGTATGCTCGCGTGTTTTCCTGAGGTACCAAGTTCCGTTAGGTGGAGACTGGTGTAACGTCTTACACCTGAGCTGCTCCGATGATTTGAACTTCACTGGAGGCGGCAGGCAGTCGGACGATGCCAGGTGTTCGTGGGAGCTCTTAATGAGCCTCACCTGGGATCCCTGAGTCACGTTGCGAGTGTCGTTGTCTGGCACGTTGGAATGCCTCATCAGCCTCCCAGTCAGAACGATGAGTGTCTCGCACTGAAACCGTGCGAAGGAGCTGCTGATTCGAGTCACTGAGCTGCCGTCTGAAAAGGCGTGACTCGGTGGAGGCGCTGGTGGATGACAGGCTGTGATCAGAAAAGTCTGCTTGGAGATCTTGCTTTAGGCGCGTTAGACGTTCTGCTTGCAGCCTACTGACTGACTCCTGGCAGCTCCGAGTGGCATGGACTTGCCATTGTTTGTTTGTTCGTCCTTTGTTTTCATTGTTTTCAAATGGTATTTGGTCTGCTGAAGAAGACCAGTAGTTTAGAAAACACGTTGTGTTGTGCTGTAACTTGTGGGTTCCATTAGTTGTGGGACAGCTGTTACACCTCAGCTCTATTTTGCCTGGTGACTTTGAGACTGACTGGACGCTCGTTTCGTGCCGTGTCACATCGCACTTCAACTACAATTGTTAAACAGACACTCACCCCAGCTGTATACTTGGTTTTAATACAATAACGGAGTTGTAGGTGTGGATTTTGTTGCGTTCGTCGATTAAGGATTAAAGTGGAATTGGGATACAAACTGTCTTTTTTTTTAGCAGGAGCACAGATGCAACGTGATAGAGCTCATTGTAATAAATAATAATAATAATAACTAATATGGGGATTTATTTAGCGCCTTCCACGGCACAAGGCGCTTTTACATAAAGGCAGAAAAAATACACTTGCTAAATGTAAAGAAAAAGCATTGAAAAACGGCTCAGAAATGAAAAACAATGGCTCTCCCATTATCCTCCCACGCGCACACACACCTCTCACGCACAGGACACACAAAATACACAAACGCCGCAACAAGCACAAAACTACTTAAGCGATCCACAGAAGCAACAAGAGTCAATTCAACTATCTGGTATTGACTGTCATCTTAGTATTGTTGAAAAGGTGGGTTTTCAGGGAGGTTTTGAAGGAAGAAAAAGGTTGTTGAGAATGACTTAAAGTCATAGGGGAGTTATTCAGAGTTTGGAGTGCGTATGAGAAAGCTCGTTCGCCATGCTGTTTACGCGTTGGGTGAGGTAACTGGAAAGCGGAAGTCCTGGTGTCGGTGGAGGAAGACGGAGCGTTAGTGCATGGGACGATACTTGAAGGAGATCGGAATGTAGGCAGGGGCATCGCCAGTGAAATCTTGAAGCAGAGACAACAACAATTTGTATTTAATTCTTTCTTCAACGGGGAGCCGTGCAAACTTTTTCTGGAGAGGGCCTGACAGGGTTGGGTCCTGGAGATTTGCAAATGAGACGGGCTGCCAGGAGTTCTGTACACGTTGGAGGGGTTGGAGACAGTTGGGTAAGCCAAGGAGAACACAGTTGCAGTAATCTAGCCTTGAAAGGGATGTTTATGAAACGAGTGTTTCTTGTGGCGTCTTCAGTGAGATAGGGTTCGAATAGCAGCAATTCGTTAAGTTCATGTAAGCTAACTGACAATTTTTGTGAACTGCTGTTTCATTGAGAGTTCACTATCTAGGAGAACACAGGTCACGAACAGTGTTTGAAAATTCAATGTTGCTGGAATCCTAATGTCAAAGAGAAGGGATCGGTCAGGGCCATGATGTGACGCTTGAAAAACGGATGGCTTCAGTTTCTCACAGTTTAATTTAAGCTTATTTGCTGTGACATCCAAGGTCTCGATATCAGAAGTACAAGATTGAAGAGTAGAAACCAAGGGGTGAGTGTAGTCATCGATGACAGAGGAATGGTGGCAGCGGAGTATCATCGCAAACATTTGTGTGAAAACGAATGGCGGAGGATGGACATTAGGACAATGGAGTGGTGTACAAAATAAAGAGGAGGTCCAAGAACGGATCCTGAGGCTCGCCAAAACTGGAGTTAGATTCTCAGAGCCGGTGATCACCACTTGTATAAAACTGGTTTACCTGGCTAGAAGATAAACGAAACCAATTTAAAGCTGTTTCCTGATGGCCAATGTGTATTCTCCAACCGAGAGAGAAGGATTTCATGGATTATGTGTCAAAGGCTGCCGAAAGATCTCGCAAAAGAGGACGAAATATGTTTTCGTCTGGAGGAATTTTGAATATCTTTGAGAATGCGAAGGATGGTGGTCTCCGTGCTTGTGCCCAGGGCGATAGCTGACTGTGTGGTGTGAGGAGGTTGTTTGGAGACCAGATGGTCAGAGAGCTGTTGAAGAATGACTTTCTCAGAATTTAGGATAGGAAAGGAAGATGTGAGATGGGTCTGTAATTTTTAAGAACGTTGGGATCAAGACTGCTTTTCTTGAGTAGAGGTTTAAACAGGGCGGGTCTTAAAGTCGTGGGAACTGTGCCAGAAGGAAGAGACTCGTTAAGAAGTTGGTGATGGTCTGGGCAGGAAGGAGAGAGTCAAGGTGTTCAAAGAGGAGTGGGGTGGGGAATGGGGGTCATGGTCACAGGATGTTTTCGCTGACTGTGTGATGATTTTAGCGAACAGGTCTGCTCGGACACTGGCAAGAATACAGAGTGTGGTTTACCGTTAAAAAACAACAGACTGATCTGAAGTATCTGAGGATGGCGGTGAAAGCGTTTCGATAGTGTTTGAATTGAATTTTGTGGGCGAAAAATGAGAAAACAAACCAGGAAGCTGTGACGGCTCTTGACTGTGGACGGCATTACCACCACTTGCCGCATTAGCCAACATGCTGTGCCCAGTTACTCAACAGTTCTGTACACGAGATGCTGCTGCAACTTTGGAAGATTAAAAGCGGTTTTGGCTTGATGGACAAATGTACGACTTTCTTGTTTGGCAGATCGTAAATTTGCTTGTGTATTTGTCAGTCTAGATGTACCAGCGCCGCTCGAGCTCGACGTCGCTCGCGTTTTCAATATTCGCAGCTCAGGTGCAATTGAGTTGTACCACGGGCCGGACGAGCCAGTTGTACCGTCCGCTGAAATACAGGGCGCGCATGCTTAATCCAAAACTTTTTTCTAAGACCAATGTTGTAGGTGAAGTCTTTTCTCTCACAAGGCTAACCAGACAAGTCTAGCAGACAGGCCAACAGGATGAAGTCTTTTCTCCACAAGGCTAACAGACAAGGCTAACATGACATGGCCCAACCGGTTTTATACACCCAAGGTAACCAGATAAGGCTAACCAGACAAGGCTAACAGACAATGTCTAACCAACACGGCAACAGCGTGATGTCTTTTCTCCACAAGGCTAACCATGACAAGGCAACAGACAAGGCCAACATTTGCACGTCCCCTTCTTCACAAGGCCAACAGACAAGGCCAACGGGTTGAAGTCATTTCTCCACAAGGCTAACCGACAAGGCCAACAGTGTTGAAGTCTTTTCTCCACATAGGCCATCACAGACAAGGGCCAACAGGTGAAGTCTTTTTCCACAAGGCTAACCGACGAGGCCAAGACAAGGCCAACAGGTGATGTTTATCTCCACAAGGCTAACCAGACGAGGCAACAGACTAGGCCAACAGGAGAAGTCTTTTTCACAAGGCTAACGGGGCTAAATCCAGACAAGGCCAACAGACAAGGCCATCAGGTGAAGTCTTTTCTCCACTAAGGCCAAACAGACAAGGCAACTGGTGAAGTTTTTCTCCACAAGGCTAACCAGACAAGGCCAACAGACAAGGCCAACAGGTGAAGTCTTTTTCCACAAGGCCAACAGACAAGGCCAACAGGTGAAGTCTTTTCTCCACACGGCTAACAGGACAAGGCCAACAGACTAGGCCAACAGGTAAGTCTTTTTCCACAAGGCTGACCAGACAAGGCCAACAGAACAAGGCCTACAGGTGACGTCCTTTCTCCACAAGGTTAACCAGACAAGGCAACTGGACAGGGTCTAACCAGACAGGCTTAGCTAAGGCAGACAAGGCTAACCAGCAAAGGAGTCGGGGATGCGGGGCGACGGGCATCCAGGCGGATGCTGTTATCAGGGTGTTCATTGTCCGCCTCACCTGCCCTGGCTGTTGGCCGTCTTCTATCGCCAGCCTCATCTCCCCCTCGCTGCAGGGATGATGGGGAGAACATTATTTGTGTCCACTGCCCCAGACCTCCCTGTTCGGACGAGTGTTTTTTTTTGTACGGGGTGGAGGAAGGGGGGTTGGGGGAGAGGGAGGAGGAAGGGGGTTGGAGGGAGAGGGAGGAGGAAGGGGGGTTGGGGGGGCGAGGGTGGAGGAAGGGGGTTGGGGATGAGGGAGGAGGAAGGGGGGTTGGGGGGAGAGGGAGGAGTAAGGGGGGTTGGGGGGAGAGGGAGGCGGAGGGGGGTTGGGGAGAGGGAGGAGAAGGGGGGTTGTTGTGGAGGAGCGGGAGAGGAAAGGGGGGTTGGGGGGAAGAGGGAGGAGGAACAGGGGGGGTTGGGGGAGGAGGGAGGAGGAAGGGGTTGGGGGAGAGGGAGGAGAAAGGGGGGTTGGGGGGAAGAGGGAGATGAGGGGGGTTGGGGAGAGGGATGAGGAAGGGGGGTTGGGGGAGAGGGGGAGGAAGGGGGAGGTGGGGGAGAGGAGGGTGGATGAAGGGGGGTTGGGGGAGGGGGAGGAGGAAGGGGGGGTTGGGGGAGAGAAGAGAGAGAGAGAGGAGAGAGAGAGAGAGAGAGGGTGGTGGGAGGGGGTTGTTCGAGTTCTTGTGTGCCCATCTATTTGGAGCGGTTGAAGGACAAAAGATGGCGCCGACATTTTCGTAAGTAGACGGATAGAGAGAACAAGGATGGAAAGGTTAAGGCAGTGTATGCATGTGTGTGTGTGTGTGTACGTGCGCGCGCGCGTGTGTGTGCGTGCGTGCGTGTGTATGTGCGTGCGTGCGTGCGTGTGTATGTGTGTGTATGTGTGTGCGTGCGTGCGTGCGTGCGTTCAGAGGGAAGGTTTGTTTGGATACTTGTTTATTTTTTCTAGCTTTTTGTTTGTTTACAATATACTGGGAGGGAGGAGAAAGGGTGGAGAGAGGGAGGGAGGGATAGGGAGATGAGGAAAGGGGGAAAGACGTGGCACATCAACGCCGAGTTCAGCTCCCCACCGCCACCTTTCCTCTGGCACCAGGTGTAAGCTCCCCACCGCCACCTTTCTTCTGGCACCAGGTGTAAGCTCCCCACCGCCACCTTTCTTCTGGCACCAGGTGTAAGCTCCCCACGCCACCTTTCTTCTGGCATCAGGTGTAAGCTCGCGTCACCGCCACCTTTCTTCTGGCATCAGGTGTAAGCTCGCGTCACCGCCACCTTTCTTCTGGCATCAGGTGTAAGCTCGCGTCACCGCCCCTTTCTTCTGGCATCAGGTGTAAGCTCGCGTCACCGCCACCTTTCTTCTGGCATCAGGTGTAAGCTCGCGTCACCGCCACCTTTCTTCTGGCATCAGGTGTAAGCTCGCGTCACCGCCACCTTTCTTCTGGCATCAGGTGTAAGCTCGCGTGTTTTCCTGAGGTACCCAAGTTCCGTTAGGTGGAGACTGGTGTACGTCTTACACCTGAGCTGCTCCGACTGATGAACTCACTGGAGCGGCAGCAGTCGGACGATGCCAGGTGTACGTGGGAGCTCTTAATGAGCTCACCTGGATCCCTGAGTCACGCTGCGACGTGTCGTTGTCTGGCACGTGGAATGCCTCATCAGCCCTCCCCAGTCAGACACGATGAGTGTCTCGGCCACTGAACCGTGCGAAGGAGCTGCTGATCGAGTCACTGAGCTGCCGTCTGAAAAGGCGTTGACTCCGGTGGAGGAGCTGGGTGGATGACAGGCTGTTGACAGAAGTCTGCCTTGGAGATCTTGCTTTAGGCGCGTTAGACGTCTGCTTTGCAGCCCTACTGACCTGACTCCAGGCAGCTCCGAGCTGGCATGGACTTTGCCATTGTTTGTTTGTTCGTCCTTTGTTTTCATTGTTTTCAATGGTATTTGTCCTGCCTGAAGAAGACCAGTAGTTTAGAAACACGTTGTGTCTGTGCTGTAACTTGTTTGTTCCATTAGTTGTGGGACCAGCAGTTACACCTCAGCTCTTATTTTGCCTGGAGAACCTGATACTGACTGGACGCTCGTCATCTTGCCGTGTCACATCGCACTTCACTACATTGTTACACAGACACTCACCCCCAGCTGTATACTTTGTTTTAATACAATAACGGAGTTGTAGGTGTGGATTTTGTTGCGTTCCGTCAGATTATGGATTAAAGTGGAATTGGATTACAAACAGTCTTTTATAGCCAGGAGCACAGATGCAAACGTGATAGAGCTCATTGTAATAATAATAATAATAATAATAATAATGGGGATTTATTATAGCGCCTTCCACGGCACAAGGCGCTTTACAAAGGCAGAAAAAATACAATTGCTAAATGTAAAGAAAAAGCATTGAAAAACGGCTCAGAAATAGAAAACAAAGGCTCTCTCCCATTATCTCCCACGCGCACACACACTCTCACGCACAGACACACAATACACAACAGCCGCAACAAGCACAAACTACTAAGCGATCCACAGAAGCAACAAGAGTCAATCAACTATCTGGTAATGACTGTCTTCTTAGTATTGTTTGAAAAGGTGGGTTTTCAGGGAGGTTTTGAAGGAAGAAAAGGTTTGAGAATGTCTTAAGTCATAGGGGAGTTTATTCCAGAGTTTGGGAGCTGCGTATGAGAAAGCTCGTTCGCCATGCTGTTTACGATGGGGACGGTAACTGGGAAAGCGGAAGGTCCTGGTGTCGGTGGAGGAGCGGAGCGTTCGTGATGGGACATATACTTGAAGGAGATCGGAAAGATAGGCAGGGGCATCGCCAGTGAAAATCTTGAAGCAGAGACAACAACATTTGTATTTAATTCTTTCTTCAACGGGGAGCCAGTGCAACTTTTTCAGGAGAGGGCTGCAGGGTTGGGTCCTAGGAGATTTGCAAATGAGACGGGCTGCAGAGTTCTGTACACGTTGGAGGGGTTGGATGACAGTTGAGGGACAGCCAAGGAGAACACAGTTGCAGTAATCTAGCCTTGAAAGGATGTATGATGAAACGAGAGTTTTTGTGGCGTCTTCAGTGAGATAGGGTCGAATAGCAGCAATTCGTTTAAGTTCCATGTAAGCTAACTGACAAGTTTTTGTGACATGCTGTTTCATTGAGAGGTCACTATCAAGGAGAACACCAAGGTCACGAACAGTGTTTGAAAATTCAATAGTGCTGGAACCTAATGTCAAAGAAGAAGGGATCGGATCAGGGCCATGATGTGACCGCTTTGAAAAACGGATGGCTTCAGTCTTCTCACAGTTTAATTTAAGCTTATTTGCTGACATCCAGGTCTCGATATCAGAAGTACAAGATTGAAGAGTAGAAACAAGGGGTGAGTAGTCATCGATGACAGAGGAATGGAGCAGCTGAGTATCATCCGCAAACATTTCGTGTGAAACGGAATGGCCGTGGATGACATTAGACAATGGAGTGGTGTACAAAATAAAGAGGACAGGTCCCAGCACGGATCCCTGAGGCACGCCAAACTGGAGGTTAGATTCATCAGAGCGGTGATCACCCACTTGAATAAACTGTTTCCTGTCTAGAAGATAAGAACGAAACCAATTTAAAGCTGTTTCCCTGATGCCACATGTGTATTTCAAACGAGAGAGAAGGATTTCATGGTCTATGGTGTCAAAGGCTGCCGAAAGATCTAGCAAAAGAAGGACAGAAATTTTGTTTTCGTCTGAGGAATTTAGAATATCATTGAGAATGCGAAGGATGGTGGTCTCCGTGCTGTGCCCAGGGCGATAGGCTGATGATGTGGTGTGAGGAGGTTGTTTGAGGCCAGATGGTCAGAGAGCTGTTGAAGAATGACTTTCTCAAGAATTTTGGATAGGAAAGGAAGATTTGAGATGGGTCTGTAATTTTTAAGAACGTTGGGATCAAGACTGCTTTTCTTGAGTAGAGGTTTAACAAGGGCGGTCTTAAAGTCAGTGGGAACTGTGCCAGAAGACAGAGACTCGTTAAGAATTTTGGTGATGGTAGGAAGGAGAGAGTCAAGGTGTTCAAAGAGGAGTGGGGTGGGAATGGGGTCAAGGTCACAGGATGTTTTCGCAGACTGTGTGATGATTTTACGAACAGTCTGCTCGGACACTGGCAAGAACTCACAGAGTGTGGTACCGTTAAAAACAACAGACTGATCTGAAGTATCTGAGGATGGGGAGAAAGCGTTTCGAATTGTTTGAATTTTGTGGGCGAAAAACTGAGAAAACAAACCAGGAAGCTGTGACGGCTCATGAGTGGACGGCATTACAACACTTGCAGCATTACCCAACATGCTAGTGACAGTTCTAAACAGTTCTTTACACGAGGATTGCTGCTGCAACTTTGGAAGAATAAAAAGCGGTTTTGGCTTGATGGACAAACTGTACGACTTTCTGTTTGGCAGCATCGTAAATTTGCTTGTGTATTGTCAGTCTAGATGATACCAGCGCCGCTCGGCTCGACGTCGCTCGCGTTTCAATATTCGCAGCTCAGGTGCAATTGAGTTGTACCACGGAGCCGGACGACGCCAGTGTACCGTCCGCTGACATACAGGCGCATGCTTATCCAAAACTTTTCTAAGACCAATGTTGTAGGTGAAGTCTTTTCTCCACAAGGCTAACCAGACAAGGCTAACAGACAAGGCCAACAGGTGAAGTCTTTTCTCCACAAGGCTAACCAGACAAGGCTAACAGACAAGGCCAACAGGTCTTTTCTCCACAAGGCTAACCAGATAAGGCTAACCAGACAAGGCTAACCAGACAAGGCTAACCAGACAAGGCCAACAGGTGAAGTCTTTTCTCCACAAGGCTAACCAGACAAGGCCAACAGACAAGGCCAACAGGTGAAGTCTTCTCTCCACAAGGCCAACAGACAAGGCCAACGGGTGAAGTCATTTCTCCACAAGGCTAACCAGACAAGGCCAACAGGTGAAGTCTTTTCTCCACAAGGCCAACAGACAAGGCCAACAGGTGAAGTCTTTTCTCCACAAGGCTAACCAGACGAGGCCAACAGACAAGGCCAACAGGTGAAGTTTTTTCTCCACAAGGCTAACCAGACGAGGCCAACAGACTAGGCCAACAGGTGAAGTCTTTTCTCCACAAGGCTAACGGGGCTAAACCAGACAAGGCCAACAGACAAGGCCAACAGGTGAAGTCTTTTCTCCACAAGGCCAACAGACAAGGCCAACAGGTGAAGTCTTTTCTCCACAAGGCTAACCAGACAAGGCCAACAGACAAGGCCAACAGGTGAAGTCTTTTCTCCACAAGGCCAACAGACAAGGCCAACAGGTGAAGTCTTTTCTCCACAAGGCTAACCAGACAAGGCCAACAGACAAGGCCAACAGGTGAAGTCTTTTCTCCACAAGGCTGACCAGACAAGGCCAACAGACAAGGCCAACAGGTGAAGTCCCTTTCTCCACAAGGCTAACCAGACAAGGCCAACAGACAAGGCTAACCAGACCAGGCTTAGCCTAAGCAGACAAGGCTAACCAGACAAGAGGAGTCGGGATGCGGGGCGGACGGGCATCCAGGCGGATGCTGTTATCAGGGGAGTTCATTTTCCCGCTCACCTGCCTGGCTAGTTGGCCGCTTCTATCGCCAGCCTCATCTCCCCCTCGCTGCAGGGATGATGGGAGAACATTAATTTGTGTCCACTGCCCAGACCTCCCTGTTCGGGAACGAGGTTTTTTTTTGTACGGGGAGGAGGAAGGGGGGTTGGGGGAGAGGGAGGAGGAAAGGGGGGTTGGGGGAGAGGGAGAGGAAGGGGGGTTGGGGGGAGAGGGAGGAGGAAGGGGGGTTGGGGGAGAGGGAGGAGGAAGGGGGGTTGGGGGGAGAGGGAGGAGGAAGGGGGGTTGGGGGGAGAGGGAGGAGGAAGGGGGGTTGGGGGAGAGGGAGGAGGAAGGGGGGTTGGGGGAGAGGGAGGAGGAAGGGGGGTTGGGGGGAGAGGGAGGAGGAAGGGGGGTTGGGGGAGAGGGAGGAGGAAGGGGGGTTGGGGGAGAGGGAGGAGGAAGGGGGGTTGGGGGGAGAGGGAGGAGGAAGGGGGGTTGGGGGGAGAGGGAGGAGGAAGGGGGGTTGGGGGAGAGAGGAGGAGGAAGGGGGGTTGGGGGGAGAGGGAGGAGGAAGGGGGGTTGGGGGAGAGGGAGGAGGAAGGGGGGTTGGGGGGAGAGGGAGGAGGAAGGGGGGTTGGGGGGAGAGGGAGGAGGAAGGGGGGTTGGGGGAGAGGGAGGAGGAAGGGGGGTTGGGGGGAGAGGGAGGAGGAAGGGGGGTTGGGGGGAGAGGGAGGAGGAAGGGGGGTTGGGGGAGAGGGAGGAGGAAGGGGGTTGGGGGGAGAGGGAGGAGGGAGAGCGGGCATGTTAGTTTCAACCCCGCCAATCTCCCCCCCCCCCCCCCCCCCCCCCGGGCATACTTGGCCTCGGTGAATTGTGGATTTAGTATCGTAACGAACTGTCGGGAACGGTAGGGCGATTTACGAGGGCATTGCCTTGGTGTGCCGATACGCGGCTTCTGTTGTGACCAGAGGTCCATTCACGTCTAGCTTCCACACCACAGTATCATGGCGCGCTGTTTGTGATAGTATTCTGTGACTGGCATAAAACAAGTTGCAAGGCTCTGTGGCAGGTAAGTATGTATAAGTCGTCCATGGAAGGCCATGGTATCATACAGTTCTTGGACTTCAGTGCTTAGAGGAAAAGATGTCCAGCATGGACTCCCGTCTTCAGTTATTGGAGATGGTCGTGATGACGTTGACGGCAGTTCAATCATTGGAGATGGTGGTAATGACGTTGACGGCAGTTCAATCATTGGAGATGGTGGTAATGACGTTGACGGCAGTTCAATCAATCATTGGAGATGGTGGTAATGACGTTGACGCCAGTTCAGTATGGACGTCTGTCTTCAATCATTGGAGATGGTGGTAATGACGTTGACGCCAGTTCAGTATGGACGTCTGTCTTCAATCATTGGAGATGGTGGTAATGACGTTGACGCCAGTTCAATCATTGGAGATGGTGGTAATGACGTTGACGGCAGTTCAATCATTGGAGATGGTGGTAATGACGTTGCCGGCAGTTCAATCATTGGAGATGGTGATGATGACGTTGACGCCAGTTCAGTATGGACGTCTGTCTTCAATCATTGGAGAT
>CM031617.1:70771932-70796932 GCA_018398815.1 Conus ventricosus | reverse complement strand
GTGCCCACATAGTCTGTCATGTCCTCACGCTCGCTCTCTCTCTCTCTCTCTCTCTCTCTCTCTCTCTCTCTCTCTCTCTCTCTCTCTCTCTGTCCGTCTGTCTCTCTGTCTGTCTCTGTCTCTGTCTGGTTCTCTGTCTGTCTGGGTGTAATTGTCTTTTTATCCGTTTGCTTGCGTTTCGGTTTTCAGTGCGCCTGAGTGTAATATATCTGTCTCCTCTTCTTCTTCTTTCTTCTTCTTCATCCCCTCCCTCTCTCTCTCTCTCTCTCTCTCTCTCTCTCTCTCTCTCTCTCTCTCTCTCTCTCTCTCCTTCCTCGCTCCCTCTCTCTCTCCCTCCCTCCCTTCCTCGCTCTCTCTCTCTCTCTCTCTCTCTCTTCTCTCTCTCTCTCTCTCTCTCTCTCTCTCTCTCTCATCCTTTTCCCTCTCACTCTACCACCCTCCTACCATCTCCTTGACTGTCCTTGTCTCTGTTTCTGTCTCTTTCACTTACACACACGCCGACACGTGCACACACGCACACGTACACATATACACACACATGCGCGTGTGCGCGCGCTGTGCACGCACACACTGTTCGTGTGATGTTAGTAACAATGAAGAAAGAAGCGAATCAAGAAAATGGCTAATATTCCAGCAGGTCAGACTACAAACTGATGAAAGAAACAAGAAAATGGCTAATATTCCAGCAGGTCAGAATACAAACTGATGGAAGAAACAAGAAAATGGCTAATATTCCAGCAGGTCAGAATACAAACTGATGGAAAGAAACAAGAAAATGGCTAATATTCCAGCAGGTCAGAATACAAACTGATGAAAGAAACAGTGAACTAGTCGAGTTCAGTGAGTACATTAATCAGTGAAGGGGTGTCATTAATCTTAATTACCACATCGGAAACGGAACAGGTGTTCGCAGGACGCATTGACGGGAACTGCTCAAATAAAACAACGAGGTAACAGTGATGATGATTATTGACTGTTTTGTTTACAACGCTTATCGAAACCTCAAAGCGCTTCACAGTATTGGTGGAACACAGTGTTTGTTTTGCCCAGGGACCACACAGAACCCGGCATGCACATCTGCTCGCATGACCACCTCCCAAAGACACACACAGTCATCAAAGTGTGGACAAGGTGGCTGAAGTGTGATGGAGAGTCCGGTTGGTTTTATTAACCCAGTGTCATCCGCGTACAGGTCTTGGCGGTCCACGTGATTTTGAGGTGCCGTTGGTCAGGGTGTGTCAGGTAAACGAATAGAAAAGCGAATAAATGAATGGAGACATAGTTCAGCACCATGACGGTTCAGCTACAATTCAGAACAACCCGACGCAAAGAGGAGACTTGAACTCTGCACGCGAATAACCCTGTTGATCAGTTGAAACCAACCGCCAGAAGTTCAGAGAATTTGGCGAGTGACATATACATCCACAAAAGAGACGAGGGATGAAGAGCAAAGAACAAAAAATGCCAGTAGCCTCGTCCCTGATTTAGCTTGTTCCCTGGCATGATCCGTAGCTTGTTCCTGTCATGATCCGTGGCTTGTTCCCTGGCATGATCGTGGCTTGTTCCCTGGCATGATCGTGGCTTGTTCCCTGTCATGATCCGTAACTTGTTCCCTGGCATGGTCCATTTTGATCTTTTATCGAAGAAGAAGAAGAAAGTGTTAAAGGACTGATTAAAACGAGAAAGGAAAAAAGGTGGGGGGGGGGGGGGGGGGGGGGGGGGGGCGCTTTATTAAATATGTAACGCCCTTTTTGCATACACCATACCTATCTGCCAGCCGTTACTAAATTGTAATACAGGTCCACCTGCTCTAATTGAATGGAGTACAGTATTTTCTGAACACGGGGCTATTTCACTGTTGAATGGAGTACAGTGTTCTCTGAACACGGGGCTATTTCACTGTTGAATGGAGTACAGTATTCTCTGAACACGGGGCTATTTCACTGTTGAATGGAGTACAGTATTCTCTGAACACGGGGCTATTTCACTGTTGAATGGAGTACAGTATTATCTGAACACAGGGCTATTTCACTGTTGAATGGAGTACAGTGTTCTCTGAACACGGGGCTATTTCACTGTTGAATGGAGTACAGTGTTCTCTGAACACGGGGCTATTTCACTGTTGAATGGAGTACAGTGTTCTCTGAACACGGGGCTATTTCACTGTTGAATGGAGTACAGTGTTCTCTGAACACGGGGCTATTTTACTGTTGAATGGAGTACAGTATTCTCTGAACACGGGGCTATTTCACTGTTGAATGGAGCACAGTGTTCTCTGAACACGGGGCTATTTCACTGTTGAATGGAGTACAGTATTCTCTGAACACGGGGCTATTTCACTGTTGAATGGAGTACAGTATTCTCTGAACACGGGGCTATTTCACTGTTGAATGGAGTACAGTATTCTCTGAACACGGGGCTATTTCACTGTTGAATGGAGTACAGTGTTCTCTGAACACGGGGCTATTTCACTGTTGAATGGAGTACAGTGTTCTCTGAACACGGGGCTATTTCACTGTTGAATGGAGTACAGTGTTCTCTGAACACGGGGCTATTTCACTGTTGAATGGAGTACAGTGTTCTCTGAACACGGGGCTATTTCACTGTTGAATGGAGTACAGTGTTCTCTGAACACAGGGCTATTTCACTGTTGAATGGAGTACAGTATTCTCTGAACACAGGGCTATTTCACTGTTGAATGGAGTACAGTATTCTCTGAACACAGGGCTATTTCACTGTTGAATGGAGTACAGTAGTTTCTGAACACAGGGCTATTTCACTGTTGAATGGAGTACAGTATTCTCTGAACACAGGGCTATTTCACTGTTGAATGGAGTACAGTATTCTCTGAACACAGGGCTATTTCACTGTTGAATGGAGTACAGTATTTTCTGAACACAGGGCTATTTCACTGTTGAATGGAGTACAGTATTCTCTGAACACAGGGCTATTTCACTGTTGAATGGAGTACAGTATTCTCTGAACACGGGGCTATTTCACTGTTGAATGGAGTACAGTATTTTCTGAACACGGGGCTATTTCACTGTTGAATGGAGTACAGTATTCTCTGAACACGGGGCTATTTCACTGTTGAATGGAGTACAGTGTTCTCTGAACACGGGGCTATTTCACTGTTGAATGGAGTACAGTGTTCTCTGAACACGGGGCTATTTCACTGTTGAATGGAGCACAGTGTTCTCTGAACACGGGGCTATTTCACTGTTGAATGGAGTACAGTGTTCTCTGAACACAGGGCTATTTCACTGTTGAATGGAGCACAGTGTTCTCTGAACACGGGGCTATTTCACTGTTGAATGGAGCACAGTATTCTCTGAACACAGGGCTATTTCACTGTTGAATGGAGTACAGTGTTCTCTGAACACGGGGCTATCACTGTTGAATGGAGCACAGTATTCTCTGAACACGGGGCTATTTCACTGTTGAATGGAGTACAGTGTTCTCTGAACACGGGGCTATTTCACTGTTGAATGGAGTACAGTGTTCTCTGAACACGGGGCTATTTCACTGTTGAATGGAGTACAGTGTTCTCTGAACACGGGGCTATTTCACTGTTGAATGGAGTACAGTGTTCTCTGAACACAGGGCTATTTCACTGTTGAATGGAGTACAGTATTCTCTGAACACGGGGCTATTTCACTGTTGAATGGAGTACAGTGTTCTCTGAACACAGGGCTATTTCACTGTTGAATGGAGTACAGTGTTCTCTGAACACGGGGCTATTTCACTGTTGAATGGAGTACAGTGTTCTCTGAACACGGGGCTATTTCACTGTTGAATGGAGTACAGTGTTCTCTGAACACGGGGCTATCACTGTTGAATGGAGTACAGTATTTTCTGAACACGGGGCTATTTCACTGTTGAATGGAGTACAGTGTTCTCTGAACACGGGGCTATTTCACTGTTGAATGGAGTACAGTGTTCTCTGAACACGGGGCTATTTCACTGTTGAATGGAGTACAGTGTTCTCTGAACACGGGGCTATCACTGTTGAATGGAGTACAGTATTTTCTGAACACGGGGCTATTTCACTGTTGAATGGAGTACAGTGTTCTCTGAACACGGGGCTATCACTGTTGAATGGAGCACAGTGTTCTCTGAACACAGGGCTATTTCACTGTTGAATGGAGCACAGTATTCTCTGAACACAGGGCTATTTCACTGTTGAATGGAGCACAGTGTTCTCTGAACACGGGGCTATTTCACTGTTGAATGGAGCACAGTGTTCTCTGAACACGGGGCTATTTCACTGTTGAATGGAGCACAGTGTTCTCTGAACACGGGGCTATTTCACTGTTGAATGGAGTACAGTGTTCTCTGAACACGGGGCTATTTCACTGTTGATGGAGTACAGTGTCCTCTGAACACAGGGCTATTTCACTGTTGAATGGAGTACAGTGTTCTCTGAACACGGGGCTATCACTGTTGAATGGAGTACAGTATTTTCTGAACACGGGGCTATTTCACTGTTGAATGGAGCACAGTGTTCTCTGAACACGGGGCTATCACTGTTGAATGGAGCACATTGTTCTCTGAACACGGGGCTATCACTGTTGAATGGAGTACAGTATTCTCTGAACACGGGGCTATTTCACTGTTGAATGGAGCACAGTGTTCTCTGAACACGGGGCTATCACTGTTGAATGGAGTACAGTGTTCTCTGAACACGGGGCTATTTCACTGTTGAATGGAGTACAGTGTTCTCCGAACACGGGGCTATTTCACTGTTGAATGGAGTACAGTGTTCTCTGAACACAGGGCTATTTCACTGTTGAATGGAGCACAGTGTTCTCTGAACACGGGGCTATTTCACTGTTGAATGGAGCACGTGTTCTCTGAACACAGGGCTATTTCACTGTTGAATGGAGCACAGTGTTCTCTGAACACAGGGCTATTTCACTGTTGATGGAGCACAGTGTTCTCTGAACACGGGGCTATTTCACTGTTGAAGGGAGCACAGTGTTCTCTGAACACGGGGCTATTTCACTGTTGAATGGAGTACAGTATTCTCTGAACACGGGGCTATTTCACTGTTGAATGGAGCACAGTGTTCTCTGAACACAGGGCTATTTCACTGTTGAATGGAGCACAGTGTTCTCTGAACACGGGGCTATTTCACTGTTGAATGGAGTACAGTGTTCTCTGAACACGGGGCTATTTCACTGTTGAATGGAGTACAGTGTTCTCTGAACACGGGGCTATTTCACTGTTGAATGGAGTACAGTGTTCTCTGAACACTGTTGAATGGAGCACAGTGTTCTCTGAACACAGGGCTATTTCACTGTTGAATGGAGTACAGTGTTCTCTGAACACAGGGCTATTTCACTGTTGAATGGAGCACAGTGTTCTCTGAACACAGGGCTATTTCACTGTTGAAGGGAGCACAGTGTTCTCTGAACACGGGGCTATTTCACTGTTGAATGGAGTACAGTGTCCTCTGTCATACTGTTGAATGGAGTACAGTGTCCTCTGTCACACTGTTGAATGGAGTACAGTGTCCTCTGAACACAGGGCTATTTCACTGTTGAATGGAGCACAGTGTCCTCTGTCATGAAACATTTCACTGTTGAATGGAGCACAGTGTCCTCTGTCACACTGTTGAATGGAGTACAGTGTCCTCTGAACACGGGGCTATTTCACTGTTGAAGGGAGTACAGTGTCCTCTGTCACACTGTTGAATGGAGCACAGTGTCCTCTGTCACACTGTTGAATGGAGCACAGTGTCCTCTGTCATGAAACATTTCACTGTTGAAGGGAGCACAGTGTTCTCTGTCATGAAACATTTCACTGTTGAAGGGAGTACAGTGTCCACTGTCATGAAACATTTCACTGTTGAAGGGAGTACAGTGTCCATGTCATGAAACATTTCACTGTTGAAGGGAGTACAGTGTCCTCTGTCACACTGTTGAATGGAGTACAGTGTCCTCTGTCACACTGTTGAAGGGAGCACAGTGTCCTCTGTCACACTGTTGAAGGGAGTACAGTGTCCTTGTCACACTGTTGAAGGGAGTACAGTGTCCTCTGTCACACTGTTGAATGGAGCACAGTGTCCTCTGTCATGAAACATTTCACTGTTGAATGGAGCACAGTGTCCTCTGTCATACTGTTGAAGGGAGCACAGTGTCCTCTGTCACACTGTTGAAGGGAGCACAGTGTCCTCTGTCATACTGTTGAAGGGAGCACAGTGTCCTCTGTCACACTGTTGAAGGGAGCACAGTGTCCTCTGTCATACTGTTGAAGGGAGCACAGTGTCCTCTGTCACACTGTTGAAGGGAGTACAGTGTCCTCTGTCACACTGTTGAAGGGAGTACAGTGTCCTCTGTCACACTGTTGAATGGAGCACAGTGTCCTCTGTCATGAAACATTTCACTGTTGAATGGAGCACAGTGTCCTCTGTCACACTGTTGAAGGGAGCACAGTGTCCTCTGTCACACTGTTGAAGGGAGCACAGTGTCCTCTGTCATGAAACATTTCACTGTTGAAGGGAGCACAGTGTCCTCTGTCATGAAACATTTCACTGTTGAAGGGAGTACAGTGTCCTCTGAACACAGTGTCCTCTGTCATACTGTTGAAGGGAGCACAGTGTCCTCTGAGCACAGTGTCCTCTGTCATGAAACGGTATTCCCAGGTGACAGTTGAATGGAGCACAGTGTCCTCTGTCATGAAACGGTTTCCCAGGTGACAGTTGAATGGAGTACAGTGACCTCTGTCATGAAACGGTATTCCCAGGTGACAGTTGAATGGAGTACAGTGACCTCTGTCATGAAACGGTATTCCCAGGTGACAGTTGAATGGAGTACAGTGACCTCTGTCATCAAACGGTATTCCCAGGTGACCTTCACCCGACGTCATGCTCTCAGAAGGGAGGTAATCTTGCCCGTAGCCTCCCATCACCACTGCGTTTTGATTTCTGAAGATTGGCAGCGAGGCGTCAATAGTAACGTGGTGTAAAAGGTAGGCAGTCGGCGCACCAGTCATTCATGCCTTCAACTCTTTAGGGGTGGAGCCACAGCCCTCTCAGACTTTTCAGATCTCTGGGATTCCTGCAGAGAGCGGGGGTTGACATGATAAGGGTTTAACACCCCGACACTCGCTAATTAGCTGGAAACCACCCTCCCCCCACCCCATCCGTAGAAAAATGATAGGGTCCGATTTACACAGGGTGGGCCATAGAGTACTGCCTGTTGTGGAGTCTGCTGTTTTTATGGTCTTTTTTTATTTTGTGAGGGGCGTGGGTAGTGATGATCATGATGAAGGGGGCGGGGAGAAGGGGGGGGGGGGGGGGGCGAGGAGAGGGAGGAAAGGGGGACGGGGGTGGACGCATTGAAGATGTGAGAAGACGCGTTGTTTATCAGCTGTTGTTGAGGCCCCCTTTCCACTGCACACCTGTCCAGGATGGGGGGTCTGCTGTGACGTTTTATTGCCCTGGGCTGAAACTGGGACAGAGATTGAAGGAAAGAAAAGCAGTGAAGGATCAGCCTTATAAACTTAGGATGGGGGCCAAGCAGGTGGGAAGGAGGAAGGGGGGGGGGGGATGACTGGCTCGATTGGCCAAGCAAGAATAGGTTGTCGTATTCATAATTGTTACGGGCTCAGCCTTGCCCACGAAGAGTAGGGGCATTGGATTTAATCAGGTCTGTCAGTCTGTCTGTCTGTCTGTCAGCCTGGGCATTTGTCGGAAAGATTACACTGAAACTGTGGGGAACATCTTCTTCACGTTGTACAAAATTGATGGCAGGGTCGGTATCAGGAAGGGATTCGCTCTTGACGTCCCAAAGGTGAACACTGACAAAGTATAGTGGAGGAAAAAGAAGACAGAGGAAAAAGAAAACGTTCAGTAAACACTGTGTATTTCTGTGTCAGTCTTAAGATGAAAAGGACGGATCTTTACTGATGTTTACACAGTTGTGAGTATCTTCAGCGTGTAGAGGGAATTCCATGTATTTCAGGATCATATCTGGAAGATTGGTGAACAGTCGAAGAAGAAAACACAGAAGTGTGTGTCGTCAGGGTGCAGAAAACGTTTTAGGTTAATGGTCTATCGCTTGAAAACTGGTAACATATAGAAGAAAAAACAGGAAAACTGTTCGACAAACTGTAAGAGCTCGTGTATGTCTGACTGTCGTCAGAAAACTGGTAACCTATGGAAGAAACAGAGGAAAACTGTTCGACAAACTGTAAGAGCTCGTGTATGTCTGACTGTCGTCAGAAAACTGGTAACATATGGAAGAAACAGAGGAAAACTGTTCGACAAACTGTAAGAGCTCGTGTATGTCTGACTGTCGTCAGAAAACTGGTAACCTATGGAAGAAAAAAGAGGAAAACTGTTCGACAAACTGTAAGAGCTCGTGTATGTCTGACTGTCGTCAGGATGATTGGGAACTTTTGGGAAGCATCTTTATCACACTTTGTGTATCTCTTATGTAAAGTGTGTTCTCTGTCGGGGGGGGGGGGGGGGGGGGGGGGGGTGAAGGATAGGGGACGGGGAGAAGGAAGGATGGGGGGGGGGGAGGGGGAGACAGCTAATCCGTGTTCACAGAAGTGAATACATGGTCAGGTCTGTGTGTGTTAAAGTAACAAAATGACGAACAACAACAGAAAAAAAAAATCCCTCGTGGAGGCCTACGATAATTGTGAGCGTATGCAGAGTTGTCATTTATGTGACCAGTCATTTCCCGCAGAGACCCCTTGAAGAGGTGGACTGCTGCTGAGAGTGAGTGATCTGTTGGACTGCAGAACGATTGTCATAACCTTCATCCACAGGGAGGGGGCCGGAATAGCGCAGTTGGTAGAGCGCCGGACTCGTGATCCTGGAGTTGCGGGTACAGGGGGATTTTTCCCTCGGAGTTGGCATTGGTTCTGACTCCATTCCCCATACAGTTCTTCGAATGAGACTATAAACCGAGATTCCGTGTGTGAACGCACGCATATCTTGCACACACGTAAAATCCCATCACCAACTTTCGGAAGAGAAGGCCAGTTTGGCCGTTGGTATGGATGACACGTTACACATAGCATGCACATTCCCTGAAGATGGAGTATGGCTGCCTTAATGGCGGGATGATACACGGTCAACGGTAATACACACAAAACTCCACTGCCTGTCTATACAGGCAGTGTCCGCAGGAGGATCAGCCTGCGTATGCAGAAAAAAGAAAGAAAATCTCCATGGAGGCGGTCTGTCCGCAAGCAGTTTCGGGAAGCAGCCTCTGTTGGTTAGAGTGAAAAGAACAGTTCAGTACTGCACTATAATAATCTCCATGACGGCATGTGCATAGAATCAAGCAAGGAGTTAAAAAAAAAAAAAAGAAGTGCTGGTGCGGATGTACGATTTGCTTTCTTTCCCACCCATTCACACACCAGCCCACTTTGGTTTTCTTGTGGTTGTTTGTTTTTGAAGAGACTTTTTTTTAGTCAAATAAAAATGGTGTTGATGTGTTTCTCCGTCTTCGTTTGTTTCTCTGGGCTGTCAGGGTGGATCTGTCTTTGTTTGCTTCTCTGTGCTCTCAGGGTGGATCTGTCTTTGTTTCTCTGTGCTGTCAGGGTGGATCTGTCTTTGTTTGCTTCTCTGTGCTCTCAGGGTGGATCTGTCTTCGTTTGTTTCTCTGGGCTCTCAGGGTGGATCTGTCTTTGTTTCTCTGTGCTCTCAGGGTGGATCTGTCTTTGTTTGTTTCTCTGTGCTCTCAGGGTGGATCTGTCTTCGTTTGCTTCTCTGTGCTCTCAGGGTGGATCTGTCTTTGCTTCTCTGTGCTCTCAGGGTGGATCTGTCTTTGCTTCTCTGTGCTCTCAGGGTGGATCTGTCTTTGTTTCTCTGTGCTCTCAGGGTGGATCTGTCTTTGTTTCTCTGTGCTCTCAGGGTGGATCTGTCTTCGTTTGCTTCTCTGTGCTCTCAGGGTGGATCTGTCTTTGTTTGTTTCTCTGTGCTCTCAGGGTGGATCTGTCTTCGTTTGCTTCTCTGTGCTCTCAGGGTGGATCTGTCTTTGTTTGTTTCTCTGTGCTCTCAGGGTGGATCTGTCTTTGTTTGTTTCTCTGTGCTCTCAGGGTGGATCTGTCTTCGTTTGTTTCTCTGTGCTCTCAGGGTGGATCTGTCTTTGTTTCTCTGTGCTCTCAGGGTGGATCTGTCTTTGTTTCTCTGTGCTCTCAGGGTGGATCTGTCTTTGCTTCTCTGTGCTCTCAGGGTGGATCTGTCTTTGTTTCTCTGTGCTCTCAGGGTGGATCTGTCTTCGTTTGCTTCTCTGTGCTCTCAGGGTGGATCTGTCTTCGTTTGCTTCTCTGTGCTGTCAGGGTGGATCTGTCTTTGTTTCTCTGTGCTGTCAGGGTGGATCTGTCTTTGTTTGTTTCTCTGTGCTGTCAGGGTGGATCTGTCTTTGTTTCTCTGTGCTGTCAGGGTGGATCTGTCTTCGTTTGCTTCTCTGTGCTCTCAGGGTGGATCTGTCTTTGTTTCTCTGTGCTCTCAGGGTGGATCTGTCTTTGTTTCTCTGTGCTCTCAGGGTGGATCTGTCTTTGTTTCTCTGTGCTCTCAGGGTGGATCTGTCTTTGTTTCTCTGTGCTCTCAGGGTGGATCTGTCTTTGTTTGCTTCTCTGTGCTGTCAGGGTGGATCTGTCTTCGTTTGCTTCTCTGTGCTCTCAGGGTGGATCTGTCTTCGTTTGCTTCTCTGTGCTGTCAGGGTGGATCTGTCTTTGTTTGCTTCTCTGTGCTCTCAGGGTGGATCTGCGAGTGCGGGCATCCGTGAGTGCGCGCGCCAGTGTGATATGCATATGACAGCGCTGGCGTGCATTTTTGTGATTGTGTATGCATTCAGTCACGTGATTTTGCACCGTCAAATTAAGTGCCAGTGCGCTAGCGAACGATGGGAAAGTGAATGTTCTTGTACCCCATGTGGAAGCCGAAAGAACGCGCGCTGAAAGTGGAGGGGGTGGGGGTGGGGGGTGGGGGGGCTGGTGTGTGTGTGTGTGTGTGTGTGTGGAGGGGATAGAGGCAGAGTGATAGGGGAAGCAGTGGGCGTGATGGTAGTTAAGGTCGTGAAGACAGCACGCAATATATTAGTATCCCTCTCCAAGAGAAAGGTGTGTATTTATGTGTTTTGGGTGGGGGGGGGGGGGGGGGGGGGGAGAAGAAGGGGGTGTCAGTCAGGAATGCAGGCGGTTCCGGCAATGGAATTCCATCATCGGTGGTTGTGATCCATTTCTTCCGGGGCGCGGATCTCCCCCCGTTTTCCCGCCGGTACGCGCTGTACTTCCACGCACAGCACTCGTGTCTTGAGCTCTGCCAGACTTCCCTCCCACGTCCATTCCTCCACTCCGCTTCCCCCCCTGCCCCCTGCCCCAGTCCACTCCCTTTTGTTTTCTTCTTCTGGTTCTTTTTTCTGCTCATCCTTGTCTGACAGCATGTCTTCCGGAAAAGAAATTGGGCGACTTGTCAACTTTGGAAAGCTGCTATTTCCTAGTCTGTTTTGGTATAGTAGTCCTGGGATCTTTCTTATACTGCTCCTCCACACCATTGTCCCGGGCATAGTGGGCCTGGGATCTTTCTTATACTGCTCCTCCACCACCATTGTCCCGGGTATAGTGGGCCTGGGATCTTTCTTATACTGCTCCACCACCATTGTCCCGGTTATAGTGGGCCTGGGATCTTTCTTATACTGCTCCTCCACCACCATTGTCCCGGGTATAGTGGGCCTGGGATCTTTCTTATACTGCTCCCCCACCACCATTGTCCCGGGTATAGTGGGCCTGGGATCTTTCTTATACTGCCCCTCCACCACCATTGTCCCGGGCATAGTGGGCCTGGGATCTTTCTTATACTGCTCCTCCACCACCATTGTCCCGGGCATTTGGCATTTTGTCCGTCGAAATAAGTCCGCTCAGCATGGATTTTTTTTTTTTTACGTAGTCCCCCCCCCCCCCCCCCCCCCCCCCTTCCTCCTCTTCCTCCTCGTCCCCAGTCTGGTTCCAGCCCTGTCTGGCCGCCGTCCTGTCTGCACCACAGTGTACCACCAAGGCATCCTGGCGGTTCGGAAGGTGGGCCTCAGGGTCGGAGGGGGGGGGGGGGGGAGTGGTGATAAACTGATGAAGACAGTGGGAACCGTCAGGGGGGCGCTGCAGTGAGTGGGCTAGGCCCCATAAAGTGCTGGGCCCCCGTGGTTGGTTAGTGGGTGCCAAGGAAGGGAAAGTGGTCGTTATCGTCGCCAACGGCTGTGACCGTGAGAAGGACGGGGGTTTCCAGGGGCACAGTTGGCGGGACTTGGGCGCTGCCTAATTAGAATTGTCTTTTTTTGGGGGGGGGGGAGGGGGGTAAGGAAGAGGGGTGGATGAAGGGGGGGGGGGGGGTTGAGGGTGGTGGTAGCTGGGGGTAGTATTATTAGTTGGGATTTTTACAGGGATGAGATGTAGCCGGTGAGACTGAAGATCCGGATAGTGATGTAGACGGCCCAAAACTGTAAAAGTGTGTATGAAACGGTGTGAAGGTATAAAAGGGCGCATGCACCAAAGGGCGTAGATCCGTCTACACGTGTTGGCCGAGCTCTTTGCAAAACTAGGAGTACAGCCGCACTGTCACGCCTCGCTTCCAAAACTAGGAGTACAGCCGCACTGTCACGCCTCGCTTCCAAAACTAGGAGTACAGCCGCACTGTCACCCCCGCTTCCAAAACTAGGAGTACAGCCGCACTGTCACGCCTCGCTTCCAAAACTAGGAGTACAGCCGCACTGTCACGCCTCGCTTCCAAAACTAGGAGTACAGCCGCACTGTCACGCCTCGCTTCCAAAACTAGGACTACAGCCGCACTGTCACGCCCCGCTTCGATGATCGGCGTCATAGTAAAACAGAGCAGGTCTTCTGTAAGAACTGCCCAGAAATTGTGTGTGTGTGTGTGTGTGTGTGTGTGTGTGTGTGTGTGTGTGTGTGTGTGTAGCAGGTCTTCTGTAAGACACTGCCCAGGAATTGTGTGTGTGTGTGTGTGTGTGTGTGTGTGTGTGTGTGCGTGCGTGTGTGTGTGTGTGTGTGTGTGTGTGTGTGTGTGTGTGTGTGTTCTTTGTATTTTTTTTTCATCCAGAAGTAACAAAACTGAATTGTCTTGCTGGGCGTGGTTGAATCAAAGGTCTTGTATTTTGGTGCCTTCATATCTGTTCTTTCCACTTTGAATTGATAAACGGTGTCTGAAGTTCATTTGAAATCCGTGTGTGGAACAGAAGAAGCCAAACCAAGCAGCGCACATTGAAGACAGCTCTTTCCCTGTTGATTGTCATACTGCAGGATTGATTGTCATGCTGCAGGATTGATTGTCATACTGCATGATTGATTGTCATACTGCAGGATTGATTGTCATGCTGCAAGGATTGATTGTCATGCTGCAGGAGGAGGGAGTCCTGGTTCCATGACCAGCTCCTTTGTTCTCTGACCTTTGTATGTTCGTTCTCTTCCTGATCCTTTGTATGTTCGTTCTCTATCTGATCCTTTGTATGTTCGTTCTTTACCTGATCCATTGTATGTTCGTTCTTTTACCTGATCCTTTGTATGTTCGTTCTCTTCCATATCCTTTGTATGTTCGTTCTTTACCTGATCCTTTGTATGTTCGTTCTCTTCCAGATCCTTTGTATGTTCGTTCTCTTCCTGATCCTTTGTATGTTCGTTCTCTTCCTGAACCTTTGTATGTTCGTTCTTTACCTGATCCTTTGTATGTTCGTTCTCTTCCTGATCCTTTGTGTGTTCGTTCTCTTCCTGATCCTTTGTATGTTCGTTCTCTTCCTGATCCTTTGTATCTTCGTTCTCTTCCTGATCCTTTGTATCTTCGTCCTCTTTCTGATCCTTTGTATGTTCGTTCTGTATCTGATCCTTTGTATGTTCGTTCTTTACCTGATCCTTTGTATGTTCGTTCTCTTCCTGAACCTTGTCATCCTTCACCCCCCCCCCCCCCACCACCACCACCACCTCAGCTTGGTTACCTTTTCTCCCTCCCTTCTCGTCCTCTGCCCTATTGCATGTCTAGCTGTCTGTCTGTCTGTCTAGCTGTCTGTCTCGGCTCTCAGAGTCTACCGAATCCAATTTGGAAACCAAGAAAAGATAGTAGTTACTATTACCGTGCCAAAGAGTGAAAGGTAATTGCTTCTGCGTGGAACTGTGTGTGTGTGTGTGTGTGTGTGTGTGTGTGTGTGTGAGAGAGAGATAGAGAGGGGGGGGGGGTGTTCCAGCACGAAAGCTCTCTGTCTTCCACCCGCTTCCACCCTCCCTACCCCCTCTTTCTCCCTCCCTCCCTTCCCTCCCTCGCCACCTCGCCTTTCTGTGTGTATTTGAGTGTGTGTGTGTGCGCGCGCGCGCTTGTGCGAGTAGGCGCGCGTCTGCGCAAGTGGGTACGGAGGAGGACTACAGCAATACTGTTTGTTTTCTCAGCTCCTGCGCGTCCAGCTGTGAAGCAACAGACGTACGGGTCCCTTTCCCTGTGTGTGTGTGTGTGTGTGTGTGTGTGTGTGTTGTGACAGGTTATTACAGCCCCGGTGAAGACCTCGCCATGGTGTTCACTCCCTGTCAGTCACCGTCGGGGGTTTAAGTCGACCTAACAGTCCCTTGGAGTGATTGGGCTGAACAGGAATAATCCGCCCGGGAGGGGCTGGGTGGGAAGGGGTGGTGTGAGGGATACATGGGAAGAAAGGTGGGTGGAATGGGGGGAGGGGGTAGAGGACGGAGGGGCAGTAAAAGGTACAAGAGGGTAGGATTGAAAAAAAGGTCAAGTAGCGTTACTGGACCACGAAATTTGGGACACAATGTAACGGGCAGTGGACCACGCCATTTGGGACACATTGTAACGGGCAGTGGACCACGTCATTTGGGACATTATAACGGGCAGTGGACCACGTCATTTGGGACACATTGTAACGGGCAGTGGACCACGTCATTTGGGACATTATAACGGGCAGTGGACCACGTCATTTGGGACATTGTAACGGGCAGTGGACCACGTCATTTGGGACATTGTAACGGGCAGTGGACCACGTTATTTGGGACACATTGTAACGGGCAGTGGACCACGTCATTTGGGACACATTGTAACAGGCAGTGGACCACGTCATTTGGGACATTATAACGGGCAGTGGACCACGTCATTTGGGACATTATAACGGGCAGTGGACCACGTCATTTGGGACACATTGTAACGGGCAGTGGACCACGTCATTTGGGACATTGTAACGGGCAGTGGACCACGCCATTTGGGACACATTGTAACGGACAGTGGACCACGTCATTTGGGACACATTGTAACGGGCAGTGGACCACGTCATTTGGGACACATTGTAACGGGCAGTGAACCACGCCATTTGGGACCATTGTAACGGGCAGTGGGCCACGTCATTTGGGACACATTGTAACGGGCAGTGGACCACGCCATTTGGGACATTGTAACGGGCAGTGGATCACGCCATTTGGGACACATTGTAACGGGCAGTGGGCCACGTCATTTGGGACACATTGTAACGGGCAGTGCTGTACAGCCGTCGAGCAAAGCATTGGCAGTAACGCCAAGGTGTGGTATGAGAAGTGTAAACGGGGTAGACACGTACGCGTCTCTGAAATGACAGATTGACATAGCACCGCTCCTCTCCTCAATGCTTGGTTTTATTAGGCAGACTCTCGTTTCTCTCTCTCCACGGGGGAAAACGTTAAGGACAGGTAAGCTGACACAAGACAAAGAACAGAAGGGAGAATTCCCCTTCTGTGTTGAAATACATTCCACAAGATGTCAGCTCAACCCCAGACGGGAATACTTTGATACATTAAGTCCTTGGTTCAGTTCCCGCTTGAGACGGTCAGTTAAGAAGACTCTCCTCAATGATCTTACACGTAGAAAGCGCGTAACGGGTCAGAGGCCATGAATCAAACTCAGTGCTTTTTTTTTTTGCTTTTTTTTTTTTTTAGTGTGTGTGTGTGTGTGTGTTAAAACTCACATTACTTGAATTGAATTGTATGAATTAAAATCTTCGAGAAACAGGAATAACACTATGGCTGCTACAAGAACGTCTTGATAGCTGTTCATACAAGTTCCAGTGTACACGTGATGGGACAGTCCTCACTCTCTCCAGAACATCACCCCAAGAGAGGTAATTCAACCCCTCATTCCCTTCAAAGAGGTCCCAGCAGTGCCAGCGATCAGTCGTATTGGAGCCCACAGACAATGGATGTCCTGTGAGCAGTGCCAGCGATCAGTCGTATTGGAGCCCACAGACAATGGATGTCCTGTGCTGCCGGCGAGTGAGGGAACTGAAGTTCAAAGAGGTTTTGATGTCCTCCGCTCTCACAGGAAAGTCTTTGTCCGGAGAGCCGCCACTCAGCTTACAGGTGTATGCACGTAATGCGCTCGTCGGTACTTGTAGACTCGTTCCGTGAACTGTCATGTTGTGATCGGTTGAGGTGTTGGAAGCACAGTGAAACTGTGTGTGCGTGTGGATGGGAGTCGTCCTCTTGTCCTTCATTCCACTTCAGTTTGTATTCATCATGTTGATGATGCTGGAAGATGAAGCTCCACTTAGCTAGAAAAAAAACAAATCATTGCCTCGATTGAGGCGTACTGTTGTTCCCTGCTCCGAATAGGGAACAAAGCGCTGAACTGTTGCGTTTGGCTCGGGGTGTGTATCTAATTAAGCCATGATTGATCAGGTCAACAGTTGGAATCAAATAACTGTTTCAACACGTGTGCAGTTTTATGCAGTCGCTCAGAAAAGCTCCGTCTGTTTTCTTTTCTGCTTCCTCCTCCTCCTTTCTTCTTCTTCTTCTTCTTTGTTTTTTTGTGAATGAGAGTGAGAGCGAAAGAGACCGGATATTTGTGAATGAGAATTAGAGCGAAAGAGAGCAGAGAGAAGAAAGAAGAGGGAGAGAGAGAGAGAGAGAGAGAGAGAGAGGGGGGGGGGATGAGCAGCCAAGCTGAAGGCGTGTTAAAATCTTGCTTTAAAATGACCTTGGCTGGGCGCGCGCGCACGCTCAAACTCAACTCTCTCACTCACTCACAGAGAGGGGGAGAGGTAAAGAAGAAAGAAAATGACAGTCATAAAAAGAGGGGCCCACACAGTGCTGGTGAGAGCCGTCCATTAGCATTGACTGGGCCCACACAGTGCTGGTGAGAGCCGTCCATTAGTATTGACTGGGTGTGAATGGACACCAGATGACTGGGAAGAGCTTATGGCCCCTCTCCTTTGACCATCCAGTGGCCTTCCCTCTGATGTCCTGTCTGGTCCAGGCCCTCCACCTCTGCTGGGCCAGACTCGAGGGCTGTGCACAGGCCGCCTTCCTGTCTGATCCTCTCTGTGGTCTGACTGACTCTTTCTTCCACTTCAGACACTAACTACGACCCTGTTCTGGAGGAGGGAAAGGTGTTAACCTTCTGTGATGGTGAACTGGTCAGAGGAGACACTAACTACGACCCTGTTCTGGAGGAGGGAGAGGTGTTAACCTTCTGTGATGGTGAACTGGTCAGAGGAGACACTAACTACGACCCTGTTCTGGAGGAGGGAAAGGTGTTAACCTTCTTTGATGGTGAACTGGTCAGAGGACAGTTTGTGTTTCCTTGTTCGCCTGTTCGGCTGGAACATTCAGAGGCACAAGGTTGTCTGTCCAGTCTGGTCTGTCTTGCCTTCTTTATTATTCTCCTGGTCTCTTGTTTCCAAGCTATGACTGGGTTCTGTACCAGAATTGTTCAACTTCCCTGTCCACCTGTCTTTATATGTGCTCTCTCTCCGTGTCTTTGTCTCTGTCTCTGTCTCTGTCTCTGTCTCTCTCTGTCTCTCTCTCTCTCTTCTCTCTCTCTCTCTCTCTCTCTCTCCTCTCTCTCTCCTGATTGAAAGTTCATGTGGAACTCCTCCACGTGTGGTTGCCGTGTGTCAGTGTGCAGAGAGTGACTGGCCTCAGTGTGTGACCATTTGATGGCTTTCTCTTTGATGTCTGTGTGGTCCCTGCCCCACACCTTGGGCTAGCTCATGCCGCTAGGGTGTGCAGGAACCGCCTTCCTCTTTGATGTCTGTGTGGTCCCTGCCCCACACCTTGGGCTAGCTCATGCCGCTAGGGTGTGCAGGAACCGCCTTCCTCTCTGATGTCCGGCTCTGCAGCCTCTTTGGTCTGCTTCACTGCCTCTTCATCAGACTCGTGGAAGACGTCTGCCTGGGGACTGGGAGGGAGGTTACGGTTCTTTGATGATCCGCTGACCGAAAGGATGTGTCCTCCTTTGTCATTGTTCTGGAACTACAACAACTGAACAAGGTTCTATATCAACACACCTCCGTTCCCCTACCCCTTTTCCACCCCATTCCCTTCCCAAATTTCTTATTGGGATTTTTGATACCAGCCCCCCCCCCCCCCCCCCCCCCCCCCCTCTCTCTGTTCCAGTCGCTTCCGTCCAATCCAGTCAATACATTTTTTTCTGTGTTTTGTTTTGTTAGCTTACTCAAAACAGTGGCTGAATATTAACAGGAGACCTACTTGGAATGACATTTATGACCATTTATACATGAATGTGTACACAATAGTCAACAACACAGAGCTGCGTTTTAGGTTCAGTTGTCCCAGTGCCCGCGCGTTCTGTCACTCTTTCCCGAGAGCTGGTAACAACATCAAAGCCAACAACAGTCCACACCAACAACATCAGAGCCAACAACAGTCCACACCAGAATGGGATCTGGCAGCAGAAAGGGTACACAGGCAGTCGACCGCTCGCCTGCACTAACTTCATCAGCCAGAAGAAAGACCTAAGAAAAGACAACTCAGATGGGAACCTGGCGTGTCAATTGGCAAGGACTCTGTGTCAATGAGGACCATCTGGCAACTCAAGGTCTCTTGCTCTCTTACTCCTCGACCGTCGTGTGGCGTCGGTTACGGTGAACTTCTCGCATCAAAAGCTTTAAAATTACTTTTCACAAGTGCACTCGAAAAAAGCTTCGACAGGTTGTATCACAAAGGACAGTGCATTATGATGTTCGTATGAAAAATCATTGAGGGATTTTGTTTACTTTTTTTTTTTTTTTAAATACCATTGGAAGGATTTTGTTTACATCTTTTTTTCTAATATCATTGGAAACATGCTGAGAACGTTGGGAGTTCTACATCTCCTTGTGCTTGACCATCATTAGAGTATATTATTCAAAATGTAGTAACCCAGCAATATTGTCTCCATGCGAGCAAACGGCGATCTTGCACGGTTCATCTGAGTAAATAAAAAAGACATGAAAGAAGTTCGTTACATCTTTCCTCCGTCTTTTGTTTTTGCAAGCGCATGAACCATGCGTTTTTTTTTTTCTTTTGTATTTGTCTTTATTTTGTTTTACACCAGACTTTATTTGTTGTCGTGCCAGCGTTAAACATGAGGATCAATTTTTCTCTCAACTCGGTATGAATTTCTGCTGTCATGTTCGCGCTTTTCACGCAGAAAAATTAATGTGAAGTTTTGGTCGTAGATGTTGACCATAGAAGCTTCTCTCTCTCTCTCTCTCTCTCTCTCTCTCTCTCTCTCTCCAGATATCTTCTCGAGTGGGATGCCGGACCAAAGAGTGCGTTACGAGGTTAATGGAGACTGTATGGCCGTGCAGAATTGCCACACTCTTGTTGTCAGAACTCTGAAGACACAGACCCTCCCCTCTGACACAACCCCCGCCCACCCCTTTACGGCGCCCTGCGTTGATAAAACCGTCCTTCTGGACACTCGCGAGACTTTGGACCTGGGAAGGGGGGGGGGGGGGGGGGTGTTAGTGTTCTTTGATGCAGGCCATTTACAGAGCCTCGGGGTCCCTTTCTTCTGCTTGTGTGGTGATAACTAGCGTGGGGAAGCCATTGACCACAAGTCCTGTCGGTGCGTGTTGGGGGGTAGGATGTTTTAAAGCAAAGCGGAAACAACAGAGAAAGAAGTCGGCGAACTTGGCGTCCAGTGTCATTTCAGGCTCTTTTTTTTTCACGGCAAAAAAAAAAAAGAAAAGAAAAAGCATGTCAGTTTAAAGTTTAGAAGAAAAAAAATCCAAGTTGAAAGTGTTTGTTGTTACCTTGAACGTGGATGCCGGCAGTTACTTTCTAAAATAATATACACACCAAAGTATGAAGCATATGACCTTCTGTTAACGTCAAACTCATCGGGATGGCAGACAGGAAAATGAGCAGTGTTAGCAGCGTGAACTCCATGACAGCCATGGGGTTTGTCCGTTAGCAGCGTGAACTCCATGACAGCCATAGAGTGTCCGTTAGCAGCGTTGAACTCCATGACAGCCATGGGGTTTGTCCCGTTAGCAGCGTGAACTCCATGACAGCCATGGGGTTTGTCCATTAGCAGTTTGAACTCCATGACAGCCATGGGGTTTGCCCGTTAGCAGCGTGAACTCCAGACAGCCATAGAGTTTGTCCGTTAGCAGCGTGAACTCCATGACAGCCATAGAGTTTGTCCGTTAGCAGCGTGAACTCCATGACAGCCATAAGTTTGTCCGTTAGCAGCGTGAACTCCATGACAGCCAATAGAGTTTGTCCGTTAGCAGCGTGAACTCCATGACAGCCATAGAGTTTGTCCGTTAGCAGCGATGAACTCCATGACAGCCATGAGTTTTGTCGTTAGCAGCGTGAACTCTAGGACAGCGGTAGGGTTTGTCCGTCTTGGGTTGCCGTCGCTTTGTTTTCCGGGCGAGGACTGAATCACACCAGGACGGTACATGCGGCCTGAAGCTTTGGGGGGTGGGGGGGAGGGAGGAGAGTGCAGGGGGGGGGGGGGGGGGGGGGGGGGGGGAACGGGAGGTTAGGAGGGCGACGTGTGTGTTTTGAGGTGAGAAGGGCACCAGCCACAGAGAGAGAGAGAGAGAGAGAGAGGAAGATGGGAAGCGTGCCACTTGGACCTTGACAACTTGTGTCAGTGAGGAGGTCAAGCGTAAAATGGAGCGAGCAGAGTCAGGGGGGAAAGAGGGGGTGTCAACAAAGGGCAGCATCTGCCTTGACTTGTTGTAACACCCCCTCCCCCTCACACACACACCTCCCCCTTTCCCCGTCCCTTCCCTGGCAGTGCCTCTAGCCTCCCGTCCACCTTCCTCCTCCCCCTCCTCCTCACCTCCCTAACTCACCTTCTCTCCCCCCATGACTTACGTGTAAGGTTTCTTCACCCGGTACAATCAGGTGAGTTAATCAAGCGTTGAGGCCTGAGGAGGGGGGGGGGGGGGGGGGCAAGAGGTTGAGGGCTTGATAAAGCACCTGATGAGACGCTGTGGTCAGGTGAGGGGGGGGGGGGGAGCGTGGGGACAGAGTTTGCCACATCCCACATCCCTTCCTCCTCCTCCATCTCACACCCCACCCTCCCTCCTTTTTCCACCAGAGCAGGCTTCCTCCTTCCCATAGCGGTAGGCTGGCTAGGGTCTGGTTCATCGGAGGAGGAGGGGGGGGGGGGGGTGGGGGGCCTGGGGTCCCACTGTGGCTCCCGTCTTACCAGGCTGCAGGGTACAGCAGCGTCAAGCATGCGTGGCTGTGTGCCGCCCTGGCCTGGTTTCAGACACCGTGTTGCACGTGTGGCCTGCTGCACCTGCATTGGCGCTGTGCAGACAGTGTGGGGATCAGGCCTAAACGATTGTGACAAAGGAAGCGAATTTTGGAGGGTTCCCCCCTCCCTCCCCGTTTTGGGGAGAGCCCCCCCCCCCCCCCTCCCCCTCTTTCCTTTCTTTCTGTCGCTCTGTCTCTGTCTCTCTCTCTCTCTCTCTCTCTCTCTTCTTATGTGTCCCTGCCTCTGTCTGTCTGTCACTCTCTCCCTCCCTCTCCCTCTGTGTGTGTGAGTGTCGCTCTATCTGTCTGTCTGTCTCTCTCTCTCTCTCTCTCTCTCTCTCTCTCTCTGTGTTGGTGTGTGTGTGCGTGTCGCTCTGTCTGTCTGTCTGTCTGTCTCTCTCTCTCTCTCTCTCTCTCTCTCTCTTCACTGTTGGTATATATGCGTGGATATGTATGAGTGAGAACATTAGTGTGTTTATGCTGCAGATTTGCCGTACTCGTTGACATAATGCATTACATTTGCAACTGTAACTTGAAGGTGGCTATTTTGATCTCGGTGTATACTAAACACGTGGGTTTAGATTTGTAGATATTTTCAGAATATTTGATAGCATACTTTGTATCATTCTTTATTTTTGATCTGTTTACGTGTTCTATGCATGATTGCTTGCTTTGTGGTAATTAGTGAGGTTGCTGTCTGATAATTTGATTTTCATTTAAGGTTTTTTGTTATTGGATTTTTTTTTCTCTTTATCTTTCTTTTGTCTGTGAGTCTAATTGTGTCTTGCAACTGTGCTACCCAGTTTTTGCGTTACATTGCTATCTTCCTTTTCGCGCATTCCTATCAAGATTCTCGGGTTAGTTGCATACATTGCACGTGTTTCCATTTACGCTGGCTGAATCAGATACTAGTTGTCCTTGAAGCTGCAACCTGTATCATTTAGCTGTGATAGATAACCACTCAGTCGTAATGCCCACGGTGAATGCGTGGCCTTCTAGGGACGGCCCCCGAGTAGGATTTTAAATATCAACCATGTTCTCAACAAATTAGATCGTTATCGTCCATTATATATAACTCAGGCGACAGTTTCACGTATTTTGTTGTGCCGAATCACGTTTATCGAAGAATATATCTGATGCAGACGTATCTATTCCAGGTCACAACACCTGTGAGACTTGATCTCATTCTACCAAAACAAACTGGTTTAATCCTATATATCAGTCAGTCTGTTACGTATAAACGTATCATATCGTTTGAAAAACACAATGTAGAATGTATATGGGTTCGAAATCAATCTAAAAAGAAACAAGCCATTTATTCATGGATTCATTTACAGAAACCCCGCCGAACATATAGAATGGGTCAACAAATTTAATGATATGCTTGAAGATGTAACACTCAATGACAATGAAATCATCCTTCTCGGTGATTTTAACATTGATCTTTTAAAGCCCAATCATCGATGGATCCAAACAGTTGAGAATTTTGGACTTCATCAATTAATTGAAACGCCCACTAGAATTACTCCGCTTTCTGAAACATGATTGATCACTATTTATAGCAACACACAACAAAACATTTTTAGAAGTGTGTTTCCACCTTGTGGCTGCAGTGATCCCCTACCTGTTTGCCTTACTTGGTTCAGGAAAGGCACAAAAATTCCCAAGCCTGGACACAAAGTTATTACCTATAGATCTTTTGCTAACTTTGATAAAGACGCATTTCTTTTCGACTTAGCTCATTCATCTTTACCAAACGTGTATCAGGTCACTGATCTGATGAAGCATTTCAATTCTGGCACAAGTCATTTACTTATATCTATGACAAACATGCTCCCTTTATAACAAAAAGAGTTAAACATTCCCCCAAGCCTCCTTGGTTGATGATGTCATCCAAGATGCGATGCGTGAAAGAGACATGCTGTTAAAGCAAAACAATTTCAAGATTTCAAAAAACAACGAAATAAAGTTACGGAAATGTTACGTTCAGCGAAAAAGAAATACTTCCGAGATCTTGTATTGGAAGGTTCTAATAATTCTAAGTCGATTTGGAAAGCTATTACATTCTCACAAAAAAGAAAGTCCATAAAATGTCTGCCTCTATTAAAGGGCTTTCAACTGATGATTTAAATCACCATTTTTCTAATATATCTTCCTCAACTATAACAAATGATAGGTCCTATTTAAATAATCTCGAGCTACTAAAAGAATTTTGTTATTCTAAAAATATAACATCAGACGCTGTCGTTCCTCCTATTACGGTGTTTGACGTTTACGTTCATCTTACACAACTCAAGCAGACAGGCACACGTGGCCTTGATAATTTAGATGGTAAGATTCTTAAATCATGTGCTCCTATCATCACAGACTCTTTAACTTATTTGTACAATCTCTGCATTGACAAAAGCTATTTTCCTTATATTCTTAAACAAGCCAAAATTGTTCCTATCTATAAATCTGGAGATGAAACTAACCCATCAAATTACAGACCTATTTCAATATTATCGGTCCTGTCGAAACCTTTGGAGAAACATGTCTATAAACATCTAATGTCACATGTTTCGGAGAACAATTTGCTTCATCCCAATCAATCAGGATTTAGAGAAAACCATTCATGCCACACTGCTTTAACTAACCTCGTCGAGGATTGGCTCGTTAATATCAATGACACAAATTCACGGGAGTATTGTTCGTTGACTTTGCAAAGGCTTTCGACGTCATTGACCATAATTTGCTGCTACGTAAGCTAGCCTTATGTAGACTTTCCGACCAAACTCTTTCTTTCTTACATCTTTCTTTCTAACGTCATCACAAGGTTTTCTTGGGTAACCAACAATCCAAATTCCAGACACAAACATTTGGTGTTTCCCCAAGGATCCGTTCTTGGTCCACTACTTTTTTCTCTATATATTAATTATCTTCCCTTATACGTTACAGGAGGCGTATGTGAACTGTTTGCAGATGATACGTCTATTCATTCGAGCCATTCTAATTTGAAGCAATTTCTACAACTCTGCAGAACAATGTTAGTAACTTAATTGATTGGACTGAGCTGAACCACATGTCTTTGAACGACCAAAAAACTAAATACATGATAATAACTTCGCGACAAAACGGCAAAAATAACCTTCAGTCTGCCTTCTATACACATAGGTAGTACAGTCATTCATGAAGTTGATACTCACAAAGTTCTAGGTGTTACTATTGACAATAATCTTTCCTGGTCACCCCATATCGATAGTTTATGCAAACGTATTTCCCAAAGGTTTATTTCAACTTTCACAAATTAAGAATTTCCTCGATGTTACAGCTCGAAAGAAATTCTTTCATGCATTTATTTCATCATCTATCGATTATGCGTCAACACTCTATGATCAATGCAGTGCAAACACATTAAGATATCTAAACAGGATTTTATAAACGCTCTCTGAAGTTAGTACTTTTAAAAACTACCAGTTTGACGACTGAAGACTACTTAGCGCTGGAGATCCTTCCATTAGCGTGTAAA
>CM031617.1:70754432-70769432 GCA_018398815.1 Conus ventricosus | reverse complement strand
GTGTGTGTGTGTGTGTGTGTGTGTGTGTGTGTGTGTGTGAATGAAGCGTGTTGTAGTTGGGGGTGTCTGTGTGTGTCCAGTCTGTCGTTGTTGTTGGTAGTACAAACCCCCAGTTTTCGGGAGATCGTGAACTGTGGCCTGGCTGCCCATCAACACGCTGGGCACATCATCACCAAATCATTTCTCTGACAGCAAGTGGCGTGAGTGGCCTGGCTGCCCATCAACACGCTGGGCACATAATCACCGAATCATTTCTCTGACAGCAAGTGGCGTGAGTGGCCTGGCTGCCCATCAACACGCTGGGCACATCATCACCGAATCATTTCTCTGACAGCAAGTGGCGTGAGTGGCCTGGCTGCCCATCAACACGCTGGGCACATCATCACCGAATCATTTCTCCGACACAAGTGGCGTGAGTGGCCTGGCTGCCCATCAACACGCTGGGCACATAATCACCGAATCATTTCTCTGACAGCAAGTGGCGTGAGTGGCCTGGCTGCCCATCAACACGCTGGGCACATAATCACCGAATCATTTCTCTGACAGCAAGTGGCGTGAGTGGCCTGGCTGCCCATCAACACGCTGGGCACATCATCACCCAATCATTTCTCTGACAGCAAGTGGCGTGAGTGGCCTGGCTGCCCATCAACACGCTGGGCACATCATCACCGAATCATTTCTCTGACAGCAAGTGGCGTGAGTCGCATGCCAGTGGGAGCAAAGGCGAAGCGAAGAAATGTTGGCATTCGAAGCGTGTCAGTACTCGACTCATGTCTAATGTTGCAGAGATTAAAGGTGCCGTACTTCCTGTCAGCCGCAGTAGCTCTGTTGGGAAAGCGTCAGATGTCATAAAATCCCACCGTGGCGGCCGTCCCACTCGGAAAGTAGTTTCAAACCGTCATTGTCGCCATACTGAAGCTTGATCAGGATCATTGAATAAAGGGAGAGGCAAACACAATAAATCACAAAAACTCGCCAGTAAAACAATAGTCCAGTAATTTCTTGGTTCCACAAAATGCATGTTTTTTTCACCAGTATAAACGAAGGCCGCGATAGACTGTTTAGTCCACAATCGTATATCTATTCATCCACAATGTATGCACACACACACACACACACACACACACACACACACACACACACACACACACACACACACACACACACTGTCAACCTCTGGTGATGTCGATGGAGGAAGGACTAGCGCACAGCCCAAACACACTCACAGCTTGCTTACAATCTCATTCATATATCATGCATTCGTCACATCAAACCACTAGTAAAGTCTATAACTTTACTACACATGATCATAGAACGAAACATCAATGCATATGGAATCAAACAAAATAAAACATTCTCTCTTTCCTGAACTTCACAAAATCATTTATCTAAAACATCATTAACTAACCCGGGTATAAATAGATTTCTACTTTACCTGGCCAGGTGATCTTAACTATTCACGAATCACTGTCTTTTTCTTTTCCTTTTTTTCTTTCTCACTGTCACTTTCACAACACGACACAACTGCTGGCACTGGTGTTGGTCTGCTTGCACCGGTCAAGCTGGACTGCTGGCACCGGTCAGGCTGGACTGCTGGCGTTGGTCAGGTTGGACTGCCGATGAAAGTGGCGCTGGCCAAGTATGAGGTCGAACCCCCGGTTCAGATAGAACAGTGACTATCAACATCGATCTGTTCTCCTTTCTTTCTTCCTGCATTAACGCATTGCACTCTCTCTCTCTCTCTCCTAGTCTGCTCTATTAAATGGACATGGTTGCTTTTCTTTTCCTTTTCTTTTCTTTCTCTTTCTCTTCATTAGTTAGCAACTCTCTCTCCCCACATCTCTCTTTAGTCCTCCCTTTGCAGACTATATCTGGTGCTAATGCTCAAACTTCACTCCTCTCATCTCTCTGCCTTTCTCCTGCAGAGACTACACCCCAGAACCTCTCTCTCCCTCTCTGTTCGTTCTCCCCTCATCTCTCTGCTTCTCTCTCGTCAGAGCTTACACAGAGCCTCTTCCTCTGTCTCTCTCTGTTCGTTCTGTGCAGACTCTCTGGTGCTAATGCTTAAACTTCACTCCTCTCATCTCTCTGCCTTTCTCCTGCAGAGACTACACCCCAGAACCTCTCTCTCTCTCTGTCTCTCTGTTCGTTCTCATCTCCCTGCCTTCCTGTAGGCGAGAGCCTACTCCCCCGAACTTCTTCCTCTCCCTCTCTGTCTGTTCGTTTTCTTCGTTCCCTCCTCTCTCTCACTCACGCATTACTTCATGCCCTCACTCCGTGTCCAAGGGCCAGTACCATTGGTCAGTATTTTTACCGCCTGATACCCGAAGTTATCTCCCTCTAATTCCATTGGATATTCAAATCATGACAGTCACGCCTACACGCCTTACTCTCTGTGGTGGTCAATTGGTCATTTAATTGATTAGCTAGATTTCACCCCCACCACGTACTACCTTCCCCCCTTTCCTACCTAACTGCGCCGTATGGCTTAACTCGTGGGCCCTGGTCAGTGTAAATTGGCTAGATGAGTCTGGGTAGGCGCCCAGATGTCTGACCAACCCTATCGAGACCTGTCGGTCAAAGCTGCTTAGTCCGTCCGGCCGGACAGACCGTCTCTGTGGAGCCTCTCCCCTATGCTTAATTGGCTGGATCCGAACCATGGGCCGTCTACGTGCGCCTAGAATGTCTGCGTTTGGACTTATGTCCAGTTGAAGTGGCCGGTGACGGACCACACTTTGGTTGTGTTGAATTTTGACCGTGACAATTTCCCCCTTGCAAAAGACTATGCACCGCATTGTCCTCAAAACAACGGTACAAAAAAGACAACAACCGAATTTGCTGAACCACAGCTACACTGCAAAGTTTGAAAAATACTTTACAACCAACGTTTATAAATTATAAAATATATCATTAGTGGATACCACTCCAATGAGTTATCATTGACGTGCGCTCTTGCGTTATTTCAACTCATTTTATAACGACCTCTGTGCGCACTTATGCAATTCCCCTACCTGCGGATTTACCATCTCTCCTTTTCACAATTCTTATGAAAAGCACAATATAATATGATCACGATCATGACACTTCACTGAGGAATCTCCATCCTCACTTATTGCAAATAATGCATCACCACACAAGCGACTGTATGCTCAAGCATAACTACATTTACATGAACAAATCTCACACAAAAATATGAACCATAGCCAACTGGGAATGAACCCATATCCAATCAACATAACTGTCATCAACACATATTATCAACAAAGCACCCCGGATATGACTGACTTCCTCTGAGTTGCAGCTTGCTAGACTACACGGCTTAAGTAGTCAGCTCCGACATTCTGTCGACCTGGAATGTACTGCACTCGATACCTGTAGGGCTGCAGTGCCATTGCCCAACGCAGCACTCTGCTGTTTTTCAACTGTGCCTCCTGCAGGAATTTGAGTGGTTGATGATCCGTCTCTATCACGAACTCTTTCCCATACAAGTATTTGTGGAACTTCTGCACGGCCCACACGACAGCTAAACACTCCTTCTCCACCGTTGCGTACCCTTCTTCACACTTTGTCAACTTCCTGCTAGCATACCTCACAGGAAACTCGACCCCTTCATGCTCCTGCAACAATACCGCACCTATCCCACCACCTGATGCATCTGTACGCAACAGAAATGGTTTAGACATATCAGGTAGCTTCAAGATGGGACGGAACCTAGTCTTTCCAACACCGTCTGCAGTGCTTGCTCTGCAGCATCTGACCACTCGACCACTGCCGTTTTCCCTGCCTTGACCAAATCACTGAGAGGACTCGTGATTGCTGCGAAATTTGGAACAAACTCCCTATAGAAACCGATAAAACCTAGCAGACTCCTGACTTCTGTTTTGGTCTTTGGTCTCTCTGAATTCATCATCTTCTCCACCTTTCCTCTTTCCGCTGCTTTGTGTCGCCTCCGACAACAAAACCTAGGAACTCCTACTGTCCAGCCCTTCATACAGTGACACATCCCTGTATGACTCTTCTGGAAACTTAGGCAACAAAATCTCCCCTTCTTCTGCTGGGTCTCTTTCACCTCATCAATGATTGCTGCTGCGCCTATGTGCTGAGTCTCACGCTGAATATATTTGCGGAGAAAATTCGCATGGAAAAGTTTTGGTTTCCCATTCACATCAATTCGGTAATCCCGATCGACCTTTTTCAGTGATGGTGAATGGTCCCTTCCAATGCATCAGCAGCTTGTTGTGACCCGTGGAAGCAGTACCAGGACTTGATCTCCCACCTTGAGGGATTGCTTCCTCACCTTCCTGTCATATTGCTTCTTCTGAACGAACCCTAGCCTCCTGCAAACCTTCCCTTGCAACCTTGCATGTCTCATACCTGTGCCCACCTTTGGAACAGGCGAGATAGGCCAATCAGATCAATAGCCACCCTCCTGAACGGTGTGTCAATTAAAGGGGGATGTTTAAGAGGCGCCTTCCTCTTCACCCCTCTTGTGGCTGACCTTTGACACACGTCACATGACATGCAGAAACGCTTGATGTCTGCCATTGCTCCTGGCCAATGAAAATCATCGAAGATTCGGTCAGCTGTTTTGCTGGTGCCGAGATGACCCGCCATGAGCGACTCGTGACCCACTGACATGACAGTGTCACGATAACCTGCTGGTACCTCTGAGTGGTCACCTTACCTGTCTTCCCCTTGGTGAACACTCGGTACAACAGCCCGCCTTTCACAAGAAATTCTGTCTCACCTCCTCTAACCTCCTGTTTCTCTCCACCTCTGCCAACTCCCAAGACTTCACGAGCGAAGGGTCTTGTTCCTGCGCCGCCCTAAAACTCATCAGGCACACATCTATGCCCGACTTCCTTGCTGGAACGACTAACGGTTTATCACCCTTTTCCTCCTTCTTGCTCCTTGTTTGAACTGCTGCCCCTGTAGCAGTCAAACAACTCAGGATCCCCTGGATCCCTTGCCCCTGGAATATTTCCGATGATCAAATCATGAAGGGTTTCTCCATCACCAACGCAGACAACTCGCCTGAGAAGTAAGGGGTACGTACTTCTATCTTAGCAACTGAAACTCCCTCACAGTGCCATCGATTAGAGTACAGGTCTGGATTTGCCCTGTCAAATCCCCTTTCTCGACCAGCGTTGTTCGTACTAACCCCGCATGAACAACCAGTGTCTCGTAACACTTTCACCCCTCGCTGGCCAATCCACCCTTCTTCCACTGTAACGAACCACTCAGCCTAGTGCCCTCCATCCCTGACACTGACTGCTGTCCAGTGCTAGCCATAGGCCGCACTCCACCCTCTTCAGATCGGATCCCTGTTGGTTCCACTGCAGGTCGTTTCCCTTGACGACCCTTAAATCCACCTCTTGCAAGGCTGCTGCCTTCTGAACCTCATGCGACAATCCCTCGCCACATGTCCCTTCTTGTGACAAATGAAACACCTATTGTCCCTTTGTCCTCCTTTCTGCCCCACCACTGGGTTTGCAGACTTTGTAGAAAACTCCCCTAGTCTCCTTGCACTCTTCTCACCTGTGCCTGGCACCTGTTTATATCCTGCACCTTAGTGCCCAAACGTGCCTCTCTATACACCTCTGCGAACTTCAACAACTCTCCTGCTGTCTCTGGCTGTCTCTCTTCAAATGTATGGTTAACTCAGGCCGCAACCTGACAAAATCTGTTCTTTCATAACTAGCTCTTCAATTCAGCGAACTCCTTCTTCGTACCGCTCAACTCTAATTGTTGTTCAATAGGGTGTTCTTTTCTTCCGCCATTATATCTCTTTTTTTTTTAACAAGATTTTATTACTACGACAGCCAAACTGGTGGTTTCCGACACGAGTGACGTAATAGCACAATCCTATGGATGATAATATTAGCTTGGGACAACGTAATTAGTTTTTATAAGACGCCCACGCCTGACCCAACTATGAGAGCGAATTATAGGCAATCTGTGCGAAATGAGTACTCTGGGCTGAAATGCCAAGCCTAGTATTAACTATCTTGGAAGCAATGCCAAGCCTAGTATTTAACTATCTTGGGAACATACAGTAAACAACCCCTTGTCTTAGGATTACAATACTTGAATCCCACCCAGCTTCCTCTCTGAGAAGTTGAACAATTATAATAAATGGGCCAGAATATCCTGGCAGCTCGCCAATAAATTGTCAACCTCTGGTGATGTCGATGGAGGAAGGACTAGCGCACAGCCCAAACACACTCACAGCTTGCTTACAATCTCATTCATATATCATGCATTCGTCACATCAAACCACTAGTAAAGTCTATAACTTTACTACACATGATCATAGAACGAAACATCAATGCATATGGAATCAAACAAAATAAAACATTCTCTCTTTCCGAACTTCACAAAATCATTTATCTAAAACATCATTAACTAACCCGGGTATAAATAGATTTCTACTTTACCTGGCCAGGTGATCTTAACTATTCACGAATCACTGTCTTTTTCTTTTCCTTTTTTTTTTTCTCACTGTCACTTTCACAACACGACACAACTGCTGGCACTGGTGTTGGTCTGCTTGCACCGGTCAAGCTGGACTGCTGGCACCGGTCAGGCTGGACTGCTGGCGTTGGTCAGGTTGGACTGCCGATGAAAGTGGCGCTGGCCAAGTATGAGGTCGAACCCCCGGTTCAGATAGAACAGTGACTATCAACATCGATCTGTTCTCCTTTCTTTCTTCCTGCATTAACGCATTGCACTCTCTCTCTCTCTCTCCTAGTCTGCTCTATTAAATGGACATGGTTGCTTTTCTTTTCCTTTTCTTTTCTTTCTCTTTCTCTTCATTAGTTAGCAACTCTCTCTCCCCACATCTCTCTTTAGTCCTCCCTTTGCAGACTATATCTGGTGCTAATGCTCAAACTTCACTCCTCTCATCTCTCTGCCTTTCTCCTGCAGAGACTACACCCCAGAACCTCTCTCTCCCTCTCTGTTCGTTCTCCCCTCATCTCTCTGCTTCTCTCTCGTCAGAGCTTACACAGAGCCTCTTCCTCTGTCTCTCTCTGTTCGTTCTGTGCAGACTCTCTGGTGCTAATGCTTAAACTTCACTCCTCTCATCTCTCTGCCTTTCTCCTGCAGAGACTACACCCCAGAACCTCTCTCTCTCTCTGTTCGTTCTCATCTCCCTGCCTTCCTGTAGGCGAGAGCCTACTCCCCCGAACTTCTTCCTCTCTCTCTCTGTCTGTTCGTTTTCTTCGTTCTCCCCTCTCTCTCACTCACGCATTACTTCATGCCCTCACTCCGTGTCCAAGGCCAGTACCATTGGTCAGTATTTTTACCGCCTGATACCCGAAGTTATCTCCCTCTAATTCCATTGGATATTCAAATCATGACAGTCACGCCTACACGCCTTACTCTCTGTGGTGGTCAATTGGTCATTTAATTGATTAGCTAGATTTCACCCCCACCACGTACTACCTTCCCCCCTTTCCTACCTAACTGGCGCCGTATGGCTTAACTCGTGGGCCCTGGTCAGTGTAAATTGGCTAGATGAGTCTGGGTAGGCGCCCAGATGTCTGACCAACCCTATCGAGACCTGTCGGTCAAAGCTGCTTAGTCCGTCCGGCCGGACAGACCGTCTCTGTGGAGCCTCTCCCCTATGCTTAATTGGCTGGATCCGAACCATGGGCCGTCTACGTGGCGCCTAGAATGTCTGCGTTTGGACTTATGTCCAGTTGAAGTGGCCGGTACGGACCACACTTTGGTTGTGTTGAATTTTGACCGTGACACACACACACACACATATATATATATATATGTGTGTGTGTGTGTGTGTGTGTGTGTGTGTGTGTGTGTGTGTGTGTGTGAGTGAATTGTATCAACAAACATATATGTGAAAACGAAGGTTGCAACAGCTGCAACAAAGTAATCAAACTACAAAAATATAATACTTTCTCATCTCTACCCGCCTGTCTATATCAATACACGTGCATCAGTGTACCCCCCACCTACCCATACACCTCCCACCCATCTGTGTGTTACCATTATTTATCTGCCCAACATCTGTTAATCCATATTTGTCTGACCAGCTGTAGGGATAGAGTCAAGCACTTAGAAGCTATACGCTATAAGTAAATAGATAGTGAAAAAAAGATGCCCCTGGCTTGCTAGATACTTGTTCTGGGGCATTGGAATTGGTTTGTCTTGACGTGCAGTGTCCACCCACAACAGCCAGCTGTCTCTGGGCTGTCTGGTCAACAGGAAGTGGTCAACAGCCAGGCTGTCTCTGGGCTGTCTAGTCAACAGCAAGTGGTCATGCCTTGTGCAGTGTCCACCCACAACAGCCAGGCTGTCTCTGGGCTGTCTGGTCAACAGGAAGTAGTCATGCCTCGTGCAGTGTCCACCCACAACAGCCAGGCTGTCTCTGGGCTGTCTGGTCAACAGGAAGTGGTCAACAGCCAGGCTGTCTCTGGGCTGTCTGGTCAACAGGAAGTAGTCATGCCTCGTGCCGTGTCCACCCACAACAGCCAGGCTGTCTCTGGGCTGTCTGGTCAACAGGAAGTGGTCAACAGCCAGGCTGTCTCTGGGCTGTCTGGTCAACAGGAAGTGGTCAACAGCCAGGCTGTAACTGGGCTGTCTGGTCAACAGGAAGTGGTCAACAGCCAGGCTGTCTCTGGGCTGTCTAGTCAACAGGAAGTGGTCAACAGCCAGGCTGTCTCTGGGCTGTCTGGTCAACAGTAAGTGGTCAACAGCCAGGCTGTAACTGGGCTGTCTGGTCAACAGGAAGTGGTCAACAGCCAGGCTGTCTCTGGGCTGTCTAGTCAACACTTGAACAGGAAGTGGTCAACAGCCAGGCTGTCTCTGGGCTGTCTGGTCAATAGGAAGTGGTCAACAGCCAGGCTGTCTCTGGCTGTCTGGTCAACAGGAAGTGGTCAACCGCCAGGCTGTAACTGGGCTGTCTGGTCAACAGGAAGTGGTCAACAGCCAGGCTGTCTCTGGCTGTCTGGTCAACAGGAATCGGCCATGCCCAACTCTCCGCCCTAGATTCAGGTTACCTCGTCTGACCTTTTTGCCCCAGTCACTTGTGTCAGAGGAGAACCCTGTAGGCGATGCCATTGGCCTTTGAAACTTTAGTTCGTGTGTCTGGGTCTGCCTTTGATAAAGATCATTTCCCCTCCTACATCTTTGGAGGTTGGAAATGAAGTGTTTAGGATGCAGGGATAGGGTTTTACAGTTAAAAAAGGTATTGGTGAACCTGATAGCTTTGTAAGCAAGTCTTGTTTGAAGCCACAGTGCTAAGTCGATTGATGTTTTTACAGTTCTACACATAAATCTGACCGCCCTTTAACTTTTCTTTTAATCTAACAGATACTTGTTCTAAAAGATAAAAGCTCTATCCTCTTTGTAGACACTCTGTGACCGTGATAAGAAAACATGGCATCAACAGCAAGTCTTGTTTGAAGCCACAGTGGTAAGTCGATTGATGTTTTTACAGTTCCACACATAAATCTGACCGCCCTTTAACTTTTCTTTCTAATCTAACAGACACTTGTTCTAAAAGATAGAAACTCTATCCTCTTTGTAAACACTCTGTGACCGTGATAAGAACGCATGGCATCAGCAGCAGTAGTCTGGCGGGGTCATTTGATAAACGTCGTGGGGAGAAAAGGGTGGGTTAGTTGAAGCCGGTGATGACCGTGCCCGGCTTCCGGCAGTCATTGTGACACTACCAGCTCACTGTCTGATGTGTGATCCAGGTCCCAGGTCTACCAGCTCACTGTCTGATGTCTGATCCAGGTCTCAGGTCTATCAGCTCACTGTCTGAGGTCTTCACGGGCAATGCCTGCACGTGGTGTGCTGCGATTGTGGGGTGTCCTGTAGACTTCTGCCATAGATTGGGAGGATGTGCACGTGGGCCGATTCACATCCCTCCAGCTGCATTAAATCCCTCTGCAACGTTCTCCTCGAGGTTTTTTTATTAAAAATCTGCTGCACATCGCTCCAAGTGGATTAAATTCTCTTTAACAATCCTGTAACTTTTTTTTCCTTGCTAGACATTTTCCTTCGCACATTAAAGCCTACTTCAACAATCCAGTGAAATGTTGCTGCTGCTACACAACTTCCGAGGTGCATTGAAACACTGTAAAACAATCTGATGGAAGTGTGTTTCCTTTTGTTCTGGTTGTACATCTCCCCAAGTATCATAAACCCAGCTTCAGTAAACAAGTAAAACTTTTCCCCTGACCTTCCAACAGTGATGGATCTTTTCCTCTAAGGGATGACACAGTGGTCTCTGACCGTGGACATGTGGAATTATGACCAATACTAAATGACCCTGGATCTGAGGGAGTCTTTGCTGTGAAGAGTGGTGTGCGAGTAATGTGTTTCATGAGGCATAGAAGAATGAAAGGTATCTGGTGAATTCCTCAGTGAAGCGTTACTGAGCCTCGTTGGGGAGGTGCATTGGATCTCTTTGCTGTGTTTTCTGGTGCTGTTTCTTTTCCTTGTTCTCCTTACAACCCCACATCCTTCTTTTCATCCTTTAAATGTTTTTCAGTCTCTTCCCAATTTTTTCTTCCCTTTTTTCCTCTTCTTGATTTAGCTCCCTTTCTCTTTCTTCTCCCCGTTCTTTTCTTCTGCTTCCTCACCCTCTCTTCGTTTGTTCTCCTGCTTTTTTCTTCTTATGGTTGTTCACATTGTTCTTCTTCGCCATCATCTTTTTTCTTCTTCTGCTTGTTCACATTGTTCTTCTTCGCCATCATCTTTTTTCTTCTTATGGTTGTTCACATTGTTCTTCTTCGCCATCATCTTTTTTCTTCTTATGGTTGTTCACATTGTTCTTCTTCGCCATCATCTTTTTCTTCTTATGCTTGCTCACATTGTTCTTCTTCGCCATCATCTACTTGGTCATCTTCGTGGTGGTCGTCATGTGCTACTGCTTCATCTCCACACCCATCTTTGATCATCTTCCTGCTGTTCTCTTTCTTAATCTTCTTCTCTTCTTCTTCTTCTTCTTTCTTCTTCTTCTTCTTCGCTTGTTCTCCGTGCTCATCTTGTGATTATTATTTTTCTTGATGCCATCCCTTTCCTTCTTTGTTTTCTTGTTTTTCCTCTTTTTGTAGTTCGTGCTATTCATTCTTCTTCATGCCTTCAGTTTGTTCTTCGTTTCCTGCTTTTGTTCTTCTTCTCCTCCTCTCCACACCCCCCCCCCCCCCCACGCCACCCCCACCCCCACCCCTCCGTCCTTTGCATGGCATGAGCAGGAGCCAAACCAAGCCCGGGATGATAAACAGCGTGCGTTGTGGTTAAAGTGCTGAAAGGCGAGCGGTGGGAGATGAAGAGTGGGGAGGTTATCTGGAAGAGGTGTTGATGTCTGGCGAGTTACTGACGACAAGTGCTGGGGGAGACGAGGATTCCAGTCCCGAGGGACTGCAGTTAGCACGTGACATGAGAGCCAGGAAACAAAATGACAAGGTTGAAACGTTGTTTTAAAATCCAGTCCGGGCGTGTGTGGTTGATGTTGGGTTCATACCTTGCTTTGTTTGGAAGTGCTAGGAATCTGCCCCCGCATACAGCCTGGGTGTTATGGTGCCCCAGCCCACGACCCTTTCTACAGTCAGCGGGGTTTCTTCTTCTCGTCTTCATCTCTCTTCTCCTTCGTTACTGCTTCTGCCTCCTTGCCTTCGTTGTTTTTCTCTCGGCAGTATCATCGCTTACACTGCCACCCACGCCTCCGTCCCCCCCCCCCCTCTCTCTCTCTCTCTCTCTCTCTCTCTCTCTTCCTCTCTCTCTCTCTCTCTCTCTCTCTCAAACACACACACACACACACACTCTCTCTCTCTCTCTCTCTCTCTCTCTCTCTCTCTCACACACACACACACACCTCTCTCTCTCTCTCTCTCTCTCTCTCTCTCTCTCTCTCTCTCTCCTCTCTCACACACACACACACACACACACACACACACACACACACACACACACACACACACACAACACACACACGCAGATTACATACATGCACGCATACAGATGCCCTTCCTCCATCCACCCCACCCCCCTTTCTCACCCCTCTTTCTCACACACACACACACACACACACACACATGCACGCGCACACACACACACACACCACACACACACACACACACACACACACACCACCACCACCACCACCACCACCACCACCACCACCACCAAAAACAACAACAGAAGGAGCAAAAGAAAAAGAAATGCTGATGGACTCGTGTTGATGAGGAGAAGGCCAGACGATGAAGCGCGGGGTTTAGTTGTGGTTGTATATCGCTGCAAGGTGAGCGAGGCCAGGCATCACTCTGTGGCGCTTATCTTTAGGAGGTGGTGATGTATAGGGGGGTCCTAACGGAAGGTGACGGCCACATGATTTGCTACGCCAATGACTTCATCCACCTTACTCCAAGACGGGACTATCAAACCAAGGGCGGGAACTGGTCTATTTTCAAAGTGTACCTGTATTTTTGTTTTTTTGTTCCCATGTCTTCATTTCATAGGGTATAATATCTGACTGACCTGCCTCTGTTACCTATATTATGGCGGACCACAGCCCCCACCCCCCTCACCCCGCCCCCTGTCGTCCCCACGCCTTCTGTCCTTAACATTGGACTCATCGTCGTCTTCCTCCTCATCCTTATGGTCTTCTTTCTATTCTCATTCCTCTTATCGTTCTTCTTCTTCTTCTTCTTCTTCTTCTCCTTCCCTTGTTCTTCTTTGTCTTTCTCTTTCTTTCTCCTCGTTCTCTTTGGCAGGCTATTGACCACGCCGGACCCCAGTCCCCGTTTATGAGGAAATACATGAGAGAACGAACACACATACATATACACACACAAAACACACACACACGCACGCACGCACGCACGCACGCACGCACGCACGCACGCACGCACGCACACACACACACACACACACACACACACACACACACACACACACACACACATGCGAAAACTAGCCCATCTCTTCTCCCTCTTCCTCTTCGTTGTCGTCGTGGGCGGCCTCGTCACCCCTACCAGCACTGTCGTCCCCCAAAGATCAAAGTTAAACTTAGATGAACAAGGAGACCGAAGAGAACAACAATAGTGAGGGAAAAAAACACGTGGACATTCAGGAGCCCCAAATGGTCCCGTTGACACACCGAGTATACGTTGTGCTGTCCTGGTCCTCCCGTTGACACACCGAGTATAAGTTGTGCTGACATGGTCCTCCCGTTGACACACCGAGAATGAATTGTGCTGTCATTCAGTGTACGGCCAACGATGGCGAGCAGTAAGCTGCCAGGCTACCTATCTTTAGGAGCTGATGATCTATGTGGAGGTGCTGACCAAAAGAGCCTGGAAGATGATCTGCTCTGCGACCCATGATTGTCGGGGTGAAACCAGTCGTTGGAACTCAAGCGTGGAATTTTTTTTTTTTATCCAGGTCAGGATGGGAGGGGTATCACTTTGTCGAAGTTGTGTATGTGTGTGTGTGTGTCAAGTCAAATCAAAATTATCTTTATTGAGGTCGAGGAATAAGCTGTTAAGCTTTTTTTTTTAACATCCTGCCCTGTGTGTGTGTGTGTGTGTGTGTGTGTGTGTGTGTGTGTGTGTGTGTGTGTGTGTGTGTGTGTTTGTGGAGATGTGAGTGTGTGTATGTGTGTGTGGGGGGGGGGGGGGGGTATCCTCCTTCGTCGCTCATTCAGTTAACTTTTCTCTCTCTTCATATTCTACATAACGTATTCATAAGCCAACTACAACTTGGCGAATGAAGATTCACGCGAGCCAGCTTATTTTTTAGAAAGTGTTATTTAAAGGATTGTGTGAATGAGGTTTTTTTCTTCTTCTTTCTTCTATAATGAATAATGACCTGTAAGTTAATTCAACGCGGTGACAGCCCTGATATGGCCCTTTGCGGTCGGCTGGGCTAGAAGCAGCAGTGCCTCTCTCCAGCTGATGTAGTCATTCATTGACTGTTCCATGTCTCCGTGGTTGATGTAGTCATTCATTGGACTGTTCCATGTCTCCGCGGTCGATGTAGTCATTCGTTGGACTGTTCCATGTCTCCGTGGTTGATGTAGTCATTCATTGGACTGTTCCATGTCTCCGTGGTTGATGTAGTCGTTCATTGGACTGTTCCATGTCTCCGTGGTTGATGTAGTCATTCACTGGACTGTTCCATGTCTCCGTGGTTGATGTAGTCATTCATTGGACTGTTCCATGTCTCCGTGGTTGATGTAGTCATTCATTGACTGTTCCATGTCTCCGTGGTTGATGTAGTCATTCATTGGACTGTTCCATGTCTCCGTGGTTGATGTAGTCATTCATTGGACTGTTCCATGTCTCCGTGGTTCGGGTGGGTCCCTCTACCAGAGCGCCTGTTCCACAAGCCGATCATCGAAGGCCCCAAGAACCTGACAGTGGCCGTGGGCGAGACAGCGGTCCTCACGTGCAAGATCGTCATCAGCGACCTTCACCCCCATCTCCAGTGGCTACGTCACTACCAGATCAACGGGTCGTATTTGACGGAAAATGGCGACCCTTACGTCACCGTTATACAGGTACGTGATGCAGAACAGAAGAGTCGGGTTGTTTGGAAGTATTGTTTGTTGCGTGAAACAGGTGGTGTTCTTTTTCTCTTTCAAAGTCGTGGCCGACATTCTGTCTCAGTCTCTGTCTGCCTGTCTGTCTGTCTGTCTGTCTGTCTGTCTGTCTCTCTCTCTCTCTCTCTCTCTCTCTCTCTCCTCTCTCTCCTCTCTCTCTCTCTCTCTCTCTCACACACACACACACACACACACACACACACACACACACACACACACACACACACACTCACTCACTCTCGTCTTCTGTGTGTGTGTGTGTGAGTGTGAGTGTGTGTGTCTTGGTTGAATATGGTATGTCCAGAAACCAGCAAAGAATCATCCAAAGAATTGCTGCACATAGGTCTATAAAATGATTGCTCGAAATGCTAAGACATTGTTCAATGGTAAAAGAAAGTGTTGTATTGTTGTTCTGCTATCAC
>CM031617.1:70724432-70749432 GCA_018398815.1 Conus ventricosus | reverse complement strand
GATGCGTGATCTGACGGTAGTGTGAATGTTGCATCACATCAGATGCCTGGTTTGGGGTGCCCGGTCTACAGATAGATCTCACTCTAAAGCAGTTGGTATTGTATTGAGTGCTGTCCAACACTGTAGACCTTCACGATAAGCAGTTGCACGTGAAGCATGTTGCCATGGGCACAAGGGAACTCATTCGGTGCCTATAGCTGCCCTGCCTTCAGCACAGCCTCTGCTGGTAACTTGGTCTTCCAGTTTCTGTGACACTGCGTCCTACCCCCCCCCCCCCCCCCCCCCCCCGCCTGCACACACACACACACACACACACACACACAAAACAACACAACACAACACACACACACACACACACACACCACACACACACACACACACACACACACACACACACACACACACACACGCACCATTTTGTTCTTTTTCTTTCTTTACGTCTATTGTTTTTCAGCCTTTGTGGGCCATTTTCCACTCGTGGTTTTGGCAACTGTTTAGGATGGTGGGTTATGTTGTTGTTGTTGTTGTCTGGTTACACTGGAGGACATCTGCCCAGAGCAGACAGTAGCTGTCCATTCTGCCGTCTGTCTTTGGCCTGCCAGTCTTTTTTTCTTTTTTGCCTCGGTGTGTTCCGTGTGGAATTTAAATGTTTTTATTTTTTTAACGAATTCTTTTGATCAGGGAGTGAGAGCCAGTTGAGGAGCGTCAGGGTCTCTCAGCGCGGCCTTCTTTCCTCTCTCTCTCTCTCTCTCTCTCTCTCTGTCTCTGTCTCTCTCTCTCTCTCTCTCTCTGTCTCACTGTCTCTCTCTCTCTCTGTCTGTCTCTCTCTCTCTGTCTCTCTCTCTGTCTCTCTCTCTGTCTCTCTCTCTCTCTCTCTCTGTCTCTCTCTCTCTCTGTCTCTCTCTCTCTCTCTGTCTTCTCTCTCTTTCTCTCTCTCTCTGTCTCTCTCTGTCTGTCTCTCTCTCTCTGTCTCTCTCTCTCTCTCTCTCTCTCTCTCTCTCTCTCTCTCTCTCTCTGTGCCCAGGATATAATCCCAGTTTGTGACCTAACCTGCTCAGGGTGTGGCTTACTATCCAGTGTAAGTTCGACAGGCCCCAGTAGGTTCTGTGTGGTCGGCTGGGATATAGTGATTCATCACTGTAGGTTGTGTGTGGTCGGCTGGGATATAGTGATTCATCACTGTAGGTTCTGTGTGGTCGGCTGGGATATAGCGATTCATCACTTTAGGTTCTGTGTGGTCGGCTGGGATATAGCGATTCATCACTGTAGGTTCTGTGAGGTCGGCTGGGATATAGCGATTCATCACTGTAGGTTCTGTGTGGTCGGCTGGGATATAGCGATTCATCATTTTAGGTTCTATGTGGTCGGCTGGATATAGCGATTCATCACTGTAGGTTCTGTGAGGTCGGCTGGGATATAGTGATTCATCACTGTAAACTAAGAACTGTATTCAGAACTCTTCACATGCTTGCTGTGGATGGATAGATAGTTGAATTGATAGATGAGAGAGATAGAAGGATATATAAATAAATTGATAGATGATAGAAAGATAGATAGAGAGAGAGATACATGAATTGATAGATGATAGAAAAATAGATAGAGATAGATACATGAATTGATAGATGATAGATAGATAGAGAGATAGATACATGAATTGATAGATAATAGAAAGAGAGATAGAGAGAAACTCGTATCGTTGAATAGTTCATCCTGAAGCATGGAGTTTCCCCCCGTCACACCTGCCAACCTCCGTCTTCTGAATCCAAGCCGAGAAAGCCCGAGAAGCAGGTTCGTGTGTAGACCGTGCAGTAGGCGGGGTGGTCGGGCCCATCAGCTATTCACAACAACAAAAAAGATCAGAATGCAAACTAAGAATGAACGCCTCCCCAGGGCATGCTTGGTTGTTGTTGTCTCATCGTTAACGCACGGTATGTGAATGAGTGCTTGATGAGGTGGGAGACTGAGGTGGAGATTGGACCGGGGGGGGGGGGGGGGGGGTTAGGAGGAGGATGGGGCGAGGAGAGCAAGCCGCTGGAACACTTGAGATAAAAGCGCCGTTTGCTGCCAGGATTGGATTGGTCTGGTTCTGAGTTGTTGTTTTTTCCCCAAGACTTCACTAATAAAACTGCCTGCATGGTTTGGTCTGAGTTTTTCCAAGACTTTACTAATGAAACTGGCATGGCAATAATACCCTCCCCCCCCCCTCCCTTTTTCCCTTTACCTCTCTCTGATTTTTTTGGTTTTGGGGGGAGGCATGCTTGTAGCGCGCGCGCACGTGTGTGTGTGTGTGTGTGTGTGTGTGTGTGTGTGTGTGTGTGTGTGTGTGTGTGTGTGTGTACGTGAGCATATCCCTGAAAAGGAACATAGTTGTTTTTACTTGATATGTGTGTGTGTGTGTGTGTGTGTGTGTGTGTGTGTGTGTGTGTGTGTGTGTTTAGTTTGAGTAATATTGTGTGTGAGCTAGTGAGTTAGCTCTCAATCCTCTCTCTCTCTCTCTCTCTCTCTCTCTCTCTCTCTCTCTCTTCTCTCTCTCTCTCTCTCTGTGTGTATGTGTGTGTGTGTGTGTGTGTGTGTGTGTGTGTGTGTGTGTGTGTGTGTGTAATTGAGTGAGTGGGTGACTACATATGAAAAGTTGTTAACGTATTTGTTTTTTTGTGTTTGCTTTTTTCTTTGATAGTCGGTTCTTTTAAATACCTAACCAAGTAATCACTGGATGGCTGTAAAACGGTGTATTTGTCATGAGCAGTGTTGAAGCAATATATTTTCATGTTGAAAGATTTGCGTTGACAAAATATGTTGTATATTTTCCTTGTTGAACCAGTATGTTCTCATTGTATAACCCTATTTCATTTTGAACGTGTCTACAAAAAATTTTATTGTTAGAACTGTTGTTGTTTTTTTTTTCCCAGTTGTTCTAACTCTTCATTTTCTTTGTTCGAACGGATTATATTTATTGTTTAAACAGTAGACTAGACCTATGTTTTCATAGAGGTAAAACTATTTTCCGTGTTGAAAACATATTCCTTGCTGAAACTGTTGTTGACAGAACAGGATATTTTCATCGTTGAAACAGTTGGGTTTTGTTTTGTTTTTTCCTCTTGCCACAGTCTTTTGGTTTGTTGCAATCATTTATTTTCTTTGTGGCAACAGAACGTTTTCATTGGTGAAGCGATGCATATTTCGGCTTGCGAAACATCTGGCAAAAAGTATGGAAATCCAGAAATAATTCCTGCTTTTGATCTTTACTTTTTTTTTTTAGTGCTTCTATCCATAACAAAAGCTCTCTCTCTCTCTCTCTCTCTCTCTCCTCTCCCCTCTCTCTCTCTATCTCTCTCTCCGTCTCTCTCTCTCTCTCTCTCTCTCTCTCTCTCTCTCTGCGTCTCTCTCTCCCCTCTCTCTCTCTCTCTCTCTCTCCGTCTCTCTCTCTCTCCATCTCTCTCTCTCTCTCTCTCTCTCTCTCTCTCTCCGTCTCTCTCCCTCTCTCTTTCTCTCTCTCTCTCTCTCTCTCTCTCTCTCTCTCTCTCTCTCTCTCTCTCTCTCCAGTTGGGTGAGCTCCTCCTCCGTTTTGTCACCTTCATGAAATGTGATCAAGGAGTTGGTGGCGCGAGGGTAGGGGGGCCGTACAGCGTACGTGCTCCCTGTTGTGGTGGATCGTGGTTCTGTAATCACAGCCTGTCACAGGCCTGATTGTAGGGTTGGATCAACAGTCCATTAGCTTGCGGCTTTAAGGGACACTCTCCTTTTTCGTCTTCTCTTCAACGTCTGTCTGTCTAAGCAAAGATCTGCACGAATATATATATATGGTGCATACACGCAGAAGAGCTTGCTCGCGCGTGCACGTTTGAGAAACACACTTACACACACACATATACACACACACTCACACACACACACACACACACACACACACACACACACACACACCACACACACGAGCTCGCACACGCCAGACCTGTCAACACGCACATGGCAATAACGGAGTAAAAAGACAAGTTGGCGTACTCTCCGTAGCCTGTCGTTCCACGCACTGTTCTCCCTTCCCAGTCAGTCGTACCCGATGACCGCTTCCTCACAGGAACGTCTTTAGCTACACCAACGAGAACCTTAAAGTTGCTGACACACGAGCCTCCCCCCCGTACGGTTGAGACGAAACGTTTGAACCTGTGCGATCCGACCAGTCAGTGTCGAACGGACGGAGTGCTTCACGAAACGTTTGAACCTGTGCGGTCCGACCTATACGCGAGTTTTAAACCCTTTGAGTTTGATCCCACATGCCATTTTTCCGTTGTCGTGGGTGTTCGCTCAATGGTGAGCGTTGATTGGTTGGAGGATTCTAGCTGTCCGTTTCGAATAGATCACGGTGTATCTCGAACGGTCGGGTCGAACTGGATGCCGAAGTCCGTTTGAGACGTACGTTTACTATGACAGACGCTCCGTTTGGGATCGGGTTCGACCGTACGTCCGAAGCGTACGGGCGGGAGGCTCGTGTGTCAGCCTCGAACCCGGAAAAATGGCGTCGTCCGCTAGGCGATCAGACTGTCCGATTCGGAGACCAAACATTTGATTGAATCGTACCAAGGCCATCATGTGCTTTGGAATGTCAACTCAAAAAATTATAGGAATCTAAATATTCGAGAAAAAGCTTCGTATTCAATTGTACAGTCCTTTGAAGCGGCATGGGATCAAACTCAAAGGGTTTAAAACTCGCGTATAGGTCGGACCGCACAGGTTCAAACGTTTCGTGAAGCACTCCGTCCGTTCGACACTGACTGGTCGGATCGCACAGGTTCAAACGTTTCGTCTCAACCGTACGGGCGGGGAGGCTCGTGTGTCAGCAACTTTAATAGAGTCTAAGCCAGGGAAAAGTGAAAAGCAGAAAATGCGTTTACTGTGTCCGGTTAGTTTTCGGCTTTCCATTTTTAATGCAGTATTTTGCTCCTGTTCCTTTTGTTTCTTGGGCGGTTTACAGTGTGTGCTTATTTTGCTGGAATGATTATTATGTTCCTGTTCCTTTTGTTTGTTTTGTTGTTGTTGTTGTTTTGGGGGGCGGAGGCAGTGCCAGTTTGAATGAATGATCATTGCCAGTTCTTTTTTTGTTTCTTTGGCATGTTTAACGAGTGTCTGTGTTGAGGAAGCTGTGATAATGTTGCTGTCTCTGTTGTTTGATGGGTGTTTTATTGTCAGTGGATTAAATTCTTTATTTTGTTCCAGTCCTTGTACTTTAACAAATATCACTCTTGGGTACTACTTTGGTGGAATTGTCTTTGTTCCTGTTTTCTGTTGTTTGACAAGTACTGTCAGTGGTTGCTGGTTTAGGACTGTTGTTTGACAAGTACTATCAGTGGTTGCTGGTTTAGGACTGTTGTTTGACAAGTACTGTCAGTGGTTGCTGGTTTAGGACTGTTGTTTGACAAGTACTGTCAGTGGTTGCTGGTTTAGGACTGTTGTTTTACAAGTACTGTCAATGGTTGCTGGTTTAGGACTTATTATTCATTGTTTTACAAGTACTGTCAATGGTTGCTGGTTTAGGACTTATTATTCATTGTTTTACAAGTACCGTCAGTGGTTGCTGGTTTAGGACTTATTATTCATTGTTTTACAAGTACTGTCAATGGTTGCTGGTTTAGGACTGTTGTTTTACAAGTACCGTCAGTGGTTGCTGGTTTAGGGCTTATTATTTATTGTTTTACAAGTACTGTCAGTGGTTGCTGGTTTAGGACTTATTATTCATCCCTCTCCCTGGTCTTTGACAGATAATTATTATCTCTGGGTACCTATTTGCTTGAATTAGTTTTGTTATTGTCTCTGTTGTTTTAAAAAGTATTGTCAGTGGATATCTGCTTTGATATAATTATTGTTTGGTTCCTCTCTCTGTACTTAACTGTATGATTAATAGGTGTGTGTTTTGATGGAATCATATTGGCTCTTCGCTCTGTTGTTTAACAAGTATTGCCAGTGGATATCAGTTGGGACGGACATGTTGGGGTTAATATCACTGTACTTTCACAACTATTATCAACGTGTAACAAGTGGCCGAATTAATGTTGTTTCTCTCCCCGTTGTGTAACAAATATCATACACTGGGTATCTGCCTTTTTTCTTGATGGAATTACTGTCTCGTTCCTCTCTCTCTCTCCTCTCTCTCTCTCTCTCTCTCTCTCTCTCTCTCTCTCTCTCTCTCTGGTTCAAGTTATTATCAAGAGGCAGGCGGGTGCCATAGCCGATGATGGAATGATTGTCATGTGTTCTCTGTCGTGTTAACACGTGTGATGAAGTGGTGCTGGTTTGTCGTGTGGTCTCTGTCGTTTCAAGACGTGTGATGAAGTGGTGCTGGTTTTGTGCCCACCCACAGACGGCCACAGTCAACAACAGCAACCCTGAGCAGCTGATCCTGTCCAACGTCACCAGGGACACCGCCGGCTGGTACACCTGTGTGGTGTCCAACGCCATCGGGTGGAGTACGGCAGTGCCTGGCTCACCGTGGTGGAGGAGTGGCGTAAGTGCTTGGTAGTAGTCATTTGATTTACTGAAACAAATAAAAGTCTGAAGTCAGAAAATCTCCCACTTCCACCAGGTTATTAACCTGCACAGAATTAATGTTGACCTGAAAACAAACTAGCGTGACCAGTCTTGGTTGGAAGACCCCTCCCCAGCACTCGCCCGCAGCTGTATCCAGTCTTCAGTTACTTGAACCTTAGTTGCCTCGTTGTCTTTCTGGGAACAGCCTGTCTTTTCCTCCCGACTCACCAGATCCGTCTTCCCTGAAATGACCTTCACCCCCCACCGCCCACCCCTCATCCATCCCCTCTCCTTCCCCTCTACCATCCCACTCCTTCCCCCCAGCTCAACTGATCCTTCTCTGAAATGACCCTAACCCCCACCACCACCCCCATGTCTTGCACGTGCCTCACCTGATCTGTCTGTTCTCCGAATAGCCCTGCTCTGGCCTGATTTATCTTCACTGAAATTACCTTTAGTTTACCTTTAAACGTGCCTCACCTGATCTGTCTGTTCTCCGAATAGCCCTGCTCTGGCCTGATTTATCTTCATTGAAATTACCTTTAGTTTACCTTTAAACCCTCCCCCCACCCCACCCCCAACTCCCCAACTCGGCTCTTGACTCTGGATCTGTCTTCCCTGTCATGACCTTCGCCTTAGTCCCCCCCTTCACCCCACCCCCGGAATGCTTCACCGGAACTCGCCGTTGAATTATCTGCACTTTATCTCTCCCCCCCCCCCCCTTCTCCCCCCCCCCCCCCCCCCCTCCCCTCCTGCCCACCACCGCTCTGCCTCAATCTCAGCTGATCCTTTTTGAAATGACCATCGAAAGCCTTTCCCTTACTCCCCCCCCCCCCCCCCCTTACCCCTCCCTCCACCTCTTCCTCCATATGACTGGACTGGTCATCTCCTGCTCCATCCTGTCATTCCCCACTGCCGACCGTTGACTTTCATGGTTTGTTTGATGACTGGACTGGTCATCTCCTGCTCCATCCTGTCATTCCCCACTGCCGACCGTTGACTTTCATGGTTTGTTTGATGACTGGACTGGTCATCTCCTGCTCCATCCTGTCATTCCCCACTGCCGACCGTTGACCTTCATGGTTTGTTTGATGACTGGACTGGTCATCTCCTGCTCCATCCTGTCATTCCCCACTGCCGACCGTTGACCTTCATGGCTTGTTTGATGACTGGACTGGTCATCTCCTGCTCCATCCTGTCATTCCCCACTGCCGACCGTTGACCTTCATGGCTTGTTTGATGACTGGACTGGTCATCTCCTGCTCCATCCTGTCATTCCCCACTGCCGACCGTTGACTTTCATGGTTTGTTTGATGACTGGACTGGTCATCTCCTGCTCCATCCTGTCATGCCCCACTGCCGACCGTTGACTTTCATGGTTTGTTTGATGACTGGACTGGTCATCTCCTGCTCCATCCTGTCATGCCCCACTGCCGACCGTTGACCTTCATGGCTTGTTTGAAAACGAGGCGACTGAGGGCGGAACATGAAGCAACATGTAAAAGGAAACGGTGTTAGTTCCGCCGGACGATACAGACAGATTACAGGACAAAACACAGTGCATTTGAGCTCATGGGTTTTTTTCAGGCAAAAAATAAACAACATTAGGACAATGAAGACGGAAGACCGAGAAACCACTTGTTGCTACCTAGAATTAGACCTAGTCTCCCAACAAAAGAATTAGACCTAGTCTCCCAACAAAAGAATTAGACCTAGTCTCCCAACAAAAGAATTAGACCTAGTCTCCCAACAAAAGAATTAGACCTAGTCTCCCAACAAAAGAATTAGACCTAGTCTCCCAACAAAAGAAAATGCGCTAATCACTCGTAGCTTTCCACAGCCACTTAGTCGGCGCAAAATGGCTGTTGGATGAAAACGAGTCTCTCTCTCTCTCTCTCTCCTCTCTCTCTCTCTCTCTCTCTCTCTCTCCTCCTCTCTCTCTCTCTCTCTCTCTCCTCTCTCTCTCTCCCTCCCTCCCTCCCTCCCTCCCTCCCTCCCTCGTTTTCATCCAACACCCATTTTGCGCCGAAAATGAGAAGATAGCTGGTTTCTGGTTCTTCGTTTTCGTTGTCTTAGATGTTGTGTCCTTTCTGCTGAAGAAGACCCAAGAGGTGGAAACGCATTGTGTGTAGTCCTGAAGTCTGTGTGTCTGTTACCTCCATGGTCTGTGTCCGTGCTGACTCCTGAAGTCTGTGTGTCTGTTACCTCCATGGTCTGTGTCCGTGCTGACTCCTGAAGTCTGTGTGTCTGTCTGTTACCTCCATGGTCTGTGTCCGTGCTGACTCCTGAAGTCTGTGTGTCTGTTACCTCCATGGTCTGTGTCCGTGCTGACTCCTGAAGTCTGTCTGTTACCTCCATGGTCTGTGTCCGTGCTGACTCCTGAAGTCTGTCTGTTACCTCCATGGTCTGTGTCCGTGCTGACTCCTGAAGTCTGTGTGTCTGTCTGTTACTTCCATGGTCTGTGTCCGTGCTGACTCCTGAAGTCTGTGTGTCTGTCTGTTACCTCCATGGTCTGTGTCCGTGCTGACTCCTGAAGTCTGTGTGTGTGTCTGTTACCTCCATGGTCTGTGTCCGTGCTGACTCCTGAAGTCTGTCTGTTACCTCCATGGTCTGTGTCCGTGCTGACTCCTGAAGTCTGTGTGTCTGTCTGTTACCTCCATGGTCTGTGTCCGTGCTGACTCCTGAAGTCTGTGTGTCTGTCTGTTACCTCCATGGTCTGTGTCCGTGCTGACTCCTGAAGTCTGTGTGTGTGTCTGTTACCTCCATGGTCTGTGTCCGTGCTGACTCCTGAAGTCTGTCTGTTACCTCCATGGTCTGTGTCCGTGCTGACTCCTGAAGTCTGTCTGTTACCTCCATGGTCTGTGTCCGTGCTGACTCCTGACGTCTGTGTGTCTGTCTGTTACCTCCATGGTCTGTGTCCGTGCTGACTCCTGACGTCTGTGTGTCTGTCTGTTACCTCCATGGTCTGTGTCCGTGCTGACTCCTGAAGTCTGTCTGTCTGTTACCTCCATGGTCTGTGTCCGTGCTGACTCCTGACGTCTGTGTGTCTGTCTGTTACCTCCATGGTCTGTGTCCGTGCTGACTCCTGAAGTCTGTCTGTCTGTTACCTCCATGGTCTGTGTCCGTGCTGACTCCTGACGTCTGTGTGTGTGTGTGTTATCTCCATGGTCTGTGTCCGTGTTCACTCCTGAAGTCTGTGTGTGTGTGTGTGTTGTCTTCATGGTCTGTGTCTGTGCTGACAGCCGCCGTGGCCAGCCCCTCCAGGAGCGTGCTGTACCGGGACCCCCACTTCATCGGGTGTCCGCCGGGTCATCGGCTTCGTCGTCCTCCTGTGCATCGTCATCATCGTCCTGCTGCTGTTGCGGAGACGGCGCCAGAAGCAGCAGCTGCTGCCACAGAAGCCCCTGAAACGGATCATCATTATGAAACCGGTGAGGGGGGGGGGGGGTGGTTGGGGGTGAGGGAGTGAAGGGGGAGGGGGGAAGGGTTGGTGGGGCGGGTTGTGTGTTCCGAAATAGTTTTTTTTTGTGTGCGGGTCTCTCTCTCTCTCTCTCTCTCTCTCTCTCTCTCTCTCTCTCTCTCTCCTCTCTCTCTCTCTCTCTCTCTCTCTCTGTGTCTCTCCTCTCTCTCTCTCTCTCTCTCTCTCCTCTCTCTCTCTCTCTCTCTCTCTCTCTCTCTCTCTCTCGTCTGAATAACTCTGTGTGTGTGTGTGTGTGTGTGTCCCTCTCCTTTACTTTCTCTTTCTCGTGTAAATAACTCTGTGTCTGTCTGTCTGTCTCTCTCTCTCTCTCTCTCTCTCTCTCTCTCTCTCTCTCTCTCTCTCTCTCTCTCTCTCTCTCTCTCTCTCTCTCCCCATCAGACACACACACATGCACAGAAAAAGAGAGAGAGAGGAGGGGTTGGTGAGGAGAGTCTCTCGGTCTCACTTCCCCCCCCCCCTCCCCCCCCCCCCCCCCCCTCGCACTTTTCTATCTTTCAGTTATGGTCGGTGTGTATATGTTTGTATATCTTTGAGTTTTACCAATCGTTGGGTAGCCGTTGGTGTCATAATAGTCTGTCGAGATGCAGAAGTGAGCAAATGCAGTGTCTTCGTGTCGGGTTGAGGGTGTGGTGATGACACCCCAACCTAACTGCTTCAGTAACGGGCAGCTGTCTTCGTGTCGGCTCTAGCGCCAAGTGTGGGGTTCAGTCGATGGTGATGGTGATGGTGTGGGGTCTGTGCGTTGCAGAACGACCTGTACTACAGCAACAAGGACCCCGACGCCATCCAGCCCCTGATGGTGCCCCAGATCCGCATCGACTACACCGCCACGGGACGGCGCCGCGTGTCCTCCGAGTTCACCGAGGTGTCGGAGTACGACCTGCCGCTCGACGCCAAGTGGGAGTTCCCCAGGGAAAGGTCCGTTGTTGCTTTGGAAAAAGAGCGCACAAACTAGCCACGCGCGTGTGCGCGCGCACGCACATATGCACGCACGCGCGCGCGGATGAATGTGCGCACACAAATGCGTGCGCACACGCACTCACGCACGCACACACACACACACATAACGCACGCGCACACGCACACACACACACACACACACACACACACACACACACACACACACACACACTCTCTCTCTCTCTCTCTCTCTCTCTCTCTCTCTCTCTCTCTCTCTCTCTCTCTCTCTCTCTCTCATACGCTCTCTGTCTTTCTCTCTCTTTCTCTCTCTCTCTCTCTTTCACACACACACATACACATACATGCGCGCGCACGCGTACGCGCAAGCGTACAAGCATGTGCACACATAGTGGAGCAGTTTATTTTTTTCTGGTTTGTTGGGTTGTGAAAGAAACGGATCGTGTTGCATGACGTATAGGCAATTACATTAATTTGACGGAGGAATGGTTGGTCTGTGTCTCTCCCCCTGTGGGCGCCCCGCCCATTCCCATCTCCAAATTCCTGTTTGTTCCACGTGATCATTAAGGCTGAGTGACCGTGTTTCTGTCGTTGAGGTGAAACACGCACACACGATTCTGTCCCTTCTCCTCAGCTTCTGGAAGAGTTTCAGTTGGCATTAGTCGTCAGGTCACACACGATTCTGTCCCTTCTCCTCGGCTTCTGGAAGAGTTTCAGTTGGCATTAGTCGTCAGGTCACGCACGACTCTGTCCCTTCTCCTCAGCTTCTGGAAGAGTTTCAGCTGGCATTAGTCGTCAGGTCACACACGATTCTGTCCCTTCTCCTCAGCTTCTGGAAAAGTTTCAGTTGGCATTAGTCGTCAGGTCACACACGATTCTGTCCCTTCTCCTCAGCTTATGGAAGAGTTTCAGTTGGCATTAGTCGTCAGGTCACACACGATTCTGTCCCTTCTCCTCAGCTTCTGGAAGAGTTTCAATTGGCATTAGTCGTCAGGTCACACATGATTCTGTCCCTTCTCCTCAGCTTCTGGAAGATTTTCAGTTGGCATTAGTCGTCAGGTCACACACGATTCTGTCCCTTCTCCTCAGCTTCTGGAAGAGTTTCAGTTGGCATTAGTCGTCAGGTCACACACGATTCTGTCCCTTTTCCTCAGCTTCTGGAAGAGCTTCAGTTGGCATTAGTCGTCAGGTCACACACGATTCTGTCCCTTCTCCTCAGCTTCTGGAAGAGTTTCAGTTGGCATTAGTCGTCAGGTCACACACGATTCTGTCCCTTCTCCTCAGCTTCTGGAAAAGTTTCAGTTGGCATTAGTCGTCAGGTCACACACGATTCTGTCCCTTCTCCTCAGCTTCTGGAAGAGTTTCAGTTGGCATTAGTCGTCAGGTCACACACGATTCTGTCCCTTCTCCTCAGCTTCTGGAAGAGTTTCAGTTGGCATTAGTCGTCAGGTCACACACGATTCTGTCCTTTTTCCTCAGCTTCTGGAAGAGCTTCAGTTGGCATTAGTCGTCAGGTCACACACGATTCTGTCCTTTCTCCTCAGCTTCTGGAAGAGTTTCAGTTGGCATTAGTCGTCAGGTCACAAACGATTCTGTCCCTTCTCCTCAGCTTCTGGAAAAGTTTCAGTTGACATTAGTCGTCAGGTCACACACGATTCTGTCCCTTCTCCTCAGCTTCTGGAAAAGTTTCAGTTGGCATTAGTCGTCAGGTCACACACGATTCTGTCCCTTCTCCTCAGCTTCTGGAAGAGTTTCAGTTGGCATTAGTCGTCAGGTCACACACGATTCTGTCCCTTCTCCTCAGCTTCTGGAAGAGTTTCAGTTGGCATTAGTCGTCAGGTCACACACGATTCTGTCCCTTTTCCTCAGCTTCTGGAAGAGCTTCAGTTGGCATTAGTCGTCAGGTCACACACGATTCTGTCCCTTCTCCTCAGCTTCTGGAAGAGTTTCCGTTGGCATTAGTCGTCAGGTCACAATCGATTCTGTCCCTTCTCCTCAGCTTCTGGAAAGGTTTCAGTTGACATTAGTCGTCAGGTCACACACGATTCTGTCCCTTCTCCTCAGCTTCTGGAAGAGTTTCAGTTGGCATTAGTCGTCAGGTCACACACGATTCTGTCCCTTCTCCTCAGCTTCTGGAAGAGTTTCAGTTGGCATTAGTCGTCAGGTCACACACGATTCTGTCCCTTTTCCTCAGCTTCTGGAAGAGCTTCAGTTGGCATTAGTCGTCAGGTCACACACGATTCTGTCCCTTCTCCTCAGCTTCTGGAAGAGTTTCAGTTGGCATTAGTCGTCAGGTCACACACGATTCTGTCCCTTCTCCTCAGCTTCTGGAAAAGTTTCAGTTGGCATTAGTCGTCAGGTCACACACGATTCTGTCCCTTCTCCTCGGCTTCTGGAAGAGTTTCAGCTGGCATTAGTCGTCAGGTCACACACGATTCTGTCCCTTCTCCTCAGCTTCTGGAAGAGTTTCATGTCCCTTCTCCTCGGCTTCTGGAAGAGTTTCAGCTGGCATTAGTCGTCAGGTCACACACGATTCTGTCATTTCTCCTCAGCTTCTGGAAGAGTTTCAGTTGGCATTAGTCGTCAGGTCACACACGATTCTGTCCCTTCTCCTCAGCTTCTGGAAGAGTTTCAGTTGGCATTAGTCATCAGGTCACACACGATTCTGTCCCTTTCTCCTCAGCTTCTGGAAGAGTTTCAGTTGGCATTAGTCATCAGGTCACATACGATTCTGTCCCTTCTCCTCAGCTTCTGGAAGAGTTTCAGTTGACATTAGTCATCAGGTCACATACGATTCTGTCCCTTCTCCTCAGCTTCTGGAAGAGTTTCAGTTGGCATTAGTCATCAGGTCACATACGATTCTGTCCCTTCTCCTCAGCTTCTGGAAGAGTTTCAGTTGGCATTAGTCGTCAGGTCACATACGATTCTGTCCCTTCTCCTCAGCTTCTGGAAGAGTTTCAGTTGGCATTAGTCGTCAGGTCACATACGATTCTGTCCCTTCTCCTCAGCTTCTGGAAGAGTTTCAGTTGGCATTAGTCGTCAGGTCTGCTGTTCTGTTTCTCGCTTCCTCTTTTTGCTTGTCCTCCCCTCCCTCCTTCCCCTCCCCATCTCTCTTTGTCTCGCTCTGTCTCTCTTTTCATCTCTTTCTCTCTCTCTTCCTCTCTCTCTCGATCATTATTTGCACCACCCTCCCTCCCCTCTCTCTCTCTCTCTTTATCTCTCAGTCTCTTTGTCACCATTTGTAAAACGTGGGTGACAAGTTTTCAGTGTTAAAAAACTTGTGCATTAGTTGTGTCTGCTAACCCCATCCAATGAGTGACGGAACTCGAAGTTCAATTCCCGCTCCAATAGCTTATGGCCTCAGGATTGGCGTCCACTCTTGGATAGGATACCATTAGACCTTTTTTCTCCGTCAAGACTTGCGCCTATATCAGTAATGTCCACCTCGAGGTGAAGTATTTGGTTGTTCTAGAAGAGCAGAGGTGTGCCTTGCAGTGCTGGCGTGTTGTTCTGTCCTGCCCAGGCTGGTGTATGTTGTTGTGCTAGAAGAGCAGGCTGGTGTATGTTGTTGTGCTAGAAGAGCAGGCTGGTGTATGTTGTTGTACTAGAAGAGCAGGCTGGTGTATGTTGTTGTGCTAGAAGAGCAGGCTGGTGTATGTTGTTGTACTAGAAGATCAGGCTGGTGTATGTTGTTGTGCTAGAAGAGAAGGCTGGTGTATGTTGTTGTACTAGAAGAGCAGGCTGGTGTATGTTGTTGTGCTAGAAGAGCAGGCTGGTGTATGTTGTTGTGCTAGAAGAGCAGGCTGGTGTATGTTGTTGTGCTAGAAGAGCAGTGGTGTGCCTGGCAGTGCTGACGTGTTGTTCTGTCCTGCCCAGGCTGGTGCTGGGGGACAGGCTGGGGGAGGGGGCCTTCGGACTGGTGATGAAGGGCGAGGCGCTGGGCATCTTCAAGGACAACAACTCCGTCACCGTGGCCGTCAAGATGCTCAAGGAGGACGCCACCGACCGCGAGATGATGGACCTCATCCGCGAGATGGAGATGATGAAGGTGATCGGCAAGCACAAGAACATCATCAACCTCCTGGGCTGCTGCACGCAGAGAGGTCAGTCCTGGGTCCCTGTGGGGACATGTGTACTGTGTGTTGGTAGCTCCTGGGTCCCTGTGGGGACATGTGTACTGTGTGTTGCTACCTTCCTTGTCATCGTCTTGCTTGCACGTTTCCAGAATGAATCGTGTTAGGTCATGCGGTTGTCGTCCAGCGACAATACGTGTTGTTTTCATTACCGTCATGGCCAGTGTCTCTTCATCCTCGCCATCGTCATCATGATCATGTTTCAGGTCTGTTTTGGGTTGTCTGTGCCCGTAACCCTGGTAGGCACCAGTGATGATTGGCCTCATGGAAACCCTGATTGTACAAAGAACGTCACTGGCTGAAAGACCCTTCTGTGTGCTGCCCTGGGTGTTGTTACCGTAGATAGAAGTGATGATAATGATGAAGTTGGCGATGGTAATAACGTTGTTCACATGCTACTGTATTGAAGATGTTGCTCGCTGTTAACGCTTTAGCATCACACAGTTAGTGGCTTTGAAGCTATCAAGACAAAGCATCACACAGTTAGCTGCATTGAAGCTATGAAGACAAAGCATCACACAGTTAATTGCATTGAAGCTATCAAGACAAAGCATCACACAGTTAATTGCATTGAAGCTATCAAGACAAAGAAAAACGAGTGAGGATGAAAATTACACTGACGGCGCAGGTTTCCAAGATCAGGGATTTCACGCTGAAAACAAACACACCTGTACCCACAAGCCTTCTGCTCATTTCCCCTTCACCCCGTTTTCCCTTGAGCTTGAGATGCTGATAATACCGCCCCAGTGAAATGCTTGATGTGGTTGTCCGCGGCCTGTGCTGTAGTTTCCCCCGTTGAACTGCCCAGGTCCGCTGTACGTCATCGTGGAGTTCGCCCCGCACGGCAACCTGCGAGACTTCCTCAAGAGCCACCGGCCCCTGGGCAGCAGCTACTCCTGCATCGCCGAGTACGAGCGGCCCGTCCTCACCACGGGGTCGTCCTCCTTCGGCTCCGGCACGGCCCCCGGCACCGCCCAGGGCTTCCAGTCCGCGGCCTCCTCCGTGGCGCTGACCTCGGGGGGCAGCAGCGGCAGCAGTTGTGGAGGCGGAGGATCCTCCTCCGTCCGCTCTTCCCAGCAGCTGAAGACGCTGACGCCCAAAGACCTGATATCGTATGCCTACCAGGTGGCGCGAGGCATGGAGTACCTGGCCTCCAAGCAGGTGAGGGGCGTTGTGTGGTGGTGGTGATGGTGGAGGAGGATGTGCGGGGTAGGGGTGGCGTTGGTGATCGTGTTGTGGAAACCGTTTTTGGAAGTGTAGAGGTTGGTGGTGTCAGTGAGAGTGGTTTGTGTCGGTTAGTGAGTGACTGGCCTGCCTTTTTGTTTGTAAGATGGAGGGAGATTGGTGGTGTTGGTGTTGTATGCTGTGATGTTGAACTGGTTGGGGAGATGGGGGGGGGGGGGGGGGGGGGGGGGGGGGGGGGGGGGAGATTCAGACACAGGGAATCCTGGCACTCGGTGTGAATGACAGACATGGGTTGATCGTACCACTTCCATGAAAGAGAGAGGCAGACTGACTGTGATTATCTCTCTGTCTATCCATCTGTCTGTTTAGCTATTATCTATAGACTGATTATCTCTCTGTCTGTCCATCAGTCTGTCTAGCTATATCTATGTATCTATCAACCCATCGATTTTTCTGTCTACCAATGTCTCTCTGTCTTGATCAATGTAGATGGACAGATAAATGAACAGAACTTCCTATGTTGCCAACATAACACATCACTCTGTCTTGATCAATGTAGATGGACAGATAAATGAACAGAACTTCTATTCCTATGTTGCCAACATAACACATCACTCTGTCTTGATCAATGTAGATGGACAGATAAATGAACAGAACTTCTATTCCTATGTTGCCAACATAACACATCACATATTTGTCTTATTGTAACCCGTGTATTTTCGATGTTTAAACTGTGTGTGTTGTTGAGGTGGAGTTGAGCACGTGAGTCACCGATGAGTAAAGCAACACACAATGGCCAAACTGGGTGTTGTTTATTCCATTGATTATCTGAAGCCTGCGTGCTAGCGCAGTTAAGCATTTTTTCCCCGGGGCTTCCTTTGTTTATTGTTCCAAACATTAATTGCATGCGGTGTCGGCACTTTCCAAAATGAACACCAGAAACGGTCGAATCGTCTGTGTAAGGCTTTACCTCCGGAATGCCGATTTTCTGGTGAACTTTCCAAATCGAGATCATCTCTAAATAGACATCAGTCAATACAGGCACAGGAAGACTGCCACCCCCACCCCCGCCCCCACCCCCACCCCTTCATGGTCGTAAGTATGGAACGCTCCGTTCTCCTTGGTTCTCTGCTCAAGCTGGAGGCTGCGTCCCCATCTGTTCCTGCCTGTGTGTCTCAATCTGTGTCTGTGTCTTGTCTGTTCCTACCTGTGTGTCTTAATCTGTGTCTTGTCTGTTTCTGCCTGTGTGTCTCAATATGTGTCTGTGTCTTGTCTGTTCCTACCTGTGTGTCTTAATCTGTGTCTTGTCTGTTTCTGCCTGTGTGTCTCAATATGTGTCTGTGTCTTGTCTGTTCCTGCCAGTGTGTCTCAATCTGTGTCTTGTCTGTTTCTGCCTGTGTGTCTCAATCTGTGTCTGTGTCTTGTCTGTTTCTGCCTGTGTCTCAATCTGTGTCTTGTCTGTTTCTGCCTGTGTGTCTCAGTCTGTGTCTGTGTCTTGTCTGTTTCTGCCTGTGTGTCTCAATCTGTGTCTGTGTCTTGTCTGTTTCTGCCTGTGTGTCTCAGTCTGTGTCTTGTCTGTTTCTGCCTGTGTGTCTCAATCTGTGTCTGTGTCTTGTTTTTCTGTCTGTCTGTTTTGTCTCTGTATGTCTTTGTCAGTTTCTCTCCCTGCCTCGTGTGTGTGTGTTTGTTCGCGCGCGCGCGCGTGTGTGTGTGTGTGTGTGTGTGTGTGTGTGTGTGTGTGTGTGTGTGTGTGTGTGTGTGCGCACATAGAGAAAAATAGACACACACGCACTCATGTCCCACGCACACACGCGGGCACGCGCACATACTCTTCTCTCTCTCGCACACACACACACACACACACACACACACACACACACACGCGCGCGCGCGCGCGCGCGCACACACACACACACACACACACACACACACACACACACACACACACACACACACACACACACAGGCGAACGCGCGCACAGTGCTCGTTTCGCTTGTCGTGTTAGTAGTCTGTGTGGAGAGCGAAACGGACGCACACACATACACACATATTTAGACACATGCACACATATTAGGACACATGCACACATATTAGGACACATGCATACAATCTCTCACTCTCTTATACTCTCTCTCTCTCACACACACTCTCTCTCTCTCTCTCTCTCTCTCTCTCTCTCACTCTCACTCTCTCTCTCTCACACACACACACACACACACACACACACACACACACACACACACACACAGTCTGGCGCTGACAATAAACAGGTATGTACTCATCCGGGTCCCGCGGGTGTGGAGGAGGGAAGTATGCGGTGAAGCATTTCGCCTTGAACCCCCCTCATTTTTCTCGCCCCGGGGAGTTCATTCCGGTCGTCTCCAGCCCAGCAGGGGGCAGGGTCTGTTGGAGGTAAGCGGCGCGTTCAGATGGGACTCGCCCTGCCCTGCAACCTGCCTCCTTCTCTGCTCTGTGCGGCCGGGATAGTCCAGTAAGATTTTAAATCGTGTGTAAACTAATTGCTTTAAAATTTATTCCGATCGCAACTGACATTTGAGGCAACAAACACACACACACGACAAAGTCTACCAAAATATCACCATGCCTTGTCGCCAAAAAATGCATTTGAAAGTCAACAAAAACTGAGAGACATTTTTTCACGCGCGCCCCAGTGCTCACCGTTCATCAAGCACGATGTCGGCTGCTGCTGCTGAGAGCGAACCTTCTTTCCCCAGCACATCTGAACATTTTAGTGAGGAAAGAATGGTTAGAATACATTTTTTTCTATTGCCAGTTATTTGTGTGTTTGTTATGTTTCTTAATAGTGCTTGATATTAATAGCAAGCCTTGACCCCTGTCCACATCGCTTATTCTGTCAGTTCGCCGGTATAAACGCATCGAAAAGGAAAACTCATTAATATTCATGAGGTCGATTACAAATCAAATCATTACAGGTTTTCTAGGTCATGTTTCTTGTCAATATTCGATGATGAGATGAGAAATAAGAAATTCTCACCAACATCGGTGAAAAAGAATAATTGACAGCGACAGAGAGCGAAGACCAACACAAATTCCACAGTCAGCGGCTGGCGGAAAGTTGCCGCTGCACATTCAGCCGCTGCATCATCCGTTCCTCGTGAAATTTGGTCAGCTGTAAACATGGTTTGTTGTGCGTGTAGCTTCGCGAAAGGCCAGGAAAATGGAATAATTTGATGTCGTTTTTTTGTAAATATTGTATTTATTCTTTATTCTTTTATATGACTAGTTATTCCTTACTATAAATGTTGTTCTGGTGCCGGTATTACACTTGTATTAAAAAAAAAAAAGTCATGTGAAAGCATGTGTTGTAAAGTGCTTGATTAGTTAACGTTGTGTAATTTAACAGTTGATGTTACACTGTGTTATTGCCATTACTTAGTGTTACGATTCCGAATTTTCTGTTTTAGCTTAACACACTGTATTGCATATTCTTCATCAGTTGTAGCTGTATCTTACAAATATTAAAACGTGATGTTTATGCCGGTTTGCTCTCAGGTGTTCCCACCTCATGCGTGTATAATCTCCCATCAAAGAATTGAAGACTTCAGCAGAGAAGGTGACGCTGGGAGAGAAAGGCAGCAATACCATAAACAATGTAAGTAAGGATCTGCAAGATACCATACACGCTGAAGCAGGCGACTTTGTGCACAGAAGTTGTCGAGGCTCGTACATAAACAAAGTTATACAAGCAAAGCTGAAGGAAAAGAAGAATGGACCTTCTCTTCGGAAACGACGACAGTCAAGGACTAGTGATGAATTGGATTCGCTACCTCTTTGTTTGTTCTGTGACAAAGGCGAGAAACGTTTGAGTAAAGGGAGAGGCACGCTTGTGCCTGTCAGGACTATGCAGTTTCAGCAAACAGTCATGTGTAAATGTGAAAACAGAGGTGATCCTTGGGCACAAAAAGTCAGAGCAAAAATTGAGTTTGTACAGGACTGTTTCGCTAGTGATACAGTCTATCACAATATCTGGTAAACCAACTTCCGTTCAGGACTACAGATTCCAAAGGTGTTCATGTTGACGGCGGATGCTTTTCAACTACCTCAAATTTTGTTTCATCCTGATGAAGAAGAGGCCAAAAAGGAGGAATCAGAAGAGTCTGTGTCAACACATGCATCTCTCACTGACGTTTTAGGACTACCACTCCAGAATGGTGAACTTTGTGAGCTTTTAGATGAAGACCTTGGTGATGATACTTTGAACACCGTGCAGAACATTCTGGACAATCTGCTGAAGGGTTGCATGTCTGCTGGAGAAGCTGCTAATCATGAAGTCTTTGCTGTGATATTTGACAAGCTAGAACAACATAAGGAACATCTAGCCAACAAAAGAACAGCGGCTATGTGGTTGCAGTACATAAAAATGATAGACATTATGCGAAAATCAATGAAAGCAGAAAGAACTGGCAATTTCAGGCTCCATTTGCAATATATACATGACATGTTGCCTTTCCTTGCTGCTGCAGGACATAACAGTTACACAAAGTCTGGCTGGCTGTACCTACAGCAAATGCTTGATCTCCCCAACAGTCATCCAGCTGTCTATGAATTCTTCAGCAAAGGCCATCACGTCGTGAGAAGAAGTGATCGTTTCTGGGGTGGAATTTCAACTGACCTTGCCATTGAGCAAATTCTCATGCGCTCTTTGAAAAGCAATGGTGGTCTGACGCGTGGCACGGGAATTGGGGAGGAAGAAAGACTCGTGTGGCTGTTGTGTATGCCTGCATGTGCAGAAATCGATGAGGCAATGCAGTCTGTCACACGTGTTTCATTCTCATCCAGTGAACAACATGCGCAGCACAAAGATGTGGGCAAAGCAAGGCAGGAACGCAACCGGAAGGACATACATATCATCTTGAAATACTTACGTGACAGAAATCCTTTCTCTGGAGATGCTGCCATGAGATCTATTTGTAGTGGACGAGAAGCTGATATCACTGTCAATGTTGACCAAGCAGAAAACATTGGAAATGAGATTTTGAGCAGCATGGTTGGGAAGAACGTTTCAGAAGTTATTTTCAAAAAGAAAGATCAAGCTGTCACAATGATCATGAAACGCAAGTCATCCAAAGTGACCGAAGACATAACCCATGTTGACTCCATGCTGCTGTTCCAAAGACTGGTGAAAGTTGTCGAAAACTCACCGGATCTCCTTGAAGAAGAATTTGCTTTTGAGATGAGCAGCGTTCCAACTGCTCTTTTGATTCAGATGCTCTTCCTAGACAAGCAAACAAAGCTTCACTCTCAAATTACATCTGGACAACAACAAAGCAGGTCAATGCTGAACCCCCAAAGGACGTCTGCTATGTGATTGACGGGGGTTTTCTTCTGCATCTTCTGACATGGTCTCGTGGTTCCACCTACAAACAGCTCGCCCAGAATTACACAGATTTTGTTATAAGGACGTTTGGCAGTGGGACTGTGGTTTTCGATGGGTATGTCAATGGACCATCCACAAAGGACGTTGCCCATTTTCGAAGAGCAAGTAGAAGCAGTGTAGCATGTGACATTTCTTTTGATGGCGACATGCTGCTCTGTGAGCCCAAAGATCGGTTCCTTGCAAATCCCAATAACAAACAACGGTTCATCAATCTCATGAGTTGTTGCATGTCTCAGCATGGAGTGACCACAATGCATGCAACTGCAGATGCAGACTGTCTTATCGTGCAGACAGCACTGGACAAGGCCAGAAACGGAGACGTTGTCGTCATTGGTGAAGACACTGATTTGCTAATTCTCCTACTGTTTCATTTCACTCCAGATCTCTGTTCTGTGTTCTTCACTTCAGCGAGATCTTCCACTGCGAAGTCATCAGCAAAATTATGGAGCATCAGTGCTACCAATAACGTGCTTGGCACTGAAATATGCAGGCAGATCCTGTTTACACACGCTTTTGGAGGCTGTGATACAATCAGCAGTATCTATTCGATCGGAAAATCCCTGCCTCTCAAGAAAGTGATGGAATCGGCATTTTTCCGACAACAAGCGCTTGTGTTTACGGATACTCCATATGGAGATGCAAAACAAAATGTTACTGATGCAGGCGAAAAAGCTTTCGTTGACTTGTATGGGGGCAAGAAGAATGATTCGTTGAACAGTCTTCGGTACGTCAAATATATGCAGAAAGTCTCCACTTGCAGTTCATCCTTTCAGCCCTGCAAACTCCCACCTACTTCAGCTGCTGCCAAGTTCCATTCAGTGAGAACTTATTTTCAGGTGCAGGAATGGATGAACTTGAAACAAGAATGATGTCATTTGAATCCAAGTGACTGGGGATGGGAAATTATACATGGTATAATGGTTCCCGTCCTCACGGATATTGCTGCTGCTCCTGATGAATTGCTCCATGTCATCCATTGCAACTGCAAGACAGAGTGCCGGACAGCAAGGTGTTCATGCCGGAAACACGGACTTGTGTGCACATCTGGATGTGGGGAGTGTAGAGGAGAAAGTTGTTCCAACGTTGTGAGCAAGATCATATATGTCGGGGGTGATGATTCATCAGACGATGAAGATATGTGGTAACGTAAGTACATTTGACCTGATCGTTTCAATTGACAATGTTTTTATGCACCGTTTTAGTGGCTGTTATTATACAAAGTTTTCACTATAACCATTCATATGTAGCAAAGGTAATGACATTCAGTACTGACAACACGCGGAGTGTGGCTGATGAAGATTTTTTTTCCAGACACATCATGCTGGAAGTCATTTCTCATATGATTTTAGTCTTGTCAGAGGATGGCTATGCAGACCCTAACAAAGTTGTTGAAAAGGCAAGAATGAATCAGCAAGACAGCAAAGAGAAAAACAGTTCTGCATACAGGGGCGAAAAGCACATATCATTTTTTCGTTGACGGTTTTGTGTAAAAATGACAACTGTTTTATACATGTATGAATTGCATCCCCCCCCCCCCCCCGCCCCCCCACCCCCCCACCCAATGATATTCTCTTCTGTGGTAATGAGTCTCTCAAATGTGAAAAAGACAGTACATTTCAATTACATTTTATATATTTTCTTGTATTAGAAGCTGTTTAATAACACGGCATGGAAAGCTAACAGGTACAGGAATGTAATATTTTTTCCAATTTTTTAATTGCGTACCTCTAATACATTAGCCAATTATACTCATATTACACAGAAATGTTCTCTTAGCATTTTAAGAATAGTTTGAGACTGATTCGTAGCAAAAAACAAAAACAAAACAAAGAGAAACCGAAGAAAACAAAGCGGATATGGAAACACTATCAGTTTCAGAACTAGGCAGTTCTACAGTACACTCTCAATTTTAAATAGCTGAAAAAAAATACTTTGCATGCCCCAATTTTGGTAGACTTTATATAGCATAACTAAGGGATCAATATAGAAGTCAAAACAGGCAAAAGAAATTTTAAAGCAATTTGTTTACACAGGGGGTATATTTTGATGAAATCTTACTGGACTAGGAGGGAGGGACCCACAGAGCGGGTCGGGGAATCGATCTGCCGTGGGGGTGTTTGTGTATCTCCCATCCCTTCATCTGCTGGACGTATTTGGCATTCTCCCTACCAAACAAATCGTTTGAATTGTGGACATGATTTCAACCGTTGATAGCCTCTCTGTCTGTCTGTCCCTCTCTCTGTCTCTCTCTCTCTGTCTGTCTGTCTGTCTCTCTCTCTCTCTCTCTCTCTCTCTCTCTCTCTCTCTCTCTCTCTCTCTCTCTCTCTGAAAAATATTAGAGAGAGAGAGAGAACTGTTTCTGATTAGTAGTTTTGTGTGTTTGTTTTTTGTTTTGTTTTGTTTTGTTTGTTGTTTGTTTGTTGTTTTGCTCTGAAACATCTGGAATAGATTCGGTGTGATATTGTGTGTGGGGCTGTAGGATAATAATAATAATAATAATAATAATGTATAGATATTATATAGCGCAATTCTTGGGCTGGGTTGGGATTAAGGTGGGGTGCTGGGACCAAAACATCTGAAGTCAGAAAAAAGCTGTGCATGTTAAACATGTTCGCATTTACAAATCCACGATAACAAGGTGTACAATAATCATCAAGCATTCTTGTGACTGGTATATTTCTGTCTTCAACAAATACGCAGATGGTAATTCCACACTTTTAGCTTCAACGTGTCCACTGGAAGTCTTGTCAGACTGCTGTCTTCAAGCAGTTTGTAAAAGATGATCTCAGTCATTAGACTTCTGTGTCTTCAACCTGTTTGTAAAACATACAGTCATTAGACTTCTCTGTCTTCAACCTGTCTGTAAAAGATACAGTCATTAGACTTCTCTGTCTTCAACCTGTTTGTAAAAGATACAGTCATTAGACTTCTCTGTCTTCGACCTGTTTGTAAACGATACAGTCATTAGACTTCTCTGTCTTCAACCTGTGTGTAAAAGATACAGTCATTAGACTTCTCTGTCTTCAACCTGTTTGTAAAAGATACAGTCATTAGACTTCTGTGTCTTCAAGCTGTTTGTACAAGATGCGTTTAGACACGTGGCCTCTGCAAAGAATTGGAGACCAAAAAATGCGTTTAGACACGTGGCCTCTGCAAACAATTGGAGACCAAACAATGCGTTTAGACACGTGGCCTCAGCAAACAATTGGAGACCAAACAATGCGTTTAGACACGTGGCCTCTGCAAAGAATTGGAGACCAAACAATGCGTTTAGACACGTGGCCTCTGCAAAGAATTGGAGACCAAACAATGCGTTTAGACACGTGGCCTCTGCAAACAATTGG
>CM031617.1:70694432-70719432 GCA_018398815.1 Conus ventricosus | reverse complement strand
CTTTGAGCTGTTTTCCTTTGACAGACGTGACAGAGAATGCCTGTAGTACTGCTGCTTGGAGCTGTTTTCCTTTGACAGACGTGACAGAATGTCTGTAGTACTGCTGCTTTGAGCTGTTTTCCTTTGACAGACGTGACAGAGAATGTCTGTAGTACTGCTGCTTTGAGCTGTTTTCCTTTGACAGACGTGACAGAGAATGTCTGTAGTACTGCTGCTTGGAGCTGTTTTCCTTTGACAGACGTGACAGAATGTCTGTAGTACTGCTGCTTTGAGCTGTTTTCCTTTGACAGACGTGACAGAGAATGCCTGTAGTACTGCTGCTTGGAGCTGTTTTCCTTTGACAGACGTGACAGAATGTCTGTAGTACTGCTGCTTTGAGCTGTTTTCCTTTGACAGACGTGACAGAGAATGTCTGTAGTACTGCTGCTTTGAGCTGTTTTCCTTTGACAGACGTGACAGAATGTCTGTAGTACTGCTGCTTTGAGCTGTTTTCCTTTGACAGACGTGACAGAGAATGTCTGTAGTACTGCTGCTTTGAGCTGTTTTTCTTTGACAGACGTGACAGAGAATGTCTGTAGTACTGCTGCTGTGAGCTGTTTTCCTTTTGACAGACGTGACAGAGAATGTCTGTAGTACTGCTGCTTTGAGCTGTTTTCCTTTGACAGACGTGACAGAATGTCTGTAGTACTGCTGCTTTGAGCTGTTTTCCTTTGACAGACGTGACAGAGAATGTCTGTAGTACTGCTGCTTTGAGCTGTTTTCCTTTGACAGACGTGACAGAATGCCTGTAGTACTGCTGCTTTGAGCTGTTTTCCTTTGACAGACGTGACAGAATGCCTGTAGTACTGCTGCTTGGAGCTGTTTTCCTTTGACAGACGTGACAGAGAATGCTGTGGTACTGCTGCTTTCTTTGAGCTGTTTTCCTTTGACAGACGTGACAGAATGCCTGTAGTACTGCTGCTTTGAGCTGTTTTCCTTTGACAGACGTGACAGAGAATGCTGTGGTACTGCTGCTTTCTTTGAGCTGTTTTCCTTTGACAGACGTGACAGAATGCCTGTAGTACTGCTGCTTTGAGCTGTTTTCCTTTGACAGACGTGACAGAGAATGCCTGTAGTACTGTTGCCTTGAGCTGTTTTCCTTTGACATGACAGACGTGATAGAGAATGCTGTAGTACTGCTGCTTTGAGCTGTTTTCCTTTGACAGACGTGACAGAATGCCTGTGGTACTGCTGCTTTGAGCTGGTTTCCTTTGACAGACGTGACAGAGAATGCTGTGGTACTGCTGCTTTGAGCTGTTTTCCTTTGACAGACGTGACAGAGAATGCTGTAGTGTAGTACTGCTGCTTTTAGCTGTTTACCTTTGACAGACGTGACAGAGAATGCTGTGGTACTGCTGCTTTGAGCTGTTTTCCTTTGACAGACGTGACAGAGAATGTTTGTAGTACTGCTGCTTTCAGCTGTTTTCCTTTGACAGACGTGACAGAGAATGCTGTGGTACTGCTGCTTTCTTTGAGCTGTTTTCCTTTGACAGACGTGAAAGAGAATGCCTGTAGGTCTGCTGCTTTGAGCTGTTTTCCTCTGACAGACGTGACAGAGAATGCTGTGGTACTGCTGCTTCTTTGAACTGTTTTCCTTTGACAGACGTGACAGAGAATGTCTGTGGTACTGCTGCTTGGAGCTGTTTTCGCTGCAAGAGCTGTCGTCGGTCTTTCGTGTTGGTTGTTTGCCCGAAAGGGGTGGATGTGGGCCGCTCTCTCCCTCTCTCTCTGTTTCACTGTCTCTGTCTCTGTCTCTCTCTCTCTCTCTCTCTCTCTCTCTCTCTCTCTCTCTCTCTCCTCTCTCTCTCTCTCTCTCTCTCGGGAGCGAGACTGTGGAGCGTTGTGTGTGTGTGTGTGTGGTGTGTGTGTGTGTGTGTGTGTGTGTGTGAAGGGTGGTGGCGAAGGACAGGTTTAGGGAGACGGGGCGGATCAAATACCAGAGGCCTTGGGCGTTGTGACAGCTGGCAGCGTTTAGCGGTAGCCCCCCCCCCCCCCCCCCCCTCCCCCCCCCCCCCCCCCCCCCCCGGTCTGGTCTGTGTGTGAGGGGTGTACTCTGCATGATGTGTGTGGCTGGCGTGTTGTGAAAGCTGTGGTGTATTGAGTGTGTGTGTGTGTGTGTGTGTGTGTGTGTGTGTGTGAGTGTGTGTGTGTGTGTGTGTGTGTGTGTGTGTGTGTGTGTGTGTGTGTGTGTGAAGAAGAAAAGCGTGTGTATGTGTGTCACCGACTCGGCAGAGCGACTCTGTGTGGTGTGGATGTGTTTGTTGAGTGTGCTATCAGAAGGGAACACCTGTGTGGTGTGGGTGTGTTTATTGAGTGTGCTATCAAAATGAAACACCTGTGTGGTGTGGATGTGTTTATTGAGTGTGCTATCAGAAGGGAACACCTGTGTGGTGTGGATGTGTTTATTGAGTGTGCTATCAGAAGGGAACACCTGTGTGGTGTGGATGTGTTTGTTGAGTGTGCTATCAGAAGGGAACACCTGTGTGGTGTGGATGTGTTTATTGAGTGTGCTATCAAAATGGAACACCTGTGTGGTGTGGAAGTGTTATTGAGTGTGCTATCAGAAGGGAACACCTGTGTGGTGTGGATGTGTTTATTGAGTGTGCTATCAAAATGGAACACCTGTGTGGTGTGGATGTGTTATTGAGTGTGCTATCAAAATGGAACACCTGTGTGGTGTGGATGTGTTTATGGAGTGTGCTATCAAAATGGAACACCTGTGTGGTGTGGATGTGTTTATGGAGTGTGCTATCAAAATGGAACACCTGTGTGGTGTGGATGTGTTTATTGAGTGTGCTATCAAAATGGAACACCTGTGTGGTGTGGAAGTGTTATTGAGTGTGCTATCAAAATGGAACACCTGTGTAGTGTGGATGTGTTTATTGAGTGTGCTATCAAAATGGAACACCTGTGTGGTGTGGATGTGTTTATTGAGTGTGCTATCAAAATGGAACACCTGTGTGGTGTGGATGTGTTTATGGAGTGTGCTATCCAAATGGAACACCTATGTGGTGTGGATGTGTTTATTGAGTGTGCTATCAAAATGGAACACCTGTGTGGTGTGGATGTGTTATTGAGTGTGCTATCAAAATGGAACACCTGTGTGGTGTGGAAGTGTTATTGAGTGTGCTATCAAAATGGAACACCTGTGTGGTGTGGATGTGTTATGGAGTGTGCTATCAAAATGGAACACCTGTGTGGTGTGGATGTGTTATTGAGTGTGCTATCAGAAGGGAACACCTGTGTGGTGTGGATGTGTTATGGAGTGTTCTATCAGAATGGAACACCTGTGTGGTGTGGATGTGTTTATGGAGTGTGCTATCAGAAGGGAACACCTGTGTGGTGTGGATGTGTTATGGAGTGTGCTATCAAAATGGAACACCTGTGTGGTGTGGATGTGTTTATGGAGTGTGCTATCAAAATGGAACACCTGTGTGGTGTGGATGTGTTATTGAGTGTGCTATCAGAAGGGAACACCTGTGTGGTGTGGATGTGTTTATTGAGTGTGCTATCAAAATGGAACACCTGTGTGGTGTGGAAGTGTTTATTGAGTGTGCTATCAAAATGGAACACCTGTGTGGTGTGGATGTGTTATTGAGTGTGCTGTCAGAAGGGAACACCTGTGTGGTGTGGATGTGTTATTGAGTGTGCTATCAGAAGGGAACACCTGTGTGGTGTGGATGTGTTTATGGAGTGTGCTATCAGAAGGGAACACCTGTGTGGTGTGGATGTGTTATGGAGTGTGCTATCAGAAGGGAACACCTGTGTGGTGTGGATGTGTTATGGAGTGTGCTATCAGAAGGGAACACCTGTGTGGTGTGGATGTGTTATTGAGTGTGCTATCAGAAGGGAACACCTGTGTGGTGTGGATGTGTTTATTGAGTGTGCTATCAAAATGGAACACCTGTGTGGTGTGGAAGTGTTTATTGAGTGTGCTATCAAAATGGAACACCTGTGTGGTGTGGATGTGTTATTGAGTGTGCTGTCAGAAGGGAACACCTGTGTGGTGTGGATGTGTTATTGAGTGTGCTATCAGAAGGGAACACCTGTGTGGTGTGGATGTGTTTATGGAGTGTGCTATCAGAAGGGAACACCTGTGTGGTGTGGATGTGTTATGGAGTGTGCTATCAGAAGGGAACACCTGTGTGGTGTGGATGTGTTATGGAGTGTGCTATCAGAAGGGAACACCTGTGTGGTGTGGATGTGTTATGGAGTGTGCTATCAGAAGGGAACACCTGTGTGGTGTGGATGTGTTATGGAGTGTGCTATCAGAAGGGAACACCTGTGTGGTGTGGATGTGTTATGGAGTGTGCTATCAGAAGGGAACACCTGTGTGGTGTGGATGTGTTATGGAGTGTGCTATCAGAAGGGAACACCTGTGTGGTGTGGATGTGTTATGGAGTGTGCTATCAGAAGGGAACACCTGTGTGGTGTGGATGTGTTATGGAGTGTGCTGTCAGAAGGGAACACCTGTGTGGTGTGGATGTGTTATGGAGTGTGCTGTCAGAAGGGAGCACCTGTGTGGTGTGGATGTGTTATGGAGTGTGCTGTCAGAAGGGAACACCTGTGTGGTGTGGATGTGTTTGTTGAGTGTGCTATCGGAATGGAACAAACAAAAAGAGACATAAACGTTATGGAAAATTCACACGCGCTTGCGCGGACGCGCTCACGCACGCACACACACAAACACACACACGCATGCACGCACGTACGCACGCACGCACGCACACACACACACACACACACACACACACACACACGCGCGCGCGCGTACACATACACACACACACACACACACACACACACACACACACACACACACATTGATTTGGCAACCACGCTCCACATCTTCACTTTCTCATAGCTATATTCCCCTCCCTCCCTTTACTCTCCCCACATCAGTCTTTCCTCCGTCCCCCCGAGGGAGGGGCACGAGAAGTAAACTTTTCTTACTCTGTGTGTTTGTGTGTGCTGTGAGTGTGTGTGTGTGTGTGTGTGTGTGTGTGTGTGTGTGTGTGTGTGTGTGTGCAGTGTATCCACCGTGACCTGGCGGCGCGCAACGTTCTGGTGGCCGAGGAGTACGTGCTGAAGATTGCCGACTTTGGCCTGACGCGGAACCTGCAGCAGTTCGACTACTACCGCAAAACCACAGACGTGAGTGCATCAGTGATTGGTGCAGACCCTTGGCTGTGTCTATCGACAGAGAACAGCTGAGTCTGTGTGAATGAGAATCTGTGCGTGCGTGTATGCGCATGTGAGTATGATTCTCCTGGGCGAAGTGATCCAAAGCGGAAGAAATAAATTTCCCAAGAAGCTGTGAAAGCTCAACGGCTATTGTCAAAGTACCCAGTTCTTCATAAACTAAAAAGAAATTAATAAATTAGAAAAAAAAAGAGAAACATGATAAATTCGAAAGAAAGAATTTCATGACGAAAAGGAAGCGGTTTTAATCTTCTACTAATATGTAGACTCGCTGTTGGAAAGTGTACACCCCAGAACACCCGCCCTGTTCATCCTCGTCCAGTCTGTCCTGTGCTTTGGACCACGCCCCCTTTTCTACCTTCCCCTCCGTTGAATAGGCCAATAAAGACTGTACTGCAATAAACAGACAGATGAGCTGTACTGCAATAAACATACAGACAGGCTTTACAGGTCCGCCCTGTCAGATCTCTCTGTGCCAGTGAAACAGACAGATGAGTTGTACTGCAATAAACAGACAGACAGGCTTTACAGGTCCGCTCTGTCAGATCTCTCTGTGCCAGTGAAACAGACAGATGAGTTGTACTGCAATAAACAGACAGACAGGCTTTACAGGTCCGCTCTGTCAGATCTCTCTGTGCCAGTGAAACAGACAGATGAGTTGTACTGCAATAAACAGACAGACAGGCTTTACAGGTCCGCTCTGTGAGACCTCTCTGTGCCAGTGATGTCGTGGGTTATCAAGCTGATTAGAGAGGAGCAGGAGGGAGTCCTGTTCTCACCATGCAGGCTGTTGCAGGCATCACCTAACCCCCCTCATGTGATGGTGATGTCACCATGCAATCTGTTGCAGGCATCACCTAACCCCCCTCATGTGATGGTGATGTCACCATGCAATCTGTTGCAGGCATCACCTAACCCCCCTCCCTCATGTGATGGTGATGTCACCATGCAATCTGTTGCAGGCATCACCTAACCCCCCTCATGTGATGGTGATGTCACCATGCAATCTGTTGCAGGCATCACCTAACCCCCCTCCCTCATGTGATGGTGATGTCACCATGCAATCTGTTGCAGGCATCACCTAACCCCCCTCATGTGATGGTGATGTCACCATGCAATCTGTTGCAGGCATCACCTAACCCCCCTCATGTGATGGTGATGTCACCATGCAATCTGTTGCAGGCATCACCTAACCCCCCTCCCTCATGTGATGGTGATGTCACCATGCAGGCATCACCTAACCCCCCTCCCTCATGTGATGGTGATGTCACCATGCAGACATCACCTAACCCCCCTCATGTGATGGTGATGTCAGGTCCCAGTGGCGCTTACTGGGGGTGGTGGCAGGTGTTGACGTTTCGGGTAGGAAGTTCTTGCAGGTGATCCCAACCCATGTACATCACCATCATTATTGGCCGTTGACCCTGAGTCATGAGAGTGAAGTGGTAGAGGACCACGCTGACAGCCGTCTGTCGTGCAATGGTGGGATTAACGTCGGAATAACATGCAGTTCCCTGATGGCGGTGGTGGTGGGAGGGAAAGAGGGGAGGGGTATCTGCACACCGCTCTTTGTCTTACAGTGCGTGCCAGACTTGTTGTGAACCTCCTTGGTTGAACAAGAGCATCTCCTCTGCACAAAAGAATTCAACGCCAGGCGTACTCTTAGTGTAGACCCCCTAATCAGAACAGGTTGTTACAGATGCTTTAAGGATGAGAGGGGGGTTTCAATGTGATTTTCTTTTTCAAACGTTATTTTTGCGGCCTCAAGATAGGACGAGCACCACTAAGGAATGATTGTCAGTGGGGGGCTTAGAGGGAGGCGTCCTTCCTATGTTTGGAGTAGTACAGGCATTGTGTTAACTCGGTAGCGACGCAGCGTTCACGTCCTCTCCGCAGAACGGCTTTGCCCTGTGCGCCCACTTTCCAGGGTCCTTCGCCTCATCGCTACTGGCCCATCTCTTCTTCGTTTTCCTTCGGGATCCCAGCTCGGTGCTTGTGGTGCGATGTTGTTTGGGCCTCTGCACAGGAAACGTCCAACCTGCTTCCATTTGCATCTTCTTGAGGCCCTGTGTTTATTCATTAGGAAGTTTGATGAACTACCATCCACTTCCCATCGTTGAATAAAATCCCCCAAACGAAAAAAATGACGCCTTTGACGTGTTTTGATTGATGTCTTGTCTTTGTGTTGCAGGGTCGGTTACCAGTCAAATGGATGGCCCCTGAAGCGCTGTTCGACAGAAAGTACACATCGAAGAGCGACGTGTGAGTGGCGCTTCTTCAGATCGCAATAAAGACAATACTGAACTGCACTATGGTGTTCTGTAAGCCATCAACAGTATAAGAATCACTGTGGGAATTTCTGAAATAGTCAATAAAGACAATACTGATCTGCACTATGGTGTTCTGTAAGCCATCAACAGTATAGGAATTACTGTGGGCATTTCTGATATAGTCAATAAAGACAATACTGAACTGCACTATGGTGTTCTGTAAGCCATCAACAGTATAGGAATTACTGTGGGAATTTCTGATATAGTCAATAAAGACAATACTGAACTGCACTATGGTGTTCTGTAAGCCATCAACAGTATAGGAATTACTGTGGGAATTTCTGAAATAGTCAATAAAGACAATACTGAACTGCACTATGGTGTTCTGTAAGCCATCAACAGTATAGGAATTACTGTGGGAATTTCTGAAATAGTCTGTTTTAACTCAAAACGAGTGAAATACAAATTCCATGAATCTGTGGCAACATTATGCGGAATAACTGAAAGTCTATGACAGAAAGTATGTGAATTAGTAAATCAGATAACTTTCATAACCAATACAATGTCAAGGAAGAAGACCGTGAAAGGAAGCCCAACATAGATGCATTTTTGTGTTCATTGGAAGGTCATTAGCGGTCAGTGTGTTGTCCTCGGTCAGTGCTTGAGGTACTCATGGACAGAGGCCGTGTGTGTGGGCAGGTGGTCGTACGGCGTGTTGCTGTGGGAGATCTTCACCCTGGGTGGCAATCCCTACCCGTCAGTACCCGTGGAGGATCTCTTCAACCTGCTGCGAAATGGGCATCGGATGAAGAAACCACCCTACGCCAGCAATGAAATGTGAGATTAGTCTTTCTTCGCTCTCTCACTCTCTCCCTTTCTATCTCCTCTCTCTCTCTCTCTCTCTCTCCTCTCTCTCTCTCTCTCTCTCTCTCTCTCTCTCTCTCTCTCTGCGTGTGTTGTATTAATATTCAGCGTGTCAACAGGAAAAAAAGAAGATACGGGCCACTAACTTCCTGTGAAAAAGCTGCCCCTTCTCCATGACCACGGTGGCACTCCCTTCAGCCCCCCTCTCCATGACCACGGTGGCACTCCCTTCAGCCCCCCTCTCCATGACCACGGTGGCACTCCCTTCAGCCCCCCTCTCCATGACCACGGTGGCACTCCCTTCAGCCCCCCTCTCCATGACCACGGTGGCACTCCCTTCAGCCCCCCTCTCCATGACCACGGTGGCACTCCCTTCAGCCCCCCTCTCCATCCATGTCCACCCCACCCCCCTTCCACCCTCCACCCCACAGCTCTGTTACTGCCGTGAGGTTTGTCGTCTTCCTTTGTCCCTCCACCCCACAGCTCTGTTACTGCCGTGAGTTTTGTCGTCTTCCTTTGTCTAATGACCGTTTGGTTGACACTGAAGATGGGGGTGCTTGCAGATGCTGCCGCTGATAGTGCTGGGGACGATAGCAGCATGGTTGATGTGTGTGCAGGTACGGCATCATGCACTCGTGCTAGGGACGATAGCAGCATGCTTGATGTGTGTGCAGGTACGGCATCATGCACTCGTGCTGGCAGGAGGACCCCAGTGACCGCCCCTCCTTCTCCCTGCTGGTGCAAGACCTGGACAAGATGCTCACGTCCTCTCTCAAAGATGAGGTGCGTTCGCTGTGTTTGTGTGTGTGTGTGTGTGTGTGTTGGGGGGGGGGGGGGAGGTTGGGATGGCAGGAGGGGGCGAGGGTGATTTGGCCAGTTTGAAAGCGCATTTTTTGATGACGGTGAGGCACATGCATTGTTCTGATGATGAACTGTGGACATTGAGGCATTGTTCTGATGATGAGGTAGCCCACGTGAATTGTGGACATTGAGGCATTGTTCTGATGATGAGGTAGCCCACGTGAACTGTGGACATTGAGGCATTGTTCTGATGATGAGGTAGCCCACGTGAACTGTGGACATTCAGGCATTGTTCTGATGATGAGGTAGCCCACATGAATTGTGGACATTAAGGCATTGTTCTGATGATGAGGTAGCCCACGTGAACTGTGGACATTGGGGCATTGTTCTGATGATGAGGTAGCCCACGTGAACTGTGGACATTGGGGCATTGTTCTGATGATGAGGTAGCCCACGTGAACTGTGGACATTGAGGCATTGTTCTGATGATGAGGTAGCCCACGTGAACTGGACATTGATGTCCCCAGGTTCAGAGCTGATGTGAAGGTTGTAGGTTTAGAGCCAGTAATACTATGAATTGATGGACGGCTTGTGTATGTGGAGAGGCGAAGTCTGACAACAGGGAACCTGTTTAAGAAGGTGCTTTGAACAGGAGAGTGGAAGTGATCTTCGTTGCTTCAAGTGGTTTAGAACAGGGGAACCTGTTTAAGAAGGTGCTTTGAACAGGAGAGTGGGAGTGATCTTCGTTGCTTCAAGTGGTTTAGAACAGGGGAAACTGTTTAAGAAGGTGCTTGGAATAGAGTGGAAGTGATATTCATTGCTTCAAGTGGTTTGCAGGTCCAGTGAGCTGAACACGAGGATGTTGATAGGAGGTTATTTGCTGGACTAAAATGAAATTTCAAGTCTGAAGAAAACCACGTTGGTGTATATGTTATCAACGTTTGGAGCAATCCCATATCATTGCACAGTGTGTGTGTGTGTGTGTGTGCGTGTGCGTGTGTGTGTGTGTGTGTGTTTACTTTTTTCAGTAGTCAGGTGGGTGTATAATATGTAGTGGCTTTGCTGGATGGTCAGTGAATTAAGTTGGACAGTTCGTCAGAGAACTGGACAGTAAACTCATTTTTTCGATCACAGCTGGGATAGCCTACATAGGTGTATGTGGGAAAGTGTCGAATGTACATACGTATGTGCGCATGTTTATCAATTCTCTAAACTGTGTGTGTGTGTGTGTTTGTGTGTGTGTGTGTGTGTGTGTGTGTGTGTGTGTGTGTGTGCGAGTGGTTTAAATGACAGACCGGTGAAATCTGCGTTGACGTCCGATGTCATGTGCGTGCTGTCTGTCTCAGGCTTACCTGGACTTGGTGATGTCATGCACGTGCTGTCTGTCTCAGGCTTACCTGGACTTGGTGATGTCATGCACGTGCTGTCTGTCTCAGGCTTACCTGGACTTGGTGCCGATGGACGGGGTGCCCATGAGCTCCTCGGACTCGCAGTACTCCTCCATGAGTCACGACAGCACCAGCAGTGGAGACAACTCGGCCATCATGTAGACTGCCCCCCCCCCCCCCTGCATCGCCACCACTGGCATCACCTGGCACCAGACATACATGGAGCCAGCTGCTGCAGCATCTCACACAGCGGCAGTGAGAGAGACTGGAGGACTGGGGTCATTGTGGAGCATCGCGGTGACAGAGGAACTAGACCGTGTGTTGTGGCCTGGCTTGTAGACGTGGCTGAATATGGTGTTTTCTCCACTTTCAAAGAAAAAAAACCTTCAGAGAAAAACGCACAGCAGTTTATATCTGTAAATGCCATTTATGGCCTTCGAACTCTTGTATGGACTTCGAACAAATTAAACAATTTACAGGAGGAAAAAAAGACAGCAGTGTCCAGCCTCTTCTCGTCTTCAGACCTTAACCTTGGGATGGAGAAAATCCACGAGTTGGAGATGTCTTCAGACCTTAACCTTGGGATGAAGGAAATCCACGAGTTGGAGATGTCTTCAGACCTTAACCTTGGGATGAAGACAATCCACGAGTTGGAGATGTCTTCAGACCTTAACCTTGGGATGAAGACAATCCACGAGTTGGAGATGTCTTCAGACCTTAACCTTGGGATGGAGAAAATCCACGAGTTGGAGGTGTCTTCAGACCTTAACCTTGGGATGTCTTCAGACCTTAACCTTGGGATGTCTTCAGACCTTAACCTTGGGATGAAGACAATCCACGAGTTGGAGATGTCTTCAGACCTTAACCTTGGGATGAAGACAATCCACGAGTTGGAGATGTCTTCAGACCTTAACCTTGGGATGAAGAAAATCCACGAGTTGGAGATGCTTTTCATTTCAACCAGTGTCAGGGTGCATGCATCACGTTGAGAAATCCTCTTCAGTTTTCTTTTGTGTTTATTTTTCATCCCACACTTCATGCTGGAGATTGCCAAGGTCCACACAGAAAGACGTCCAGTTCGTCATCATTTAGAACTGTCGTTGGGTGTCCAGGCTTGGGTCCTGCTGACGTCACTGCTGTCTTAGGAGACCGTCCAGAGAGTCTGTACCTTGTTTTTCCTGTCCTGTCCCAGGGAAGTGGAGCGGAATGACGTTGACCTTCAGCTGCAAATCCTGATGCAGTTCCTGTCTCAGTTGTGTTATTTTGTTAAATCATGTTTGCAGTATGTTGTGTCAGTACAGTGTTTTTGGTTCTAGGATTGCTCGGAGTTCTGAGAAAATGTGCCAGAATTTTCGTGAAATATCGGCTGCTTTGGTGGACTTGAGACACAGTGTCTCTCATCAACGTCATTGTGAGCATTTGAAGGTCTCGTGACTGGCGAAGGAATCTGCACAAACTGGACCTTAAGCTTGCACCAAACACACTTGTAAAGGGTGCATAAGCTCAGTATCCAAAAATGTGTTGTTTCTGTTCATTTTTCAAAGTTTTCTTTTGTTCATATATTGTGCAAGAGAACAACAGGGCGGTGGTGCAGAGCTTCAAGAAGAAGAAAGAAAGCCACAAGGTTCCCTCAGGATTACCGACTGAACCGATTTGGGTCAGAGGCAACGCACCCTTTGCTGCATAATTGGATGACTCCATCAGGCCCATGGCTGCTCAGCTCCTCTCTGTAGTTTGTCAGAAGGTTAGCATCCACTGTGCTGGACAGACGACACAGGATGCATCTCAATCCAGGCACACAAGAGACGAGCTCATCTGTTTTGACTTTATCATACAGTTCTGCTATTTTGTTGTGATTTGTACGATTATTTCATTTTTAAAATCATCTCTTGTGATTTGAAGACCAGCTTTGCAACAATACACAAGAAACGCGTCTTGACAGATATAATATAGTTTTAATAATGCGTCATTTTTTTATGTATATAGTTGCAGAAGCATAGCCCTTTTTGATGATTGAAAACATGGTCAGTTTCATTTAATGAGAGCTCTGTAGCAGTTAGCCGGCCACACTTGTTGACCAAGGTCACAATGTTTTTCCTTCCCTCCTTGTGTCCGTGTTTAGTGGAACCCATGGAATCCATGGTTGGTGTGTGGCCAGATACTCATTGAATCCATGGTTTGTGTGTGGCCAGATACTCATGGAATCCATGGTTGCTGTGTGGCCAGATACTCATTGAATCCATGGTTTGTGTGTGGCCAGATACTCATTGAATCCATGGTTTGTGTGTGGCCAGATACTCATTGAATCCATGGTTGCTGTGTGGCCAGATAATCATGGAATCCATGGTTGGTGTGTGGCCAGATACTCATTGAATCCATGGTTGGTGTGTGGCCAGATAATCATTGAATCCATGGTTGCTGTGTGGCCAGATAATCATTGAATCCATGGTTGGTGTGTGGCCAGATACTCATTGAATCCATGGTTGGTGTGTAGCCAGATAATCATGGAATCCATGGTTGGTGTGTGGCCAGATACTCATTGAATCCATGGTTGGTGTGTGGCCAGATAATCATTGAATCCATGGTTGGTGTGTGGCCAGATAATCATTGAATCCATGGTTGGTGTGTGGCCAGATACTCATGGAATCCATGGTTGGTGTGTGGCCAGATAACCAGACCAGTATTTCTCTCTATTGGCAGTGCGGGGCCACGGAACATGGTTCAGCTGTCAGACAGGCTATGGGGGTTTTAACAGGCCTTGAAACTTGGCAGTTTCATGAAAAAGAAATTCTGGGTCAGACGCGACCTAAACAAAGTCATTTTTGACGGCAACGATTGATTGGTGGGATTCATTGAGGTATTCCTAGAATGACCTGTACTTTGGAACGCTTTGTTGTTATGTTTGGAACAGTCTTGAAGGAACAGCGTTTTGTTGTTAGGTTTGGAACAGTCTTGAAGGAATAGCGTTTTGTTGTTATGTTTGGAACCGTCTTGAAGGAATAGCGTTTTGTTGTTAGGTTTGGAACAGTCTTGAAGGAATAGCGTTCATCTTCAGTTCTTTATCACACATTCACTGTGGCATTAAAGTTTGTGAAAAAGCCAAAATTCGGAATAGCCTTGGAAAGGAATGATTTGGTATGGATTTTTTTTCTGACTTTAAAATCTGACAAGTTGCATTTCCTCTTCTAGGTATTGTATGGAACAAATGGCAAATGAACAGTGAGTTACAGAAGTAGGCTTATCTTTGAAGATCTGAAACTTGGGGTCCACGGTTGGTGATTCCTGACTCCGTGTGGATTGCCAGCCATTTTTCTTTGACTTAACACAGACACTTGTTACATCCTGACTCTGTATGGATTGCCAGCCATTTTTCTTTGACTTAACATGGACACTTGTTACATCTCTGGTTTGTTGTCAGTGCACTAACATCGCTTTTGTCATTAACTTTTCCATTTTGGCATGCGTCTTGGCTGCAGGCGTTTTGAACAGTCATGGAAATAACAGCCCGCCTGTTCTTCTCCCTTGGATTTCAAATGCTTCGTATTGTCATTGATGAATCATGAAAGCAGCCAGAGTTTATTAGTGACATGTCAAACTGTGGAAAAGGATGTTATGTACTGTCTCAGAATATGTGATGGCTTGTTCATCGTCACTGCTTTGTTGTGTCACACCTCTCGTCCTGTCCATTGTTGTCGACTTGGTGGACAACGGAAAAGATCATGTCGTGTGGCTGATCAGTTCTGTGGTCAGCCAGTGTAGCTGATCAGTTCTGTGGTCAGCCAGTGTAGCTGATCAGTTCTGTAGTCAGCCAGTGTAGCTGATCAGTTCTGTGGTCAGCCAGTGTAGCTGATCAGTTCTGTAGTCAGCCAGTGTAGCTGATCAGTTCTGTAGTCAGCCAGTGTAGCTGATCAGTTCTGTAGTCAGCCAGTGTAGCTGATCAGTTCTGTAGTCAGCCAGTGTAGCTGATCAGTTCTGTAGTCAGCCAGCTATGTTTTGTGTTACAGTGCCAGTGGCTCTTTCTTGGGTTTTATTTTGTAACAGTTGCTATTAGTCATAAAGCACAACAAAAAGGAACAAAACAGCTAATGTTCATTTCATCAGCCATGTACTGTAGGAAGCACAAACACACACTTGTCAGTTTGTTTATGAGCTTATAGCAGTCGTAATTGTCTTGTCAGTTTGTTTATGAGCTTATAGCAGTCATAATTGTTCTAGTTTTGTGTAACGTCCAAGACTGTCCCGCTGTTCATTTCAAACTGGCCACAGGTGACATTTCCCCATATAGACTGTGTCCCGCTGTTCATTTCAACATTTCCCCATATAGACTGTGTCCCGCTGTTCATTTCAAACTGGCCACAGGTGACATTTCCCCATATAGACTGTGTCCCGCTGTTCATTTCAAACTGGCCACAGGTGACATTTCCCCATATAGACTGTGTCCCGCTGTTCATTTCAAACTGGCCACAGGTGACATTTCCCCATATAGACTGTGTCCCGCTGTTGATTTCAAACTGACCACAGGTGACATTTCCCCATATAGACTGTGTCCCGCTGTTGATTTCAAACTGACCACAGGTGACATTTCCCCATATAGACTGTGTCCCGCTGTTGATTTCAAACTGACCACAGGTGACATTTCCCCATATAGACTGTGTCCCGCTGTTCATTTCAAACTGACGACAGGTGACATTTCCCCATATAGACTGTGTCCCGCTGTTCATTTCAAACTGGCCACAGGTGACATTTCCCCATATAGACTGTGTCCCGCTGTTAACTGACCACAGGTGACATTTCCCCATATAGACTGAGTCCCGCTGTTCATTTCAAACTGGCCACAGGTGACATTTCCCCATATAGACTGTGTCCCGCTGTTTATTTCAAACTGACCACAGGTGACATTTCCCCATATAGACTGTGTCCCGCTGTTCATTTCAAACTGACCACAGGTGACATTTCCCCATATAGACTGTGTCCCGCTGTTCATTTCAAACTGACCACAGGTGACATTTCCCCATATAGACTGTGTCCCGCTGTTGATTTCAAACTGACCACAGGTGACATTTCCCCACATCATTTGTGACTGAAGGGGGACGAAACGTAACGAAAGTCGGAACTGTATATCAGAATCCTATAGGCTTGGACCACGTTGTTGAATAACTAGTCTGTTGTTTGTGATCGTGAATTGAAATTATCATCACGTTCTTTCATATTATTAAAATTCTTTGCATCATGTTAACATTTACTGGGTTTCGTAAGAATCATCAAGAGAAAAATTTGTTGCTGCGAAGTCATCTCAGTGATTATTTGTCGTTCATATTGTGGTGGTTAGTCAAAGGGGTTTATATGAAAACATTTGCTTGATGTGGCATGTGAATTATCAGAAGAAGATGGTGTCATTTCATCAGGTTTGAAGTTTGTGGACCATCTTACTACAAGATGGGATTGTTGCATTAGGTATCCACCGAATTTTAATCTCAGAATGTGAAAGGGGAATTCTTCTCTTCCTTTCACCTGGTCCATTACCTTTAGCAGAAATTGAAGGGGGTAGTATTCGTAGAACGTTGCACCGATTGTGTTCAGAATCTGTGAAAGAAATATTCAATTGATTTCACATTGACCGTTCAACTTGTTCAAGTATTAGGACAAGCAATGTGTTCACGTCGTCTTTACCTTTGCTAGTCATAGACAAGCAATGTGTTCACGTCGTCTTTACCTTTGCTAGTCACACACAGTTCAGAATTTCACTGTTCACTTTGACCAGTGTGTGTTCAACAGGAATTGGATGGAGAATGTTTTCAGTAATGTAAATAATTTTTTTTAAAAGAGAGAAATGATTTACTTATTGATTAATGAGAATAGGGGGAACAATTATTAGTATTTTACACCTGCTCTGTGTTCATAATCCAGATGTGCCTGATTTGTTTTGAAGTGTAATACTGTCGATACAGCGGATACTTTTATTCAAAAGAAATACAGCAGCTGTTTTGTTATACTGAAACCTGTCTTAGGACAGCTCTCTGAAAAGTATTGTTCTACATATATTTTATCCGGAGCCTGTCTTATATATGTGGAGAAACTGTTACGAAGGTGGTCTTGAATATGTGGAGAAACTGAAATCATAGAGTGTTTTGCATCGTCAAACACATGAAATAGCCTTTCATATCCATGATCCGTTTGCAGACGGTTGTTAAGAATAGAAAATGTAGCCTTTGGACACGCCCCCCTCTCCCTCTAAAGGCATTGTGTAGTGTGTAAATAATTGACAGTAGATGTGTTCATGTAGGAATTATCTTGAGCATGTCTTCAACACTGAAGTTGTTGTTTTGTTTTTTTATGTGGAGACTTACCAAGGACTGTTTTTCTTTTTGTTATTTTGAAAAAAATGTTTAGGCAAGATATAAATGGAAAAAAATGCCAAACAGAATTGAAACATGGGCAGTGTTCGCAATCCACTCAGTATGTCACATGCATTGTTGAATTGTTACGTGTTACAAAGGCCCTTCTTTGTTCAGCTCTTAACAATGGTCCTGTCTATTTGATACTTGCGGTCATGTTTTTAACACTTTACCCCTTGCTCCCCAAAATGTGTTCTTTGCATATCATACTCATTTGCATGCACATAAAAATATATGAGACGATTTACATAGTGACAGACCACACATTGCATGTATTTAGACAGACGTGGAAAGGGTTGCTTTTATAGAATTGCATGAAAGGGGCAATTACGAAAAAGGCAATGCATTTTGTCTGACAGCGACAAGTGTATTATTTGGAAAGGCACGCCTAGCACATGCCAATCACTTTGTCAGACGATCATCAAAGATTTCTTGAAAGATTGCGGTCAATTGACATCAAGATAGATCTAGTGCTATCAAGCGTATTTCTACTCAACAGATTGGTACAGAGGGTATTCTCCTACCTTCACAAACTCCTTTTTGATTCAGAAAAAACCCCATACTAGGGAACAACTTGTTCCACATGTAAGACAGACGGAGCATACAACTGTGTGAGTTTGCTACGGGCTCAGGTGAGAAGACCGGAATCACACGTGGAGTGGACATATGCAGCATCATCATCATCATCATCATCATCATCATCATCATCATCATCATCATCATCCGCATTCTCATCGATCAGCATAAAAGAAAACGTCTCAAATTCTGTGGCCCTTCATGCCCTGCTTTCATGGTGACCTCAATTTCGATGTCCTCTCCACGTTTGTGGCCTTGGTTTGGTTCCGTCGGGTCACCGGTATCGGCGAGTCCATGGGGGCTGTCGTTGGACGGACGTGGTGGCGCCCTCCGGAGGAGAGCTCACTCGCGCCGGCTCCGCGACTAAGCAATTATTGTCGTCAGTAGGGGGCTTAGTAGGTGGTATCCTGCGTATGTTAGATCAGAACAGGCGCCACTGAACACTACCGAAGTGACTCGGCAGCAGTGCAGTGTCTCCTCCGGTGGGTTTCCTCTTGACGGCTTGTCATTGATTGCTCCCTGTGGATTGCCGGGCTACGTGTGAGGACGAGGTGTTGGAATGAGCGGTGTGGGCGTTACGCCACTGAGGGGGCACAGGAGATGGGACAACATATAAAAAGGAAAAAGAAAAAAAAAGGAAAGCAGACCGCGTGAGAAGTGACATGTAAAGTGAAGGGTCACGGATACCTGTGTATTGCAGACCGCGTGAGAAATGACATATAAAGTGTAGGGTCACGATACCTGTGTGTTCGTCTCGCCCAGTGCAATGGACCTTGCAGCACATCTTTAACATCATTCGTTTTCTTAACAGTTTCAGTGAAACCTATTTACAGTGATTAATATATTCTGATCGGTGTTGTCAGGTTGCTTACAAGGATGCGTGTGTGTGTGTGTGTGTGTGTGTGTTTGTGTTTGTGCGTGCCTGCCTGCATGCATGCATGCGTGCGTGCGTGTGTGTGTGTGTGTGTGTGTGTGTTAGGGAGAAGACGATCTTAATAGTGTAGTTCTTGATGTGAAAATGACATGCATTATATTGCGATTTGTGTTTGTGATTAAGCTCGGAAGAAATCCACTGTGAACATGTTATACTGTGACGGCGTTCATGTAAATAATATTTGACAATTAAAGTATTTTGGAATACATTTAAATGATGGGAAATGTAATCACTGTTATGACCACTGTCTTCAATGTGCAAGTCCCTGTGTTCATCCTATACACGTCCAATGCCTCCAAAGCAGCAGTGGAATATAGGGCAGATCACTCACTACTTCGCTTTCCATAGTTCATTGTAGAATACACGTACGATTTTCAGGTTGCATTTGTGACGTCCCAGGACTGATTTAGATCATGAGGCAATGTTTTACGTACAAATGCGTGTGTGCGTACATAAGTCAACCTCTCTCTCTTTCTCAATCTGTCTGTCTTTCTGTCCGTCTCACACACACACACACACACACACACACACACACACACACACACACACACACACACACACACACATACATACAAACACATGCGCGTGCACGGGCGCGCGCGCGCACACACACACACACACACACACACACACACACACACACACACACACACACACACACACACACACCTTAGCTACCAACCACCCGAATGTTTCAGGAATTTCTGTTTAACACATCATTAACCTTTTTCTGTTTAACACATCATTAACCTAATCCTAAACGTTAAGAAACGATTTGGAGTTTAGATTTTAGACAATTGTTTGGTATCAGAAAAAAGGGAATGGAAGTCGGTTGTGATTTGGAGAGAGGAAAATGTTGGCCTGTAGAGCCCCAGTGGTCATTGAGATCCGTTGATCACACAGGCACTGTGTACATTGCCTTCCAGACTAGACGCCAGCGGAAACATGGTCTGACAAGCACCGCCGGCCTTTGCGTGCTTCTCGCCGAATGATCTTTCCAATGTCCTGATTCCAGAAGGGTGGAAGACTGGAAGCAAACGGTCCACCTGGCAGGATGGAAGACTGGAAGCAAACGGTCCACCTGGCAGGATGGAAGACTGGAAGCAATCGGTCAACCTGGCAGGATGGAAGACTGGAAGCAATCGGTCAACCTGGCAGGCTTAGTGTAGGGTGGAAGACTGGAAGCAAACGGTCCACCTGGCAGGCTTAGTGTAGGGTGTAAGACTGGAAGCAATCGGTCCACCTGGCAGGATGGAAGACTGGAAGCAATTGGTCCACCTGGCAGGCTTAGTGTAGGATGGAAGACTGGAAGCAATCGGTCCACCTGGCAGACTTAGTGTAGGGTGGAAGACTGGAAGCAATCGGACCACCTGGCAGGCTTAGTGTAGGATGGAAGACTGGAAGCAATCGGTCCACCTGGCAGGCTTAGTGTAGGGTGGAAGACTGGAAGCAATCGGTCCACCTGGCAGGCTTAGTGTAGGATGGAAGACTGGAAGCAATCGGTCCACCTGGCAGGATGGAAGACTGGAAGCAAACGGTCCACCTGGCAGGATGGAAGACTGGAAGCAATTGGTCCACCTGGCAGGATGGAAGACTGGAAGCAATCGGTCAACCTGGCAGGATGGAAGACTGGAAGCAAACGGTCCACCTGGCAGGATGGAAGACTGGAAGCAATCGGTCAACCTGGCAGGCTTAGTGTAGGATGGAAGACTGGAAGCAATCGGTCCACCTGGCAGGCTTAGTGTAGGATGGAAGACTGGAAGCAATCGGTCCACCTGGCAGGCTTAGTGTAGGATGGAAGACTGGAAGCAATCGGTCCACCTGGCAGGCTTAGTGTAGGATGGAAGACTGGAAGCAATCGGTCCAACTGGCAGGATGGAAGACTGGAAGCAAACGGTCCACCTGGCAGGATGGAAGACTGGAAGCAATTGGTCCACCTGGCAGGCTTAGTGTAGGATGGAAGACTGGAAGCAATCGGTCCACCTGGCAGGCATAGTGTAGGATGGAAGACTGGAAGCAATCGGTCCACCTGGCAGGCTTAGTGTAGGATGGAAGACTGGAAGCAATCGGTCCACCTGGCAGGCTTAGTGTAGGATGGAAGACTGGAAGCAATCGGTCCACCTGGCAGGCTTAGTGTAGGATGGAAGACTGGAAGCAATCGGTCCACCTGGCAGGATGGAAGACTGGAAGCAAACGGTCCACCTGGCAGGATGGAAGACTGGAAGCAATCGGTCCACCTGGCAGGCTTAGTGTAGGATGGAAGACTGGAAGCAATCGGTCAACCTGGCAGGCTTAGGGTGGAAGACTGGAAACAAACGGTCAACCTGGTAGGCTTAGTGTGGAAGACTGGAAGCAATCGGTCCACCTGGCAGGCTTAGTGTAGGGTGTGGCATTTCGTTTGAAGCCCAACAGGAATTGCCTTGCCTTGAAAAGGCTCGTTTTTTAACTGAACCAGAAAATGGGTGTGCGCACCGCTCAGAAACGCAATGATTCATAGCTTAATCAAAACTGTGCCACCATTACGCCGACACCGTGCTAAAACTAGATGTTCTCTGGGCAGACTTTGTTCACGTTGAACCAGCTTACAAGCAGTATGATTGTGATCAAATACATCAAGATACAGGACAAAACGAAGTCAGTTTTACAAATACAAAATAATAATAATGATAATAGTGAGACTAAACATCCTGGCTGTGAGTGTCGGCTCAGAATGTAATGTACTGGCTGTATACTGGAAACTTGAGTGGTCCGTGGATGATCCGCTTTGTTTCATGTTGTACAGGTGGTGTCTGTTTTACCTGTCTAAAGCCGACAGACTGTGTCCTACAAATTGCCCCACCGGCCTAGCATGTTTTCGGTGGGTGGTATAATATAATTTTTGACTTGGTATTTATACATTGCTTTTCTTTTTGTTGGCCGTGTTCAGATTTGCTGCTTTTTTGTCCCTCTCCTTCTAGCGTGTTGAGATGTTCTGCTGAATTGTGGAAGATGGAGGCAGCAACAGAAGAGGCTGCCTGACTGGGTTTAAACAACAATGTGTAGATGACATGACTGATCTGCATTTATAGTTTGGAATGCATGTGGTATCGTACACTGCCAGCTTTTTTTCTGAATTTTGAAAATCTTGAATCTATGCTCCTTCTCCCTCGCCCTTTCTTCCCCCCCCCCCCCCCCCCCCCCCCCCCCCCCCCCCCTCTCAGATTTGTGTGCGTACGATCGTCGTTTGTATTAATGGCTTTTAGTATGAAGCATATAGGGGTGGGGTTTTTTGTTGTTGTTTTTTTTGGGGGGGTTTTGGGTTTTTTTTGGTTTTTGGGGTTTTTTTTTTTTGCTTTTATGGTTTTTAACGTAGAATATTTGAACTTCTCAAACAAACAAATCTCATTTTCAGTCATTGTCGCCCTTTGCTAACTAAAAGGGGCAGAACAACAGTGCAGGTTCCGAGAGTGAAGCTGCGGTCTTTTGGAAAGAATGTACTTACTATTGCTTTGTAGAAGGTTTGAAAAAATGCGGGGTTTTTTGTTTGTTTGTTTCACCATAATATGTTATTTGGGTTTCCTGTGTTGGCTGCCGCTGCATAGAGGTGTGATTTGCTTATTTTTAAACAGAACATGCGAAGATTTGTCTCACTCTCCCCGTATGAAATGTGATTGTTGTAGATAATGCGTATTTTGGTCTCTAAAGGGGAAGTTGCCACGTTTTCTTTCCTCCCCCTTTATGTTTCCTCCTACTCCTCCCCTCCTCCTCCTCGTCCTCCCCGTTCTTTCATACCTCCCTTCTCTCTCGTCGTTACATCTGTACACTTTAAATCTAAATTTGAAGAATTTTGCAACCCCGAAAATAGAAAAAAAGTGAAATCTAACAGTGATGCCCTCTACGTGTCTCTGCCAAGTCTCTGCCAAGTCTCCTCGTGCTCACACATACAAACAGCGCATATTGTTGATGACAAACAGCGCATTTTGTTGATGACAAACAACACATTTTGTTGATGACAAACAGCGCATTTTGTTGATGACAAACAGCACATTTTGTTGATGACAAACAGCGCATTTTGTTGATGACAAACAGCGCATTTTGTTGATGACAAACAGCGCATTTTGTTGATGATAAACAGCGCATTTTGTTGATGACAAACAACACATTTTGTTGATGACAAACAGCACATTTTGTTGATGACAAAACAGCACATTTTGTTGATGACAATCAGCGCATTTTGTTGATGACAATCAGCACATTTTGTTGATGACAAACAGCACATTTTGTTGATGACAAACAGCACATTTTGTTGATGACCAACAGCGCATTTTGTCGATGACAAACAACACATTTTGTTGATGACAAACAGCGCATTTTGTTGATGACAAACAGCGCATTTTGTTGATGACCAACAGCGCATTTTGTTGATGACAAACAGCGCATTTTGTTGATGACAAACAGCGCATTTTGTTGATGACCAACAGCGCATTTTGTTGATGACAAACAGCGCATTTTGTTGATGACGAGATCGTACTTGTCGTAGTCAACTTATTCTGGCAAAACGATCCAGCTCATGCATTCACACACGTGCGCATATGTGCGTGCATCATACACACACGCACACATGACGTCACTGCTGAAGCAGACCTGCTGTTTCCACGTAGATGGGGGAGGGGGGGTTAAGGGCGGAGTGTGGAGGGAGGGGGGGTTAAGGGCGGAGTGTGGAGGGAGGGGGGGGGGGTTAAGGGCGGAGTGTGGAGAGGGAGGGGGGCAACCTTGTTGGTTTCTTCCTCTTCCCTCCCCTCTTCCTGATCTCCTGTCGTCTTGTTGTCGTCTGCTTCAGATACTTCCTTTACTGGACGTGTTTTGACTGACTATCGTTCCCTCCCTTTACTGGACGTGTTTTGACTGACTATCGTTCCCTCCCTTTACTGGACGTGTTTTGACTGACTATCGTTCCCTCCCTTTACTGGACGTGTTTTGACTGACTATCGTTCCCTCCCTTTTCTGGACGTGTTTTGACTGACTATCGTTCCCTCCCTTTACTGGACGTGTTTTGACTGACTATCGTTCCCTCCCTTTACTGGACGTGTTTTGACTGACTATCGTTCCCTCCCTTTACTGGACGTGTTTTGACTGACTATCGTTCCCTCCCTTTTCTGGACGTGTTTTGACTGACTATCGTTCCCTCCCTTTACTGGACGTGTTTTGACTGACTATCGTTCCCTCCCTTTACTGGACGTGTTTTGACTGACTATCGTTCCCTCCCTTTACTGGACGTGTTTTGACTGACTATCGTTCCCTCCCTTTACTGGACGTGTTTTGACTGACTATCGTTCCCTCCCTTTACTGGACGTGTTTTGACTGACTATCGTTCCCTCCCTTTACTGGACGTGTTTTGACTGACTATCGTTCCCTCCCTTTACTGGACGTGTTTTGACTGACTATCGTTCCCTCCCTTTACTGGACGTGTTTTGACTGACTATCGTTCCCTCGCAAACAAGGGTCAAGGCAGGGCGGATTTGGGTTTTGTTTTCCCCTCAGATTCATTTCTTGTTTTTGCGGTTAGTTTTATGGTGTCTGATCATTTCTTGTTTTTGCGGTTAGTTTTATGGTGTCTGAACATGAAACGAAGAACAAAACACATGAACAAAGAAGGAGTACATGAATATTTGTACTCCACGAATGGCCTCTGATTTAATTTTTTTCATGTTTATCACGATTTATCTTTTATTTTGCATAATTATTTTTGCAGTTGGTCTTGTTTTTTTAAAAACTTTTTTGTGTCAAGTCCTGATCAACATGGGAAAAAAACCGCTTGGTGTTAAATTATCTCTCTCTAGCGGTATACTGCATTATTCAAGCATGTTGCAAGTGTTTCAGCATCTTGCATTCAACATACAGTTTTTGCGTTTTGCCCTGTCGGTAGGGCGAGTTTCTTGCCATCATTAGTTGTGCAAACAGAGTGGGGGGACAGCCAGGTCTACAGAGAAAGATGGGGGAGGAAGGAGACGTTGGAACTTGTGCAGACATCTGATGCCTTGCTGTCTGTCTGCTTGGCGTGGGTAGGTGTGTGCAAAGACATCTGATGCCTTGCGGTCTGTCTGCTTGGCGTGGGTAGGTGTGTGCTGTGGAGAGCTTCACGTGGCGATGTACACGCACTGGTTGGTGGTGTATGTCGTGTGATGCGTCAGGGAAAGTGTGAGTGTGTTGTGTGTGTGTGTGTGTGTGTGTGTGTGTGGATTTGGAGCATCGGTGATGCGTGTGCATGACAAAGACAAAGAAAACCCCAAATTAGGCGAAATGCGAGAGAACCGCTCTCTCTCTCTCTCTCTCTCTCTCTCTCTCTCTCTCTCTCTCTCTCTCTCTCTCTCTCTCTCTCTCTCTCATTCATTCACGGGTTCACTTTAGTGTATCAACTGTTCACTTGTACTTTGGCAGTTTGTGTAAGTACTTAACGGAAAAGACCTTGCTGTATAGAAACTACTGTTTGTATATCTTGCCGTTTCGTTTTTTGTCCCCTCTTCCCTGTACACCCTCTGCCTCCCTCCTCCC
>CM031617.1:70677668-70680168 GCA_018398815.1 Conus ventricosus | reverse complement strand
GCCCTCCTTCTTCCCCTGCCCTCCTCTTCCCTGCCCTCCTCTTCCCCTGCCCTCCTCTTCCCTGCCCTCCCTTCCCCTGCCTCCTCTTCCCCTGCCCTCCTCCTTCCCCTGCCCCTCCTCCTTTTCCCTCTGCCCTCCCTTCCCTGCCCTCCTCTTCCATGCCCTCCTCTTCCCTGCCCTCCCCTTCCCTGCCCTCCTCTTCCCTGCCCTCCCTTCCCCTGCCCTCCCTTCCCCTGCCCTCCTCTTCCCTGCCCTCCTCTTCCCCTGCCCTCCTCTTCCCCTGCCCTCCCTTCCCCTGCCCTCCTCTTCCCCTGCCCTCCTCTTCCCCTGCCCTCCTCTTCCCTGCCCTCCTCTTCCCCTGCCCTCCTCTTCCCTGCCCTCCCTTCCCCTGCCCTCCTCTTCCCATGCCCTCCTCTTCCCCTGCCCTCCTCTTCCCCTGCCCTCCTCTTCCCCTGCCCTCCTCTTCCCCTGCCTCCTCTTCCCTGCCCTCCCTTCCCCTGCCCTCCCCTTCCCTGCCCTCCCTTTCCCCTGCCCTCCTCTTCCTCTTCCCTTACACTGCTCTCCCCTTACACAATCCAGCTTTCCACTCTTCAATACTCCCCTCGCCTTCCAATCCAGCTTTGCAGACATCAATACTCCCCTCGCCTTCCAATCCAGCTTTGCAGACATCAATACTCCCCTCGCCTTCCAATCCAGCTTTGCAGACATCAATACTCCCCTCGCCTTCCAATCCAGCTTTGCAGACATCAATACTCCCTCGCCTTCCAATCCAGCTTTCCACTCTTCAATACTCCCCTCGCCTTCCAACCCAGCTTTGCAGACATCAATACTCCCCTCGCCTTCCAATCCAGCTTTGCAGACATCAATACTCCCCTCGCCTTCCAATCCAGCTTTGCAGACATCAATACTCCCCTCGCCTTCCAATCCAGCTTTGCAGACATCAATACTCCCCTCGCCTTCCAATCCAGCTTTGCAGACATCAATACTCCCTCGCCTTCCAACCCAGCTTTGCAGACATCAATACTCCCCTCGCCTTCCAATCCAGCTTTGCAGACATCAATACTCCCCTCGCCTTCCAATCCAGCTTTCCAGACATCGATACCCCCCTTGCCTTACAATCCAGTTTTCCAAGCATCAATGCTCCCCTTGCCTTTACAATCCAGTTTTCCAAGCATCAATACTCCCTTGCCTTTACAGTCCAGTTTTCCAAGCATCAATACTCCCCTTGCCTTTACAATCCAGTTTTCCAAGCATCAATACTCCCCTTGCCTTTACAATCCAGTTTTCCAAGCATCAATACTCCCTTGCCTTTACAGTCCAGTTTTCCAAGCATCAATACTCCCCTTGCCAGCATCTCAGGCATTGACAAGCTCTTCGCCGTACACTCCGTCTTTCCAGCTTGACTCGGGCGTTTTAAAGCTGAAGTATTTCAGTGGGTGCACCGCTACCCCCTGTCCCAACTGCCAAAATTCTGACGTCACGGCGTCAAGTCAGGTGGAAAATAGAAACCTTTTTCTTCACCATGCCTTTGAGTTTGTATGACAGCGTGTTGGCTTCCACAACCAATAATATTTGTTTTTCCAGGAAAACAGATATCCTTGAGGAGAAAAAAAAAGGGGTTGAGCTTTTATTCCTGAGTGTCTGAACTGTTTTCCTCAAGTTGATAGTAATTTTCTCTATTTGCCTCAGAGGATCGTCAATGTTTCCCCTGTTTGCCTCAGAGGATCGTCAATGTTTCCCTGTTTGCCTCAAAGGATCGTCAATGTTTCCCCTGTTTGCCTCAAAGGATCGTCAATGTTTCCCCTGTTTGCCTCAACGGATCGTCAATGTTTCCCCTGTTTGCCTCAAAGGATCGTCAATGTTTCCCCTGTTTGCCTCAAAGGATCGTCAATGTTTCCCCCTGTTTGCCTCAGAGGATCGTCAATGTTTCCCCTGTTTGCCTCAAAGGATCGTCAATGTTTCCCCTGTTTGCCTCAAAGGATCGTCAATGTTTCCCCTGTTTGCCTCAAAGGATCGTCAATGTTTCCCTGTTCGCCTCAAAGGATCGTCAGTGTTTCCCCTGTTTTCTGAGCAAACTAGTTCAACCGTGGTTTCGGTGTTATTCTTGAGGCTCACAACTAATGTCTCCCCATTGTTCTTGTTTTCCTCCAGGATAGAAACTTTTCGCCTCTTTTCGCCATTGTCCTCTACGATCATACCTGTGTTCCTTCTGGGATGGGGTGGGGGTGGGGGGAGGAGCTGTTGCGGCTGTAGGTGTTAGTCTTCTGCCGTGTGATGGCCTCGTGAACAGAGGGAAGAAGGACAAAGGCGATTGTGGGGTGTCTGCAATTCTCTGATGGTTTCCCTCCCTCTCCATGGATATGTCGTGTTCACTTAAAAAAGATATATGGGAAGTAACTCTTTTTGTCCATACCTTCTATTGCTTCCCCTGGCTTAAACGAAATGACCAGCATCCGTCCGACCTTGGCGAGTCTGCACCTTTCCCGGTTCCAATCTAGTT
>CM031617.1:70660168-70672668 GCA_018398815.1 Conus ventricosus | reverse complement strand
AATCATATGATATGCATCAAAGGAAATCGTTGTCACATATTCAAGAAAAACAATTTCTCTTAGTTTAAATGTCTTTGTTCAGAAACAGCGAAAAGGTTTGACAATTTCAGCGGAAGTGGATGATAAAAGCAAATTTAGCTTAAACAAAGATGGCTGTCTATAATATTTGGCTTAATAAACTTTTCTCTGATGCATTCTAAGAGCTGGACAGCACAGAACAAAATGTATTTCTGTTTCATGTGATTCTCTACACAGAGGACAAATCAAATCACAAGTACTACACGTTCGATATCTAAAAATAATGGCAAGCTAAGCGGATATTCCTAATCTGAATTTTGCTGTCACATGCTTTAAATGTCTATCCAAATCTATGTCCAAGTAAGTCTTCAAGTCATGAGAACATGAGAAATTCCTATAACAATCAAACCTGTCACTATTATAAATATGATCAGGACCATCTTTGCCATCTGCAATCAACCAATCGCTGGCGAAAAAGATGTAAAAAGACTTTTATATTTTCAACTCCCTGGTTCACCATACGAATCCAAATCCGTATTCAAGCAAACAGAGGCGCACTTTAGTTACCCAATTATTTTTCCCTTTGTATCTAGGTGACACAACATATTGTATGCTTACGAGGTAATATAGAATCTTTCCATGTAAAGCAGTTTCAGCCAATAACGAAACATTAACGGCAGAAGCAATATAAATAGGGAATCGACCAGTTTCGCCATAAATGAGATCATTTGGAGTACGTCGTCAACACCCAGGAACTTCTTCAAAGCAAAAAATGTGAACCGATTCACAATAATAGCCGCTTTTTCCAATCCCATAACTCGGAACCATAATTGCACAATCGGCTGAACCTGGTGTTCAAAGAGTTTGATAAATAACGTGAAAGAAGAATTATTTAGAGTATATAACATTCTCATAATACAAATCAAAACATTTTTGGCCTTACTAGACAAATCCTTGCATGCACCTCGAAACTCAACTGTTGAGAATATCATACCCAAATACCTATAGGCATTGACAACTGGCATAAGACTGTCTTTATACAACCACCGTTCACGAACACTTAGATATCTTCCTTTACGGAATACTATGATATTGCTTTTTTCCATATTAAACTTTTTTAACTGCAGAGATCCAGCTGCACGTTGTAAACAATTCAGTTGGGTTTGTAGACCTATAACAGTTTCTGATATCAAAATAACATCATCAGCCAACACCAGAATAAAACAATTCAAAAGCATCAATCGAAAGCAAAGCACCATGTCTACCATTATAATTACTTCAATAGCTAACTCGTTGATAAACAAAGAAAACAAATAGGGCTGCATGCATCTCCTTGTATTGACTCCTCTCGAACAATTGATATAGTCAGTAATATTCGCTCCACAACGAACCCTTGTTCTTACTTTATCATACATACTTCCAACACATTTATAGAGTTTACCTTTAATACCATTTTAAAGTAAAACAGGCCAGAGAAGATTTCTATTAATGGAGTCAAAAGCTTTTCAAAGTCTATGAAAGCTACGTACAATTTCCTATTATAAGAGAATTGTTTCTGCACTAGTGCGAGCAAAGTAAACATATGGTCAATAGTGAATAACCCTTTTTAAATCCTGCTTGATGATCACCTGTGATGTTATTTTCTTCTATCCATTCCTGCAGTCTATGGTTAATAATGATTCCAACAGTTTTACTACTAATGTCACTGAGGGAAAATCCCTCGGTAATTACTGGGCTTATTTACGTCACCCTTCTTGTGGAACGGCAGAAAACTGATTCAGTCCATTTTCCGGAAACATACCACTATCAATAATTTATTAAACAATTTCAGAAAGAAGTTTACCACCTGGTTAGACGAATGTTTAGATAATTCACCAATGATACCGTCAGGACCGGCTGCCTATACGATTTTTCAGTTTTCTTAAGCTAACAATACTTCTTCTTGAGTGATTGGCCGATTCGTATAGCCATCATCGTTCACATCAATCACTTCTTCGATTGGTGTGTTATCGACATTTATATCTAATAACGTTTGGAAATATTGAAACCATACATCAATAGTAATATTGTTTCTGGGCTTGTTTTCGTTTGAATGAAACTCTGTGAATGGTATCCCAGAACTCCTTTTGATGTTTTATAGATGATACAAGTTTATTTCAGTAAAGACTTATTGAACTCTTTCTCTTTCCTCTGTAACAGATTCTTGTAGAGAGTAGAGAGAGAGAGAGAGAGAGAGAGAGAGAGAGAGAGAGAGAGAGAGAGAGAGAGAGACTCTCTTCATGACTCTCTCTCTCTCACTCTCTCTACTCTCTCTCTCTCTCTCTCTCTCCTCTCTCTCTTCTCTCTCTCTCTCCTCCTCTCTCTCATCTCTCCTCTCTCTCACCCACCACCCCACACTATTATCCACCTTTGTGTACTTTCTCACGCTTGAGCGTGGTGTAGGTACTACAGCTGCTTAACACTGCTCTGCTATTATTTCATTACAACGGTGGTGACTGCTGCTGCTATTATTTCATTACAACGGGCGGTGACTGCTGCTGCTGCTGCTGTATTTCATTACAACGGCGGTGACTGCTGCTGCTACTGCTATTATTTCATTACAACGGCGGTGACTGCTGCTGCTATTATTTCATTACAACAACGGCGGTGACTGCTGCTGCTATTATTTCATTAACAACAACGGCGGTGACTGCTGCTGCTATTATTTCATTACAAAAACGGCGGTGACTGCTGCTGCTATTATTTCATTACAATGGCGGTGACTGCTGCTGCTATTATTTCATTACAACGGCGATGACTGCTGCTGCTGCTGCTGCTATTATTTCATTACAACGTGCGGTGACTGCTGCTGCTATTATTTCATTACAACGGCGGTGACTGCTGCTACTGCTGCTATTATTTCATTACAACGGCGGTGACTGCTGCTGCTGCTGCTATTATTTCATTACAAAAACGTCGGTGACTGCTGCTGCTATTATTTCATTACAACTGCGGTGACTGCTGCTGCTATTATTTCATTACAACGGTGGTGACTGCTGCTGCTATTATTTCATTACAACGGCGGTGACTGCTGCTGCATATTATTCATTACAACAACGGTGGTGACTGCTGCTGCTATTATTTCATCACAAAAACCGCGGTGGCTACTGTTGCTACTGCTGCTATTATTCGTTACAACAACGGCGGTGACTACTGCTGCTATTATTTCGTTACAACAACGGCGGTGGCTACTGTTGCTACTGCTGCTATTATTTCGTTACAACAACGGCGGTGACTACTGCTGCTATTATTTCGTTACAACAACGGCGGTGACTACTGTGCTATTATTTCATTACAACGGCGGTGACTGCAGCTGCTATTATTTCATTACAATGGCGGTGACTGCTGCTGCTGCTTTATTTCATTACAACGGCGTGACTGCTGCTGCTATTATTTCATTACAACGGCGGTTGACTGCTGCTGCTATTATTTCATTACAACGGCGGTGACTGCTGCTGCTATTATTTCATTACAACAACGGCGGTGACTGCTGCTGCTATTATTTCATTACAACGGCGGTGACTGCTGCTGCTATTATTTCATTACAACAACGGCGGTGACTGCTGCTGCTATTATTTCATTACAAAAACGGCGGGACTGCTGCTGCTATTATTTCATTACAATGGCGGTGACTGCTGCTGCTATTATTTCATTACAACGGCGGTGACTGCTGCTGCAATTATTTCATTACAACGGCGGTGACTGCTGCTGCTATTATTTCATTACAACAACGGCGGTGACTGCTGCTGCTAATTATTTCATTACAAAAACGGCGGTGACTGCTGCTGCTATTATTTCATTACAAGGCGAGTGACTGCTGCTGCTATATATTTCATTACAACGGCGGTGACTGCTGCTGCTATATTTCATTACAACAACGGCGGTGACTGCATGCTGCATTATTTCATTACAACGGCGGTGACTGCTGCTGCTATTATTTCATTACAACAACGGCGGTGACTGCTGCTGCTATTATTTCATTACAAAAACGGCGGTGACTGCTGCTGCTATTATTTCATTACAATGGCGGTGACTGCTGCTGCTATTATTTCATTACAACGGCGGTGACTGCTGCTGCTATAATTTCATTACAACGGCGGTGACTGCTGCTGCTATTATTTCATTACAATGGTGGTGACTGCTGCTGCTATTATTTCATTACAACAACGGCGTGTGACTGCTGCTGCTATATTTCATTACAACAACGGCGGTGACTGCTGCTGCTATTATTCATTACAACAACGGCGGTGACTGCTGCTGCTATTATTTCATTACAATGGCGGTGACTGCTGCTGCTGCTGCTGTTATTTCATTACAACGGCGGTGACTGCTGCTGCTACTGCTATATATTTCATTACAATGGTGGTGACTGCTGCTGCATTATTTCATTACAACAACGGCGGTGACTGCTGCTGCTAATATTTCATTACAACAACGGCGGTGACTGCTGCATGCTATTATTTCATTACAAAACGGCGGTGACTGCTGCTGCTATTATTTCATTACAATGGCGGTGACTGCTGCTGCTATTATTTCATTACAACGGCGATGACTGCTGCTGCTGCTGCTGCTATTATTTCATTACAACGGCGGTGACTTCTGCTGCTATTATTTCATTACAACGGCGGTGACTGCTGCTACTGCTGCTATTATTTCATTACAACGGCGGTGACTGCTGCTGCTGCTGCTATATTTCATTACAAAAACGGCGGTGACTGCTGCTGCTATTATTTCATTACAACTGCGGTGACTGCTGCTGCTATTATTTCATTACAACGGCGGTGACTGCTGCTGCTATTATTTCATTACAACGGGCGGTGACTGCTGCTGCTATTATTTCATTACAACCAACGGTGGTGACTGCTGCTGCTATTATTTCATCACAAAAACCGCGGTGGCTACTGTTGCTACTGCTGCTATTATTTCGTTACAACAACGGCGGTGACTACTGCTGCTATTATTTCGTTACAACAACGGCCGGTGGCTACTGTTGCTACTGCTGCTATTATTTCGTTACAACAACGGCGGTGACTACTGCTGCTATTATTTCGTTACAACAACGGCGGTGACTACTGTTGCTATTATTTCATTACAACGGCGGTGTACTGCTGCTGCTATTATTTCCATTACAATGGCGGTGACTGCTGCTGCTGCTATTATTTCATTACAACGGCGGTGACTGCTGCTGCTATTATTTCATTACAAACGGCGGTGACTGCTGCTGCTATTATTTCATTACAACGGCGGTGCGTGCTGCTGCTATTATTTCATTACAACAACGGCGGTGACTGCTGCTGCTAATTATTTCATTACAACGGCGGTGACTGCTGCTGCTATTATTTCATTACAACAACGGCGGTGACTGCTGCTGCTATTATTTCATTACACAACGGCGGTGACTGCTGCTGCTATTTTTCATTACAACAACGGCGGTGACTGCTGCTGCTATTATTTCATTACAACAATGGCGGTGACTGCTGCTGCTATTATTTCATTACAACAACGGCGGTGACTGCTGCTGCATTATTATCATTACAACAACGCGGTGACTGCTGCTGCTATTATTTCATTACAACGGCGGTGACTGCTGCTGCTGCTGTGCTATTATTTCATTACAACGCGGTGACTGCTGCTGCTATTATTTCATTACAACAACGGCGGTGACTGCTGCTGCTATTATTTCATTACAACAACGCGGTGACTGCTGCTGCTATTATTTCATTACAACAACGGCGGTGACTGCTGCTGCTATTATTTCATTACAACGGCAGTGACTGCTGCTGCTATTATTTCATTACAACGGCGGTGACTGCTGCTGCTGCTGCTATTATTTCATTACAACAACGGCGGTGACTGCTGCTGTTATTATTTCACTACAACGCGGTGACTGCTGCTGCTATAATTCATTACAACGGCGGTGACTGCTGCTGCTATTATTTCATTACAACGTGGTGACTGCTGCTGCTATTATTTCATTACAACGCGGTGACTGCTGCTGCTATTATTTCATTACAACGCGGTGACTGCTGCTGTTATTATTTCAATACAACGGCGGTGACTGCTGCTGCTGCTGCTATTATTTCATTACAACGGCGGTGACTGCTGCTGCTATTATTTCATTACAACGGCGGTGGACTGCTGCTGCTATTATTTCATTACAACGGCGGTGACTGCTGCTGCTATTATTTCATTACAACGGTGGTGACTGCTGCTGCTATTATTTCATTACAACGGCGGTGACTGCTGCTGCTATTATTTCATTACAACAACGGCGGTGACTGCTGCTGCTGCTGCTGCTATTATTCATTACAACAACGGCGGTGACTGCTGCGCTATATTTCATTACAACGGCAGTGACTGCTGCTGCTATTATTTCATTACAACGGCGGTGACTGCTGCTGCTGCTGCATATTATTTCATTACACAACGGCGGTGACTGCTGCTGTTATTATTTCACTACAACGGCGGTGACTGCTGCTGCTATTATTTCATTACAACGGCGGTTGACTGCTGCTGCTATTATTTCATTACAACGGCGGTGACTGCTGCTGCTATTATTTCATTACAACGGCGTGACTGCTGCTGCTATTATTTCATTACAACGGCGGTGACTGCTGCTGTTATTATTTCAATACAACGGCGGTGACTGCTGCTGCTGCTGCTATTATTTCATTACAACGGCGGTGACTGCTGCTGCTATTATTTCATTACAACGGCGGTGACTGCTGCTGCTATATTTCATTACAACGGCGGTGACTGCTGCTGCTATTATTTCATTACAACGGCGGTGACTGCTGCTGCTAATATTTCATTACAACGGTGGTGACTGCTGCTGCTATTATTTCATTACAACGGCGGTGACTGCTGCTGCTATTATTTCATTACAACAACGGCGGTGACTGCTGCTGCTGCGCTGCTATTATTTCATTACAACAACGGTGATGACTGCTGCTGCTATTTTTCATTACAACAACGGCAGTGACTGCTGCTGCTGCTGCTGTTATTTCATTACAATGGCGGTGACTGCTCCTGCTACATGCTATTATTTCATTACAACGGCGGTGACTGCTGCTGCTATTATTTCATTACAACAACGGCGGTGACTGCTGCTGCTATTATTTCATTACAACGGCGGTGACTGCTGCTGGTGCGCTATTATTTCATTACAACGGCGGTGACTGCTGCTGCTACTGCTATTATTTCATTACAACGCGGTGACTGCTGCTGCTATCATTTCATTACAACAACGGCGGTGACTGCTGCTGCTATTATTTCATTACAACGGCAGTGACTGCTGCTGCTATTATTTCATTACAACGGTGGTGACTGCTGCTGCTATATATTTCATTACAACAACGTGCGGTGACTGCTGCTGCTATTATTTTCATTACAACAACGGCGGTGACTGCTGCTGCTATTATTTCATTACAACAACGGCGGTGACTGCTGCTGCTATTATTTCATTACAACGCGGTGACTGCTGCTGCTATTATTTCATTACAACAAGCGGGTGACTGCTGCTGCTATTATTTCATTACAACAACGGCGGTGACTGCTGCTGCTATTATTTCATTACAACGGCGGTGACTGCTGCTGCTGCTGCTGTTATTATTTCATTACAACGGCGGTGACTGCTGCTGCTACTGCTATTATTTCATTACAACGGCGGTGACTGCTGCTGCTATTATTTCATTACAACAACGGCGGTGACTGCTGCTGCTATTATTTCATTACACGGCGTGTGACTGCTGCTGCTACTGCTATTATTTCATTACAAGGGCGGTGACTGCTCTGCTGTTGCTATTATTTCATTACAACGGCGGTGACTGCTGCTGCTAATTATTCATTACAATGGCGGTGACTGCTGCTGCTGCTGCTATTATTTCATTACAACGGCGGTGACTGCTGCTGCGCTGCTATTATTTCATTACAACGGCGGTGACTGCTGTGCTATTATTTCATTACAACGGCGGTGACTGCTGCTGCTATTATTCATTACAACGGCGGTGACTGCTGCTGCTGCTTGCATTATTTCATTACACGGCGTTGACTGCTGCTGCTAATTATTTTCAACAACGGCGGTGACTGCTGCTGCATTATTTCATTACAACGGCGGTGACTGTCTGCTGCTGCAGCTGCCATTATTCATTACAACGGCGGGACTGCTGCGCATATTTCATTACAACGCGGTGACTGCTGTGCTATATATTTCATTACAACGGCGGTTTACTGCTGCTGCTGCTGCTATTATTCATTACAACGGCGGTGACTGCTGCTGCTATTATTTCATTACAACGGCGGTGACTGCTGCTGCTTTATTTCATTACAACAGGGGGTGACTGCTGCTGCTATTATTTCATTACAACGGTGGTGACTCTGCTGCTATTATTTCATTACAACGGGGGTGACTGCTGCTGCTGCGCAAATTTTTTCATACAACGGTGGTACTGCTGCTGCTATTATTTCATTACAACAACGGGCGGTGACTGCTGCTGCTATTATTTCATTAAAAACGGCGGTGACTGCTGCTGCTGCAGTTATTAAATTTTATTACAACGGCGGGGACTGCGCTGCTATTTTTTTCATTACAAAAAAGGCGGTGAACTGCTGCTGCTATATTCATTACAATGGCGGTGACTGGGTGCTTTCTATTATTTTATTACAACGGCGGTGACTGCTGCTGCTATTATTTCATTACAACGGCGGTTTACTGCTGCGCTATTATTTTTTACAATGGGGGGTGATGCTGCGCTATTATTTCATTACAAACAACGGCGGTGACTGCTGCTGCTAATAAATTTTATTACAACAACGGCGGTGACTGCTGCTGCTATTATTTCATTACAACAACGGGGGTTTACGCTGCTGCTATTATTTCATTACAACGGCGGTTTACTGCGCTGCTATTATTTCAAATTTCAACGGCGGTGACTGCGCTGCTGTGCTATATTTCATTACAAAAGGCGGTGACTGCTGCTGCTATTATTTCATTTACAACGGCGGTGACTGCTGCTGCAATTATTTCATTACAACAACGCGGTGGACTGCTGCTGCTATTTTTTCATTTCAACGGCGGTTTACTGCTGCTGCACAGCATTATTTCATTACAAGGGCGGGGACTGCTGCTGCTGTTGCATTTATTACAACGGCGGTGACTGCTGCTGCTTTATTTCATTACAATGGCGGGGACTGCTGCGCTCGCTTAATTTTCATTACAACGGGGGTGACTGCTGCGCTGCTGCATTTTTTTCTTACAACGGCGGTGACGCCTGCCCTTTTATTTATTTCAACCGGTGACTGCTGCTGCTATTTTCATTAAAAACGGCGGTTTATGCTGCTGCTCTGTATTATTTTATTAAACCGGGGACTGCTCTGCATTATTCATTACAAACGGCGGTGACTGCTGTCATTTTTTATTACAACGGCGGGGACGCTGCGCTGGCTGCCTTTTTTTCATTCACGGTGACTGCTGCGCTATTATTTCATTACAACGGCGGTATGTGCTGCTATTTTTCATTAAAACGGCGGGGACTCTGCTGCTGCTGCTTTTTTTTCATTACAACGGCGGTGCTGCTGCTGCATTTTTCATTACAACGGCGGTGACGCTGCTGCTTTTATTTTTTCAACAGCGGGGGACTGCTGCTGTATTAAATTCATTACACGGTGGTGACTGGCTGTATTTTTTTATTAACGGGGGGACTGCTGCTGCGTGCTTTATTTCATTACACCCGGTGGTGACTGCTGCTGCTATTATTTCATTACAAAATGGCGGGGATGCGCTGCTATTTTTCATTCAACGCGGTGCTGCTGGCTGAGTTATTTTTTCATTACAAAGGGGGGTGACTGCTGCTGCTAAATTTTTTCATTACAAAAAAAAGGGGGGACTGCTGCGATTATTTCATTCAATGGCTGACTGGCGCTATTTTTTTTATTACACGGCGGTGACTGTGCTGCTATTATTTTTTACAACGGGGGTATGCTGTGCCATTATTTCATTAAATGGTGGGGACGCTGCGCTATTTTTTTATTTTCAAAAAACGGCGGTGACTGCTGCGGGTTTATTATTACAACAACGGCGGTGACTGCTCGCTTTTTTCATTACAACAACGGGGGGACTGCTGCTGCTTTTATTTTTATTACACGGCGGTATGCTGCTTCTGCTGCTGTTTTTTCATTACAACGGCGGGCTGGCTGCTACCCGTATTATTTCATTACAAAGGGGTGACTTGTGCTATTTTTTCAAAAAACCGCGGGGGCTGTGGCTATTTTTCATTACAAACGGCGTGATGCTGTCTTGCTATTATTTAAAATTTCAAGGGCGGTGATGCTGCTGCGTTGCTTTTTTTCATTTCAACGGGGGGTTTCTGCTGTATTATTTTTTACAATGGGGGTGATCTGTGCTGCTGCTTTATTTCATTACAACGGGGGTGTGCTGTGCTGCTGCTATTTTTCATTACAACGGCGGTTTTAGCTGCTTTAAAATTTCTTACAAGGCGGGGATGCTGTGCAATTTTCATTACAACGGGGGTACTGCGCTGCTGCGCTATTATTTTTATTCAACGGGGGTGACTGCTGCCTATTATTTCATTACAACGGGGTGATGGCTGCATTATTATTTTAACGGCGGTGATGCTGCTGCTGCGCTGCCCTTTTTTATTTTCAAAGGGGGTGACCCGCTGTGATTATTTCATTCAACGGCGGGATGCTGCTGCATTATTTTTTACAACGGCGGTGCTGTGCTGCTGCTGCTATTATTTCATTACAACGGCGGTGACTGCTGCTGCTATTATTTCATTACAACGGGGGTGACTGCTGCTGCTATTATTTCATTACAACGGCGGTGACTGCTGCTGCTATTATTTCATTACAACGGCGGTGACTGCTGCTGCTATTATTTCATTACAACGGCGGTGACTGCTATTTATTACACGCGTGACTGCTGCCTGTATTATTTCATTACAACGGCGGTGACTGCTGCTGCTATTATTTCATTACAACGGCGGTGACTGCTGCTGCTATTATTTCATTACAACGGCGGTGACTGCTGCTACTGCTGCTATTATTTCATTACAACGGCGGTGACTGCTGCTGCTGCTGTTATTATTTCATTACAACGGCGGTGACTGCTGCTGCTATTATTTCATTACAACGGCGGTGACTGCTGCTGCTATTATTTCATTACAACGGCGGTGACTGCTGCTACTGCTGATTATTTCATTACAACGGCGGTGACTGCTGCTGCTATTATTTCATTACAACGGCGGTGACTGCTGCTACTGCTGCTATTATTTCATTACAACGGCGGTGACTGCTGCTGCTATTATTTCATTACAACGGCGGTGACTGCTGCTGCTATTATTTCATTACAACGGCGGTGACTGCTGCTACTGCTGCTATTATTTCATTACAACGGCAGTGACTGCTGCTACTGCTGCTATTATTTCATTACAACGGTGGTGACTGCTGCTGCTATTATTTCATTACAACGGCGGTGACTGCTGCTGCTATTATTTCATTACAACGGCAGTGACTGCTGCTGCTATTATTTCATTACAACGGCGGTGACTGCTGCTACTGCTGCTATTATTTCATTACAACGGCGGTGACTGCTGCTGCTATTATTTCATTACAACGGCGGTGACTGCTGCTGCTATTATTTCATTACGACAACGGCGGCGACTGCTGCTACTGCTGCTATTATTTCATTACAACGGCGGTGACTGCTGCTGCTACTGCTGCTACTGCTGCTATTATTTCATTACAAAAACGGCGGTGACTACTGCCACTGGTGCTGTTATCATTTCGTTACGACAACGGCGGTAAGTGGTGGTGCTGCTGCTATTATTTCATTACAACGGTGGTGACCGCTGTTGTTGCTGCAGTGTTGCTGCTGCCGTCGCCACTGCTGCGGAGGACGTCAAAGACTCAGCACCGTGTCTGGCACTTTGATACGAATGAAAAGGCGAGAGGACGCGTCCAGCAATCCATGAACACGATGATTAAACAACGACAGAATATTAAACAACGACTGAATATTAAACAACGACTGAATATTAAACAACGACTGAATATTAAACAACAACTGAATATTATACAACGACTGATCAGGCGGAAAGGAGAGGGCTGAACACGATGATTAAACAGCGACAGAATCAGACGGAAAGGAAAGGACTGAACACGATGATTAAACAACGACAGAATCAGACCGGAATGAAAAGACTGAACACGATGATTAAACAACGACCGAATCAGACCGGAATGAAAAGACTGAACACGATGATTAAACAACGACAGAATCAGACCGGAATGAAAAGACTGAACACGATGATTAAACAACGGCCGAATCAGACCGAAATGTAAAGACTGAACACGAGGATTAAACAACGACCGAATCAGACGGAAATGAAAAGACTGAACACGATGATTAAACAACGACCGAATCA
>CM031617.1:70645168-70650168 GCA_018398815.1 Conus ventricosus | reverse complement strand
CGAACGAGACTATAAACCGAGGTTCCGTGTGTGAACGCACGCGCAACATCTTGCACACACGTAAAATCCCATCACCAACTTTCGGAAGAGAAGGCCAGTTTGGCCGTTGGTATGGATGACACGTTACACATAGCATGCACCTTCTCCGAAGATGGAGTATGGCTGCCTTAATGGCGGGATGAAAAACGGTCATACACACAAAACTCCACTGCCTGTCTATACAGTAGTGTCCGCAGGAGTATCAGGCTGCGTACGCAGAAAGACAGAAAAAGAAAAAAATTCCATCCAGGTGGAACTGGGTACTGGTTCCAGTCCATCGTTTTCATTCCATCCAGGTCGAAGGAAGGTCAACTCCAGTGCTAAGCCGGGAATCTTTATTCTCAGCCAAAGAATCACTGCCCAAAGACAGAGACTGGTTTTCAACTCCAACTAAATTTATTTATCACTCTCTCAGTATAGCCCCCAAATCTCATGTATAGGGCTTCTTCGTCTGTTTGGTTGTTTGCTTTTGCTGTTGTTGGAATTAACTGTTCGACAGTCATAACCCGACATCACTAATAAAATCGTATTGACTTATTTTAGTAACAAAGTCATGAAGAGTAGATAACCAAAATGATCCATTTCTGGAAATGTCTATAAATGTTCTGGAACTGTTACGGATTCTAGCCGCTTGTACACCTGTCAGGAGGTGCATCAACGTCACCGGTAATGAGGCTGGTTAAAGGAGATGCTGCCTTGTGGAAAATGTTCACTAGAACCAAGGAAAAGTATGTCTTGTTCAGGACAATCTGGATATCGTTGTAACTCTAAATAAGACACACACACACACACACACACACACACACACACACACACACACACACACACACACACACACACACACACACACACACACACACACACACACACAACACAACACAACACAACACAACACAACACAACACAGCACAACACAACACAAACACACACACACACACACACACACACACACACACACACACACACACACACACACACACACACACACACACACACACACACACACACACACACACACACACACACACACTGTATACGTATATCCCCCCACCACCATCACAACTTCCACCACCACAACACACACCCATCACCACCTCACCACAACCACAACCACAACCACAACCACTCCTACACGGTTGACAAAATAAACGGCTTCGCACAAGTGGCTGGCCTTTAATTAAGTGGACGTTCGGGAGTGCCCTTAATCGCTCATTAATTTCGGCGGGACGAGTTCCAGACGACCCGGAGACGAAGCTGATTGGTGGAGGACTACGTGGGCATTGAAGTGAGCACTCTGGACGTCTTGGACTAGTGCCAGAACACTGTGTTTCACTTGAAACTTCTCAAACAGAGTTTCTCTCTTTCTTTCTTTTTTTTCTTTCTTTCTTTTTTTGTCTTTTCTTCCTTCTTTCTTCTCTTTTTCTGTCTTTCCTTCCTTCTTTTTTTTTCTTTTTCTTTTCTCCCTTCGTTCCTTCCTTCCATCCTTTCATCTTTTCTTTCTCTCTTTTTTCTTTCTGTCTGTCTTTCTTTCTTTCTTTTCCTTCCGCCCTTCCTTCCTTCCTTCCTTCCTTCTTTCTTCCTTCCTTCCTTCTTTCTTTCTTTTCCTTCCGCCCTTCCTTCCTTCCTTCCTTCTTTCTTTCTTTCTTTCTTTCTTCCTTCTTCCATCCTTTTATTCTTCTTTCTGTTTGTCTTTCTTTCTTTCTTTCTTTTACTTTTTAATTGCTAATTTATTGCTCTTTCTCCCCCCCCCCCCCCCCCCCCCCCCCCTAGTTTTTCTGTCGGTCTGTCTTTCTTTTTCTTGTCGTTGTTCATTCGTTCGGTTGATGGTCGTTTCCTTCTGTCGTTCTGGCCTCTTGTCGTTGTTCATTCGTTCGGTTGATGGTCGTTTCCTTCTGTCGTTCTGGCCTCTTGTCGTTGTTCATTCGTTCGGTTGATGGTCGTTTCCTTCTGTCGTTCTGGCCTCCATCTATCTTCTCGTCGTTGTTCATTCGTTCGGTTGATGGTCGTTTCCTTCTGTCGTTCTGGCCTCCATCTATCTTCTCGTCGTTGTTCATTCGTTCGGTTGATGGTCGTTTCCTTCTGTCGTTCTGGCCTCCATCTATCTTCTTGTCGTTGTTCATTCGTTCGGTTGATGGTCGTTTCCTTCTGTCGTTCTGGCCTCCATCTATCTTCTTGTCGTTGTTCATTCGTTCGGTTGATGGTCGTTTCCTTCTGTCGTTCTGGCCTCCATCTATCTTCTTGTCGTTGTTCATTCGTTCGGTTGATGGTCGTTTCCTTCTGTCGTTCTGTCCTCCATCTATCTTTCTTTCCTGTTTTCTGTGGAAGTATGTAATGGTGTGTCAATACTTTCCCCACCCTCCTATTCTCTCCCACCCCTTTGCATAACATCTGTGAGTCTCTCTCTCTCTCTCTCTCTCTCTCTCTCTCTCTCTCTCTCTCTCTCTCTCTCTCTCTCTCTCTCTCTCTCTCTCTGGTCTGTTTTCGTACTGTTTTCATTAAACACAAAAAATAAGAAAGACAGAAAAGGGAGAAAAAAAGGTAGTCAATGAACACAGAGAGAGAGAGAGAGAGAGAGAGAGAGAGAGAGAGAGAGAGAGAGAGAGAGAGAGAGAGAGAGACAGACAGACAGACAGACAGACAGAGACAGAGAGAGAGAGACAGAGGGAGGGGAGAGACACATGAAGACAGATAGGAAAAGAGAAAGAGCGGATATGGAGAGAGAAAACAGATATATGTATTAGTAAGTGAGAAAGGAAAAGACTCGGGCAGAGAGAGAGAGAGAGAGAGAGAGAGAGAGAGAGAGAGAGAGAGAGAGAGAGAGAGAGAGAGAGAGAGAGAGAGAGAGAGAGAGACAGACAGACAGACAGACAGACAGACAGACAGACAGACAGACAAACAGAAAGACAGAAAGACAGACAGACAGACAGACAGAGACAGAGAGACGGGAGAGACACATGAAGACAGATAGGAAAAGAGAAAGAGCGGGATATGGAGAGAGAAAACAGATATATGTATTAGTAAGTGAGAAAGGGAAAGACTCGGGCAGAGAGAGAGAGAGAGAGAGAGAGAGAGAGAGAGAGAGAGAGAGAGAGAGAGAGAGAGAGAGAGAGAGAGAGAGAGAGAGAGAGAGAGAGAGAGAGAGAGACGCCAACAAACAGGAGGGAGAGACTCCCATCTCATCGCCTTTTGTCAAGAGCGAAGATGGGAGGATGAAGAACGACTTAGGACGCAAACCAGGCATAATGTTTTCAAAGCCATGCTTGTTAAGCGCTAAGACAGAGACCGGAAGTTGTCAATAGCCTGTCAGCTTCCGGACTTGGCACTGCCAGAGCGAGGCTACCCACCGGAAGTAGGTGGGGAGGGTTGCGTGAACGTTGTGTTTAATTAAAAAGTTCAAGCCTCACATCAGCCCCCATGGCGGAGTGGTTAATGCCGTTGAGTGGTGAACGGGAGGTCAGGGGTGTAGGGTTCGAGGCGGAGGGGGAGCAAAGCATTGTGGGTTTTTCCGGCCCACGTCAATTCCTGTAAAGAGTTGAAGGCTTGTTTGTTTGTTTGTTTGTTTTGCAAAAGTAGTACATGAACTTACAACGAACTCTCCTATGTTTCTGAATTGAACTGATCCCAACTGATGCCTCTTCCGTGCTGCTCTGTGTCGCTGGGGCAATTTGTTACATATGGTTTTTAACAGAGCGGGACGTTTTCAAACAATTCTGGGGAGAAGATGTATTGTCACATACGGCAAAAATAAATAAATAAATAAATAAATACGTAGATGAAACACACACACACGCACGCACGCACGCATGCACGCACGCACGCACGCACGCACGCACGCTCGCTCGCACGCTCGCTCGCTCGCTCGCTCGCACGCACGCACGCACGCACGCCCGCACGCACGCACGCACGCACGCACGCACGCACCACACACACACACACACACACACACACATACATGTAAGAAATGTCCAGAAATCCGTCTAGCCAACTGATATAAACAACTGGAGAATGTTCAACACATGCATAAGTGTGATTTCACAGGCCACTGCTTGACCCAACAAACGAGCTCGCCAACTGCAGCAGCCTTCGTCATCACCACTTTACAGAGTAGTGTACAAGTCTGGGTTGATGGAATCTATTTTAGCAGTCCCTTTGCCTGTGAACTTTTTTTTTTGTCGTATCATTGCATAAGCAGACTGCATTATAACGCTATGTTGTCTGTAAACTTTCATCGTGGGTTCCTAAGATAGCTTACAGACACATTACGGCAGTATGAAAGAAAACGCAAACTGAGACCACAGATTGGAGTCATATTGCATTCAGTATAAGCTATCCCTCCTTTGCCACGATTTCTTCTCAATGTCTTCTCCAGCTTATTTTTCCGATCTGCTGTCCATTTACTCACCATCCCGACCACTCCGTTCGTCTACAGATCATCTGACTTTGTGCATTCCGAGGACTCGCACTAGGACTTTTGGCGAACGATCTTTTTCATTTGCTGCCCCAAGACAATGGAATTCACTGCCCAAATCTATCCGCTATGTTCAGCCAAAATCAGCATTTAAAAGGCATTAAAAACATATTTATTTAAATTGCATTATGATTCCAAATAAACACCCATCTTTATTAATGTCCTTGTTTTTAAAACAAAACATTAGGTAATCAATCATTTTATATCTTGTCTTATTGCTGTGTGTGTTTGTGTGTGTTTGTGTGTGTGTGTGTGTGTGTGTGTGTGTGTGTGTGTGTGTGTGTGTGGTGTGTGTGTGTGTGTGTGTGTGTGTGTGTGTGTGTGTGTGTGTGTGTGTGTGTGTGTGTGTGTGTGTGTGTGTGTGTGTGTGTTGAACGGGTTGTCCTTGTTGACATATCGTTTTACAAACTAGCTATAAATCTTATATGTGTCAGTTTTATTGTTCTAATTTGCTTGTTCGTTTAAATGCTTTTACATTATTGTTCATGGCGAC
>CM031617.1:70615168-70617668 GCA_018398815.1 Conus ventricosus | reverse complement strand
CCTACGATGGCCGCTGACAACGGAAAAGGTCAGAGGTGACCACTGTAGCCATGAAAGGAGTGGTATTAGCCGCGAAATCAAACACCCTCATCCGGGGTCTTTTTCCCTACCAGCGCCTCTCAAGATGGCGCGGAAGCAAGATGGTCTGTTTTCTCCCTTATTAGCAAGTACGAAGACATAAACACACCCACACTCACACAAAAATGAAGGGGGAAAAACCTCAGAGAAAAACCGGCCATGGTTGTAGTTATTCAGTTTGTGTTGTTTATAGCATAGTGACCACAAGGAGAGCGGAAACTGGACAGAAGGAAAAGGGGGCTGGGGGTGGGTGGGGGTGGGGTGGAGTAGGGGCTGAAGTGAGGGAGAGGAGGTGGAGGGGGGGGGACATCTGAGGGTGGAGTGAATATTTCAAAACGAACAAGAACACAAAACTATATGATCTGAATTAATGATGACAGTGATGCATGATAATCACATTTACGTTTTAAAAGAAATCCAAAACTGTTCGAGTTCATAAGGTTGAACAGCAACAACAACAAAAGCAGCCTCAACAACCATTCTCATGATGATATGATGACGATCCATGGTGGTGGCAACAACCATTCTCATGATATGATGACGATCCATGGTGGTGGCAACAACCATTCTCATGATATGATGACGATCCATGGTGGTGGCAACAACCATTCTCATGATGATATGATGACGATCCATGGTGGTTGCAACAACCATTCTCATGATATGATGACGATCCATGGTGGTGGCAACAACCATTCTCATCATGACATGATGACGATCCATGGTGGCGTCAACAACCATTCTCATGATTATGATGACCATCCATGGTGGCAGCAACCATTCTCATGATGTGCTGACGATCCATGGTAGTGGCAACAACCATTCTCATGATGTGATGACGACCCATGGTGGTGGCAACAACCATTCTCATGATATGATGACCATCCATGGTGGCAGCAATCATTCTCATGATGTGATGACGACCCATGGTGGTGGCGGTGCAGTGGTGGTAAGGGCGGTGGTGGTGATAGTGGTGTCAGCTAGGAGAAGGTAGTGTGGTAGGGAGGGAGAGAGGAGAAAGAAGTGAAACACGCACATGACAACAGCACATCTACTGCAGGATTGCCCGTTGCATGAAGCTCTGAGACAACAGATATGGACGGAGCAGACATCAGTGGAGAGGAAGCTCTACGGTGCCCTTGGGGACCTACAGCGCACGGCAGCATTCGTCAGAGGAGCTGGCGTTCCCATCTTGAGTGTTCGAGAAGAAGAAGAAGAAGAACACACACACACACACACACACACACACACACACCACACACACACACACACACACACACACACACACACACACACACACACACACACACATGCACGCACGCACGCACGCACGCACGCACGCACGCACGCACGCACGCACACACACACACACACATACATACATACACACACACGCACGCATGCACGTACGCACGCGCGGACACACGCACATACGTCTCTCTCTCTCTCTCTTTTCTCCTCCTCTCTCTCTTCTCTCTCTCTCTCTCTCTCTCTCTCTCTCTCTGTGTCTCACATATACACACGCACACACACGCACGCGCACACACACACACCACACACACACACACACACAACAAACACACACACACCACACACCACACACACACACACACACACACACAAACACACACACACACGCACCCCGCACGCGCACGGACATGCACGCGCACACGCATGCACGCACGCACGCACGCACCCCCACGCCGGCTCACACACACACACACACACACACACACACACACACCAACACACAAAACACACACACACACACACACACCCCAAACACACACACACACACCACAACACACACAAAAAGTCACTGGCACAGCATGTTTTCCAATATAAAATGGGGAGGGGGGGAAAAAAAAGAAGAGAAAAGTGAACAATGAGTTACGAGCAAAAAAAAAAAAACGGGGGGGGGGGGGGGGGGGGGGGGGGGGGGGGAAATGGATGATTTACAATAAATAGAAAAACATTATGCAAGTCTAATAACAATTGCTGCTTTAAACTCCCTCTGGGAATAAATTGGTTCTCTCTAAATTCATTACAGGATTTAAATGGTCTCTCTAAGTTCATTACAGGATTAAATGGTCTCTCTAAGTTCATTACAGGTTAAATGGTCTCTCTAAGTTCATTACAGGGATTAAATGGTCTCTCTAAGTTCATTACTGGGATTAAATGGTCTCTCTAAGTTCATTACTGGGATTAAATGGTTCTCTAAGTTCATTACCGGGAATTAAATGGTTATGTTCATTCAAATCAGGACCAACGGAAAAAAAAGGACCTCATTTTCCCGTGCAACTTTTTTTTTCAAAAGGGGACAACTGTTGGCAGTATGCAAGTCTAAATAACGATTGCTGCTTCTGAACTCCTCGGGATTAAATGGTCTCTCTAAATTCATTACAGGGATTAAATGGTCTCT
>CM031617.1:70590168-70610168 GCA_018398815.1 Conus ventricosus | reverse complement strand
TCATCCATACCAGCGGACAAACTGGCCCTCTCCTCTGGAGGTTGGTGATGGGATATCACGTGTGCGGAAGATGTTATACATGTGTGCACACACAGAATCTCAGTTTACACTCTCACTCGGAAGACTTTGCAGGAAATGGAGTGAGAACAAATGTTAACCCCGAGAGAAAAATCCTCATGTACCAAAACGCCCCGGCAGAGATTCGAACCCGCGACTCCAGGATCACCAGGATCTCGAGTTCGGAGCTCTACCACCTCAGCTTTTTGACGTGTTGAACGATGTGTAGATTTTACCATCTCTTCGGGCAAATATGTAAGTTGATGTGCAGACTTTTGTCCGATGTTCTGAAATGAAACCAAAGGAGCTCATGCTAATGAGACCTCAGGATGTTCCCAGTGAGTCCTCAGGATGTTCCCAGTGAGTCCTCAGGATGTTCCCAGTGAGTCCTCAGGATGTTCCCATGGAGTCCTCAGGATGTTCCAAGTGAGTCCTCAGGATGTTTCCTAGTGAGTCCTCAGGATGTTCCCAGTGAGTCCTCAGGATGTTCCCAGTGAGTCCTCAGGATGTTCCCAATGAGTTCTCAGGATGTTCCCAATGAGTCCTCAGGATGTTCCCAGGTCTTTTATGGAAGCCGTGTGTAGTCAGAAGAGGGTCTTCTTTAATGCTTGAAGAAAAGTTCCGAATAAATGTAACTGAACACGCAACACTCCATGAGCATTCCTGTACGAATTCATCACAGAATATAGGTAGAACCATCTCCACGTAAGGCTCGAGTAAGTAACTCGTAAAATGTATAGAGCCAGATGTTCGTGCACTGTGTTAGTGAGTTCAGCTGGAAGTGGCGCTGTGTGTGTAATGGCAGTACGTTTTTATCTAGCTGACTTCTCTGAGGTTGATGAGACAGATTCTGGTAGAATTACTTTCTTCATCTGTATATGACAGTGAGTCAGATTCACATTCAAATGGTTGATTCATCTTTGAAGAGATACGTCTGTACAATGAAGTATGACTACAGAAATGTAAATTGCAGACTGAGCTCAAATGTAAGGGGCTTTTGTTTGTTTTGTTTTGTTTTGTTTTGTTTTGATAACTGCTTTCTAGATTTGGCAGCTTAACATAAATTATGAGGAGAATTTTCTAGCAATCTCAATGAAAGTTAACGACATGAACAAGCACAGCTGGCTTTAGAAGGCCCTCTATAGAATTCAGGATAAAGAAACATTGCACGAATGGTCATGAGAGCTCGGCAGCAAAAAAAAAAAAAAAAAAAAAAAAAAAAAAAAAAAAGAAAAAAAAATATTTCTTTTTTGAAGGTTGGATGGGGGGGGCACAACGGAGACAAATTATTGTTATGGAAAACTGTGTATCTGCAATGGTTAAAGGTAAAAAAGGTTCAAAACCACTGAGTCTGGGCACGGCATGATGAAAGGCGACCCCATCTCTATTCTTCGACCGCCCTAGCCTTCCCTGACCTAAGGTAGGTCCCAATGGACTTCACGGTGGACAGGAAAGGTCTTCAACACGTGAACAGCCGACCTCACGGTGGACAGGGGAGGTCTTCAACACGTGAACAGCCGACCTCACGGAGGACAGGGAGGTCTTCAACACGTGAACAGCCGACCTCACGGTGGACAGGGGAGGTCTTCAACACGTGAACAGCCGACCTCATGGTGAACATGAAGGTCTTCAACACGTGAACAGCCGACCTCACGGTGGACATGAAGGTCTTCAACACGTGAACAGCCGACCTCACGGTGGACATGAAGGTCTTCAACACGTGAACAGCCGACCTCACGGTGGACATGAAGGTCTTCAACACGTGAACAGCCGACCTCACGGATGACATGAAGGTCTTCAACACGTGAACAGCCGACCTCACGGTGGACATGAAGGTCTTCAACACGTGAACAGCCGACCTCACGGATGACATGAAGGTCTTCAACACGTGAACAGCCGACCTCATGGTGGACAGGAGAGGTCTTCAACACGTGAACAGCCGACCTCATGGTGGACAGGAGAGGTCTTCAACACGTGAACAGCCGACCTCATGGTGGACAGGAGAGGTCTTCAACACGTGAACAGCCGACCTCACGGGAAAGGACGGTCATGACAGACCGCGAAGTCTGACATTCCAGCTTTAAATCTTGTCGTCACAAAACGTGTGTGCATGTGTGCGTGCGTGCGTGTGTGCATGCGTGTGTGTGTGTTTTGTGTGTGTGTTGTGTGTGTGGTGTGTGTGTGTGTGTGTGTGTGTGTGTGTGTGTGTGTGTGTGTGTGTGTGTGTGTGTGCGCGCGCGCGCGCTCGAGCGTACACGTGGTGTCTATGAGAGAGAGAGAGAGAGGAGAGGAGGATAGAGAAGGAGGGGAGAGAGAAGGAGAGAGAGGGGGGGGAGGAGAGAGAGAGAAGAGAGAGAGAGAGGAGGGGAGGACACCCCTATCCCGCCAAAGTTACATACACAGACGGGGGAAAGGCCCAAACTTCATTCCAATCAATCAAAACCGTACTCTAACCTGACGTACTACACTCCCCCACCTCCTTCTCTGAGGGACCGACTTTCATCGAGACTTACTTGGTAGCATCTCTTCCGTCTGCTGACGCACTTCCGGCCGCGGAGGAAGGGAAAAATGACGTATGAAATGCTGACTATACTTCAGCAAACATGTTCGTGGGGGTGTCACTCACACAGGAGGAGGATGTAAACCCGTGGAATCAAACGATACGCCGCCCCGTACCAAACAGTCCCAAAACGAACGAGCATTCATTGAATAAGTTGTGGTCTGCCCCGCAGACCTCAGGCATTTGGCCTGCCCACCACATTGTCTTGTCATCCGGGTGGTTTCAGATTCATGTTACAAAAACAAATCCATCGCTTTGCTACCTCCACTGTTTTGTCTCTAGAACAGAGCAGTATGTCAAGTTCTCCAGCACTGTGTCATGTTAGTGTCCTTTGCTTATCTATTATGCTTCCTCCACTATCTTGTCTATAGAACAGAGCAGTATGTTACGTTTCCTCAGAAATGCTGTTTTCGATCGACTATTAAACTATTATAGTGCTGTGAAGGACCCAGTAATAAATGAGGGGAAAGTGATGAAGAGAGATGAGGAGGCTCAAGAAAAGGGGGAGTTTGCAGCTTGATGGAGAGAGGAGGAGGCTCCAAAAGAAAAGGGGGAGTTTGCAGCATGATGGAGAGAGAGGAGAGCCCCAAAAAAAAGGGGGAGTTTGCAACATGATGGAGAGAGAGGAGAGCTCAAAAAAAAGGGGGAGTTTGCAGCATGATGGAGAGAGAGAGGAGAGCTCAAAGAAAACGGGGAGTTTGCAGCATGTGGAGAGAGAGGAGGAGCTCAAAGAAAAGGGGGGTTTCCAAACATGATGGAGAGGGGAGGAGAGCTCAAAGAAAACGGGGGAGTTTGCAGCATGATGGAGAGAGAGGAGAGCTCAAAGAAAAGGGGGAGTTTGCAGCATGATGGGAGAGAGAGGAGAGCTCAAAGAAACGGGGTGTTTGCAGCATGATGGAGGAGAGAGGAGAGATCAAAGAAAAGGGGGAGTTTGCAGCATGATGGAGGAGAGGAGAGCTCAAAGAAAAGGGGGAGTTTGCAGCTTTGATGGAGGGAGAGGAGAGCTCAAGAAACGGGGGTTGCGCATGATGGAGAGAGAGGAGAGCTAAAAGGGAAAAGGGGGGAGTTTGCAGCATGATGGAGAGAGATAGGAGAGCTCAAAGAAAAGGGGGAAAGTTTGCAGCATGATGGAGAGAGAGGGAGCTCAAAGAAAACGGGGAGTTTGCAGCATGATGGAGAGAGAGAGGAGAGCTCAAAGAAAACGGGGGAGTTTGCAGCATGGATGGAGAGAGAGCAGAGCTCAAGAAAAGGGGGAAGTTTGCAGCTTTGATGGAGAGAGAGGAGAGCTCAAAGAAACGGGGGAGTTTGCAGCTTTGATGGAGAGAGGAGAGGAGAGCTCAAAGAAAAACGGGGAGTTTGCGCATGATGGGGGGAGGGGGAAGCCCCAGATAAGGGGAGTTTGCAGCATGATGGAGAGGGGAGGAGAGCTCGAAAGAAACGGGGGGAGTTTGCGCATGATGGAGAGAGAGAGAGGAGAGCTCAAAGAAAAGGGGAAGGTTTGCAGCATGATGGAGAGAGAGAGGAGAGCTCAAGAAAAACGGGGAGTTTGCAGCATGATGGAGAGAGAGGAGAGCTCAAAGAAACGGGGAGTTGCAGCGTGATGGAGAGAGAGAGGAGAGCTCAAAGAAAAGGGGGAGTTTGCAGCATGATGGAGAGAGAGGAGAGCTAAAAGAAACGGGGAGTTTGCAGCATGATGGGAGAAGAGAGGAGAGCTCAAAGAAAACGGGGAGATTTGCAGCATGTGGAGAGAGAGGAGAGCTCAAAGAAAAGGGGGAGTTTGCGCATGATGGAGAGGAAAAAAGAGTGCAAAAAAAGGGGAAGTTTGCGCATGATGGAGAGAGAGAGGAGAGCTCAAAAGAACGGGGAGTTGCAGCTGATGGGAGAGAGGGACCCCAGAAAAGGGGGAGTTTGAGGAAATGCGGAGGGGAGGAGGAGAGCCCCAAGAAAAGGGGAGTTTGCAGCATGACGGAGAGAGACGAGAGCTCAAAGAAAGGGGGAGTTTGCAGCATGATGGAGAGAGAGAGGAGAGCTCAAAGAAAAGGGGAGTTTGCAGCATGATGGAGAGAGAGGAGAGCTCAAGAAAAGGGGGGAGTTTGCAGCATGATGGGAGAGAGAGAGGAGAGCTCCAAAAGAAAAGGGGGAGTTTGCAGCATGTGGAGAAGGAGGAGAGCTCAAGAAAAGGGGGAGTTTGCGCATGTGGGAAGAGGAGAGCTCAAAGAAAAGGGGGAGTTTGCAGCATGATGGGAGAGAGAGGGAGAGCTCAAAGGAACGGGGGAAAGTTTGCAGCATGATGGAGAGGAGAGGAGAGCTCAAAAAAAAGGGGGGAGTTTGCAGCATGATGGAGAGAGGGAGAGCTCAAAGAAACGGGGAGTTTGCAGCATGATGGAGAGAGAGAGGAGAGCTCAAAAAAAACGGGGGAGTTTGCATCATGATGGAGAGAGAGAGAGGGAGAGCTCAAAGAAAGGGGAAGTTTGCAGCTTGTTGGAGAGAGAGGAGAGCTCAAAGAAACGGGGGAGTTTGCAGCTTGATGGAGAGAGAGAGGAGAGCTCAAAGAAAAAGGGGGATTTTGGGCGCATGATTAGAGAGAGGAGGCTCCAAGGAAAACGGGGAGTTTGCAGCATGATGGAGGAGAGAGGAGAGCCAAAAAGAAAAGGGGGAGTTTGCAGCATGATGGAGAGGGAGAGGAGAGCTCAAAAAAGGGGGAGTTTGCAGCATGATGGAGAGAGAGGGAGAGCTAAAAGAAATGGGGGAGTTTGCAGCATGATGGAGAGAGAGGAGAGTCAAAGAAAAAGGGGGAGTTTGGCAGATATGGAGAGAGAAAAGGGAGGCTCAAAGAAACGGGGGAGTTTGCAGCATGATGGAGGAGAGAGAGGAGAGCTCAAAGAAAAGGGGGAGTTTGCAGCATGATGGAGAGAGAGGAGAGCTCAAAGAAAACGGCGAGTTTGCAGCATGATGGAGAGAGAGGAGAGCTCAAAGAAACGGGGGAGTTTGCAGCATGATGGAGAGAGAGGAGAGCTAGCTCCAAGAAAAGGGGGAGTTTGCAGCATGATGGAGAGAGAGAGGAGAGATCAACAAAAACGGGGAGTTTGCAGCATGAGGGGAGAGAGAGAGGAGAGCCCCAAAGAAAAGGTGGAGTTTGCAGCATGATGGGGGAGAGAGGAGAGCTCAAAGAAAAGGGGGAGTTTGCAGCATGATGGAGAGAAGGAGAGCTGCAGAAAAGGGGAAGTTTGCAGCTGATGGAGAGAGAGAGGAGAGCTCAAAGAAACGGGGGAGTTTGCAGCATGATGGAGAGAGAGGAGAGCTAGCCCCAAAGAAAAGGGGGAGTTTGCAGCATGATGGAGAGAGAGAGGAGAGCTCAAAGAAAAGGGGAAGTTTGCAGCATGATGGAGAGAGAGAGGAGAGCTCAAAGAAAAAGGGGAGTTTGCAGCATGATGGAGAGAGAGGAGAAGCTAGCCCCAAAGAAAAGGGGGACTTTGCAGCATGATGGAGAGAGAGGAGAGCTCAAAGAAAAGGGGGAGTTTGCGCATGTTTGGAGAAAGAGAGGAGAGCTCAAAGAAAAGGGGAGCTTGCGCATGATGGAGAGAGAGAGAGGAGAGCTCAAAGAAACGGGGGAGTTTGCAGCTGATGGAGAGAGAGGAGAGCTCAAATAAAACGGGGAGTTTGCAGCATGATGGAGAGAGAGAGGAGAGCTCAAAGAAAAGGGGAGTTTGCAGCATGATGGAGAGAGGGGGAGCTCAAAGAAAGGGGGGAGTTTGCAGCATGATGGAGAGAGAGGAGAGCTCAAAGAAAAGGGGGAGTTTGCAGCTTGATGGAGAGAGAGAGGAGAGCTCAAAGAAACGGGGTGTTTGCAGCATGATGGAGAGAGAGAGGAGGATAAAAGAAAAGGGGGAGTTTGCAGCATGTGGAGAGATAGGAAAAGCTCAAAAAAAAGGGGAGTTTGCAGCATGATGGAGAGAGAGGAGAGCTCAAAGAAAAGGGGGAGTTTGCATCATAAATGGGAGAGAGAGGAGAGCTAAAAGAAAAGGGGGAGTTTGCAGCATGATGGAGAGAGAGGAGGCAAAAAGAAAAGGGGGAGTTTGCAGCATGATGGAGAGAGAGAGGAGAGCTCAAAGAAAAGGGGGAGTTTGCAGCATGATGGAGGAGGAGGAAAAATCTCAAAGAAACGGGGGAGTTTGCAGCATGATGGAGGGGAAAGGGAGAGGAGAGCTCAAGAAAACGGGGAGGTTTGCGCATGATGGAGAGAGAGAGACGAGAGCTCCAAGAAAGGGGGAGTTTTGCAGCATGATGGGGGGAGAGATTAGAGCTAAAAGAAACGGGGGAGTTTGCGCATGATGGAGAGAGAGAGAGAGGAGAGCTCCAAGAAAAGGGGGAGTTTGAGCATGATGGAGAGGAGGAGAGCTCAAGAAAACGGCGAGTTTGCAGCATGATGGGAGAGAGGATAGCTCCAAGATAAGGGGAGAGTTTGCAGCATGATGGGGGGAGAGGAGAGCTCGAAAAAACGGGGGAGTTTGCAGCATGATGGAGAGAGAGAGGAGGAGCTCAAAGAAAAGGGAAGTTTGCAGCATGATGGAGAGAGAGAGGAGAGCTCAAAGAAAAGGGGGGAGTTTGCAGCATGATGGAGAGAGAGGAGGCTCCAAGAAAAGTGGGAGTTTGCAGCATGATGGAGAGAGAGGAGAGCTCAAAGAAAACGGGGAGTTTGCAGTATGATGGAGAGAGAGGAGGAGCTCAAAGAAACGGGGGAGTTTGCGCATGATGGAGAGAGAGAGGAGAGCTCAAAGAAAACGGGGAGTTTGCAGCATGATGGGGAGAGAGGAGAGCTCAAAGAAAAGGGGGAGTTTGAGCATGATGGAGAAAAAAAAGAGCTGCAAGAAAAGGGGAATTTTTGCAGCATGATGGAGAGAGAGAGGAGAGCTCAAAAAAGGGGGGAGTTTGCGCATGATGGAGAGGAGGAGAGCTCAAAGAAAAGGGGGGGATTTTGCAGCATGATGGAGAGAGAGAGGAGAGAGCTCAAAGAAACGGGGGGAGTTTGCATCATGATGGAGAGAGAGAGAGGAGGCTCAAAGAAACGGGAAGTTTGCAGCATGATGGGGGAGAGAGGAGAGGTCAAAGAAACGGGGGAGTTTTGCAGCATGTGGAGAGAGAGGAGAGCCCCAAGAAAACGGGGAGTTTGCAGCTGATGGCGAGTTAGGAGAGCTCAAAAAAAAGGGGGAGTTTGCAGCATGATGGAGAGAGAGGAGAGCTCCAAGAAAACCCGGGGGAGTTTGCAGCATGATGGAGAGAGAGGAGAGCTCAAGAAAAGGGGGGTTTGCAGCATGATGGAGAGAGAGGGGAGGAGAGCTCAAAAAAAGGCGGAGTTTGCAGCATGATGGAGAGAGAAGAGCTCAAAGAAACGGGGGAGTTTGCAGCATGATGGAGAGAGAGAGGAGAGCTCAAAGAAAGGGGGAGTTTGCAGCATGTGGAGAGAGAGGAGAGCTCAAAGAAAAGGGGGAGTTTGCAGCCTGATGGAGAGAAAGGAGATCTGCAAGAAAAGGGGAAGTTGCAGCATGATGGAGAGGAGAGAGGACAGTCAAAGAAACGGGGGATGTTTGCGCTGATGGAGGAGAGGAGAGCTAGCCCCAAGAAAAGGGGAGTTTGCAGCATGATGGAGAGAGAGGGAGCTCAAAGAAAAACGGGGGAGTTTGCAGCATGATGGAGAGAGAGAGGAGAGCCCCAAAAAAAGTGGGAGTTTGCAGCATGATGGAGAGAGGGAGAGCTCAAAAAAAGGGGAATTTGGGCAGCATGATGGAGAGAGAGGAGAGCTCAAAGAAAAGGGGGAGTTTGCAGCATGATGGAGAGAGAGAGAGGAGAGCTCAAAGAAAACGGGGGGGTTTGCAGCATGATGGAAGAGAGAGAGGAGAGCTCAAAGAAAACGGGGAGTTTGCAGCATGATGGAGAGAGAGAGGAGAGCTCAAAGAAAAGGGGGAGTTTGCAGCATTCTGGAGAGAGAGAGGAGAGCTCAAAGGAAAGGGGAGCTTGCAGCATGATGGGGGAAGAGAGGTGGAGCTCAAGAAACGGGGGGAGTTTGCAGCATGTTGGAGAGAGAGGAGAGCTCAAAAAAAACGGGGAGTTTGCAGCATGATGGAGAGAGAGAGGAGAGCTCAAAGAAAACGGGGAGTTTGCAGCATGATGGAGAGAGAGGAGAGCTCAAAGAAAAGGGGGATTTTGCAGCATGATGGAGAGAGGAGGAGAGCTCAAAGAAACGGGGTGTTTGCAGCATGATGGAGAGAGAGAGGAGAGATCAAAGAAAAGGGGGGTTTGCAGCATGATGGAGAGATAGGAGAGCCCCAAAGAAAGGGGGAGTTTGCAGCATGATGGAGAGAGAGGAGAGCTCAAAGAAAAGGGGGAGTTTGCATCATAATGGAGAGAGAGAGAAGGAGAGCTCAAAAAAAAGGGGGAGTTTGCAGCATGATGGAGAGAGAGGAGGCACAAGAAAAGGGGGGTTTTGCAGCATGATGGAGAGAGGGGAGAGCTAAAAGGGAAAAGGGGGGAGTTTGCAGAATGATGGAGAGAGAGGAGATCTCAAAGAAACGGGGGAGTTTGCAGCATGATGGAGAGAGAGAGGAGAGCTCAAAGAAAACGGGGAGTTTGCAGCATGATGGAGAGAGAGAGAGGAGAGCCCAAGAAAAGGGGGGAGTTTGCAGCATGAGGGAAAGAGAGATTAGAGCTCAAAGAAACGGGGGAGTTTGCAGCATGATGGAGAGAGAGAGAGAGGAGAGCCCCAAGAAAAGGGGGAGTTTGCAGCATGATGGAGAGAGAGGAGAGCTCAAAGAAAACGGCGAGTTTGCAGCATGATGGAGAGAGAGGATAGCTCCAAGTAAGGGGAGAGTTTGCAGCATGATGGAGAGAGAGGAGGCTCGAAGAAAAACGGGGGAGTTTGCAGCATGATGGAGAGAGAGAGGAGAGCTAAAAGAAAAGGGGAAGTTTGCAGCATGATGGAGAGAGAGAGGAGAGCTCAAAGAAAACGGGGGTTTGCAGCATGATGGAGAGAGAGGAGAGCTCCAAGAAAAGGGGGGAGTTTGCAGCATGAGGAGAGGGGAGGAGAGCTCAAAGAAACGGGGAGTTTTGCAGTATGATGGAGAGAGAGGAGAGCTCAAAGAAACGGGGGAGTTTGCGCATGATGGAGAGAGAGAGGAGAGCTCAAAGAAAACGGGGAGTTTGCGCATGATGGAGAGAGAGGAGAGCAAAGAAAGGGGGGAGTGAGTTTGCGAATGATGGAGAGAAAAAAGAGCTGCAAGAAAAGGGGAAAGTTTGCAGCATGATGGAGAAGAGAGAGGAGAGCTCAAAAAAACGGGGGAGTTTGCAGCATGATGGAGAGAGAGGAGACCCTCAAAGAAAACGGGGAGTTTGCAGCATGATGGAGAGAGAGAGGAGAGCTCAAAGAAACGGGGGAGTTTGCATATGATGGAGAGAGAGAGAGGAGAGCTCAAAAGAAACGGGGAAGTTTGCGCATGATGGAGAGAGAGGAGAGGTCAAAGAAAACGGGGGGTTTGCAGCATGATGGAGAGAGAGGAGAGCTCAAGAAAACGGGGAGTTTGCAGCATGATGGCGAGATAGGAGAGCTCAAAGAAAAGGGGGAGTTTGCAGCATGATGGGGGAGAGAGGAGAGCTCCAAGAAAACGGGGAGTTTGCGCATGATGGAGAGAGAGGAGAGCTCAAAGAAAAGGGGGAGTTTGCAGCATGATGGAGAGAGAGAGGAGAGAAGCTCCAAGAAAAGGCGGAGTTGGCAGCATGATGGAGGGGAGAAGAGCTCAAAGAAACGGGGGAGTTTGCAGCATGTGGGAGAGAGAGAGGAGAGCTCAAAGAAAAGGGGGAGTTTGCAGCATGATGGAGGGAGGAGGGGGCTCAAAGAAAAGGGGGAGTTTGCAGCCTGATGGAGAGAAAGGAGATCTGCAAGAAAAGGGGAAGATTGCAGCATGATGGAGAGAGAGAGGACAGCTCAAAAAGAAACGGGGGAGTTTTGCAGCATGATGGAGAGAGAGGAGAGCTAGCTCCAAAAAAAGGGGAGTTTGCAGCATGATGGAGAGAGAGGAGAGCTAAAAAGAAACGGGGGAGTTTGCAGCATGATGGAGAGAGAGAGGAGAGCTCCAGAAAAGTGGGAGTTTGCGCATGATGGAGAGAGAGGAGGCTCAAGAAAAAGGGGGAATTTGCAGCATGATGGAAAAGGAGAGGAGAGCTCAAAGAAAAGGGGGAGTTTGCAGCATGATGGAGAGAGAGGAGGAGAGCTCAAAGAAAACGGGGAGTTTGCGCATGATGGAGAGAGAGAGGAGAGCTCAAAGAAAAAGGGGGGAGTTTGCAGCATGATGGAGAGAGAGAGGAGAGCTCAAAGAAAAGGGGGAGTTTGCAGCATTCTGGGGGAGAGAGAGGGAGGCTAAAAGGGGAAAGGGGGAGCTTGCAGCATGATGGAGAAGAGAGGAGAGCTCAAAGAAACGGGGGAGTTTGCAGCATGATGGAGAGAGAGAGGAGAGCTCAAAGAAAAGGGGGAGTTGCAGCATGATGGAGAGAGAGGGGGAGCTCAAAGAAACGGGGGGGGTTTGCAGCATGATGGAGAGAGAGGAGAGCTCAAAGAAAAGGGGGAGTTTGCAGCATGTTGGAGAGAGAGAGGAGAGAGCTCAAAGAAAGGGGGAGGGTTTGCAGCAGGATGGAGAGGAGAAGGAGGTCAAAGAAAAGGTTGGAGTTTGCAGCATGATGGAGAGAGAGGAGAGCTCAAAGAAGAGGGGGAGTTTGCAGCATGATGGAGAGAAAGGAGAGCTGCAAGAAAAGGTGAAGTTGCAGCATGAGGAGAAGAGAGAGGAGAGCTAAAAGAAACGGGGGGAGTTTGCAGCATGATGGAGAGAGAGGAGAGCTAGCCCCAAGAAAAGGGGACTTTGCAGCATGATGGAGAGAGAGGAGAGCTCAAAGAAACGGGGGAGTTTGCAGCATGATGGAGAGAGAGAGGAGAGCTCCAAGAAAACGGGGAGTTTGCAGCATGATGGAAGAGAGGAGGAGAGCTCAAAGAAAAGGGGGAGTTTGCAGCATGATGGAGAGAGAGGAGAGCTCAAAGAAAAGGGGGAGTTTGCAGCATGATGAGAGAGAGGAGAGCTCAAAGAAAGGGGGAGTTTGCAGCAATGATGGGAGAGAGAGGGAGCTCAAAGAAAAACGGGGAGTTTGCAGCATGATGGAGAGAGAGAGGAGAGCCCCAAAGAAAACGGGGATTTTGCAGCATGATGGAGGAGAGAGGAGAGCTCAAAGAAAAGGGGGAGTTTGCAGCATGATGGAGAGAGAGAGGAGAGCTCAAAGAAAGGGGGAGCTTGCAGCATGATGGAGAGAGAGGAGAGCTCAAAAAACGGGGAGTTTGCGCATGATGGAGAGAGGGGAGAGCTCAAAGAAACGGGGGAGTTGCAGCATGATGGAGAGGAGGAGAGCTCAAAAGAAACGGGGGAGTTTGCAGCATGATGGAGAGAGAGAGGAGAGCTCAAAAAAAAGGGGGGGAGTTTGCAGCATGATGGAGAGAGAGGAGAGCTCCAAGGAAAAGGGGGAGTTTGCAGCATGATGGAGAGAGAGGAGAGCTCAAAGAAAAAGGGGAGTTTGCAGCATGATGGAGAGAGAGAAGAGAGCTCAATGAAACGGGGGGAGTTTGCGCATGATGGGAGAGAGAGGAGAGCTCAAAGAAAAGGGGGGTTTGCAGCATGATGGAGAGAGAGGAGAGCTCAAGAAATCGGGGAGTTTGCAGCATGATGGGGGAGAGAGGAGAGCTCAAAGAAACGGGGGGAGTTTGCAGCATGATGGAGAGAGATAAGAGCTCAAAGAAAAGGGGGGGAGTTTGCGCTATGATGGAGAGAAGAGAGGAGAGCTCAAAGAAAACGGGGGTTTTTGCAGCATGATGGAGAGAGAGGAGAGCTCAAAGGAACGGGGGGAGTTTGCAGCATGATGGAGAGAGAGGAGAGCTCAAAGAAACGGGGGACTTTGCAGCATGATCGAGAGAGATGAGAGCTCCAAGGAAAGGGGGAGTTTGCAGCATGATGGAGAGAGAGGAGAGCGCAAAGAAAAGGGGGAGTTTGCAGCATGATGGAGACAGATGAAGACAGGACCACAGGAGAGATTAAAAAAAAACAGGGAGTTTGCAACATTTCTCATTCATGTGTAACCCTTGATTGGCATCGTCAGGCAGCAGACAAGCACTTGCTGGCCTGCAAGCTTGTCTGTTCAAATCATGCGTAATTGTTCTTTAGTATCCCCTCTCCCCTCTCCCCCCCCACTCCCCCCCCCTCTCTCTCTCTCTCTCTCTCTCTCTCTCTCTCTCTCTCTCTCTCTCTCTCTCTCTCTCTCTCACACACACACACACAGAGTGGAAAGAGGGAGAGAGAGAGAGAGAGAGAGGAGAGAGAGAGAGAGAGAGAGAGGAGAGAGAGAGAGAGAGAGAGAGAGAGAGAGACAGAGGACAGAGACAGAGACAGAGACAGAGAGAGAACACAGAGAGACACAGAGAGTCTGTGGTGGGCACTGCAGTCATGAAACACGGGCTGCGACACCCATGGTGACACTGCTGTGGTGGGCACTGCAGTCATGAAACACGGGCTGCAAACACCCATGGGGACACTGCTGTGGTGGGCACTGCAGTCATGAAACACGGGCTGCAACACCCATGGGGACAGTGCTGTGGTGGGCACTGCAGTCATGAAACACGGGCTGCAACACCCATGGGGACAGTGCTGTGGTGGGCACTGCAGTCATGAAACACGGGCTGCAACACCCATGGGGACAGTGCTGTGGTGGGCACTGCAGTCATGAAACACAGGCTGCAACACCCATGGGGACACTGCTGTGGTGGGCACTGCAGTCATGAAACACGGGCTGCGACACCCATGGGGACACTGCTGTGGTGGGCACTGCAGTCATGAAACACGGGCTGCAACACCCATGGGGACACTGCTGTGGTGGGCACTGCAGTCATGAAACACGGGCTGCAACACCCATGGGGACACTGCTGTGGTGGGCACTGCAGTCATGAAACACGGGCTGCGACACCCATGGGGACAGTGCTGTGGTGGGCACTGCAGTCATGAAACACGGGCTGCGACACCCATGAGGACAGTGCTGTGGTGGGCACTGCAGTCATGAAACACGGGCTGCGACACCCATGGGGACAGTGCTGTGGTGGGCACTGCAGTCATGAAACACGGGCTGCGACACCCATGGGGACAGTGCTGTGGTGGGCACTGCAGTCATGAAACACGGGCTGCGACACCCATGGGGACACTGCTGTGGTGGGCACTGCAGTCATGAAACACGGGCTGCGACACCCATGGGGACACTGCTGTTGTGGGCACTGCAGTCATGAAACACGGGCTGCGACACCCATGGGGACACTGCTGTGGTGGGCACTGCAGTCATGAAACACGGGCTGCGACACCCATGGGGACACTGCTGTGGAGGTTTTGTTATGTTGCGTCAATAGGCGATCACACAAATACACCTGTCGGGGAGCAGTTATGTCCCTTAACGTCTTAATGAATGCCTCGTGTGTGCCTGCACCCATGTCAATATGCCTTGTGTGTGCCTGCACCCATGTCAACATGCCTTGTGTGTGCCTGCACCCATGTCAACATGCCTTGTGTGTGCCTGCACCCATGTCAACAGAGCTCAGGCTTCCAAGGGTGGTGCAGATTTATTTCCGGCTGACTGGTTCGGCAGATGGGAAGAGGACTTCTCAGGGTCCCACTGGCACCTCTGGGCGTATTTTTCTTGAGAGAGAAACATAATGTTACCACACACTGACACAGACAAACTATACCACACAGTGACACAGACAAACTATCTACTAGTGATGGCTGTTTTGAAGACGTTGGAGCGACTAGAGTGAAGATGAAGAGTCAAAAACGAGCCTGGAGACTGTCAGCGTCTCCATAATACACATAATAATCGACAAGGAAGGTGGGATGACCTTGTCAGTGTCTCCAAGCCCAGAGACTGTCAGCATCACAATGATAGAGATCACAGTAGACAAGGAAGGTGGGATGACCTTGTCAGTGTCTCCAAGCCCAGAGACTGTCAGCATCACAATAGAGATCACAGTAGACAAGGAAGGTGGGATGACCTTGTCAGTGTCTTCAGGGACGACAGGAAAGCCAGCACCACAAACAGCACAGAAGAGGACAACAAACATTGGAGATCTACTGTAATCCTTTCTTGGTTATGGCATAAAGATTAATATCTGGCTGTAAGACTGACAATGTACTTTAACTTTGTGTGGTACATTTCCTTAATGCGGACCCCGATCACCAAGTACAAGTATTTCTGTGTAATGTAACGGTTATGTGTTTTCCAAACATTGTTAACATAGCCCCTGTTTGCTGCATCTGCTGTCCGTGTGACTGTGCTTCATGAACCACGATGAATCGGTCATTCATTGACACTCTCGGCTCACTGTGTCCCCATTTGACTTACAAAATGATAACCGTGACCCTCGTCCAACCAACTCCATGTCTGATGCTCAGATATTGCCCATCGTGTTGTATGATCTGAAACATGGGGTTCTGGAAAACAGTAGGCATAGACTGCTTAAAAAGTGCATTTCTCCACTCTGTGGAATTTCTGTCTTTAGATGTGGCACCACATGATTTTGTGTATGTGGATTTATAGAAGACTGAGGTTTGAAGCAGTCCATCTTTGAGGGAGATAGTGATGTCCAGGAAGTTAACTGACTGTGAAATGATGTAAGTCAATTGGATGGACGGATGGAAGGTCTGAGCAAAGTTGAGGAAATTGCGGAGGTCATGTTCTGGCATGGATGTGGCTCCCAATCCATCATCTATGTATCTTTTGTAGAACTCTGGTGTTGGGCATGTGTAAGAGGTTAATAGGCGGTGTTCTAGGTGTCCCATGAAGAGGCAGGCATAGGACGGTCCAATTTTGGTTCCCATAGCAACACCACTGATTTGTGAGAATGTACGGTTGTTAAATTCAAAGGTGTTGAGGGTGAGGACTAATTCTGCAAGTCTGACCAGTGTAGCTGTGGGAGGGTGATGTTGGTTAGGGGGTCGTTTGTTAAGAAAGAATGCGAGGGCCTTCAATCCATCAGCATGAGGGATGGAAGTGTAGAGAGAGACGACGTCAAGTGTAAAGAGGAGGCTGGGATGGAAAGTGGGATCTGTGTTGTATGAATTAATCATGTTGAGTGTGTGTGTAGTGTCTTTGAGGTATGTGGGGAGGCCTTGTACTATGGGTTGGAGGAGAGAGTCTAAGTACTGTGAAATGTGTTCTGTTGGGCAGCTGCATGCAGATACAATGGGTCTGCCAGGTGTATTAGTTTTGTGTAGTTTAGGGAGCAGGTAGAAGGTGGGTTGTTTGGTGTCTGTCATTATGAGGAGTTTGGCTGTCTTCGGTAAGTTGTTATGTTTGATTTCTTGTTTAACTGTGGTTGAGATGAGTTTCTGGTGTTGAGGGAGAGGTGATGCTGTGAGTGGTGTATAGAAATTTGTGTCTGACAGTTGTCTGTGTGCTTCTTTTATGTACAGCTGTTTGTCCCAGACCACCACTGTACCACCCTTGTCCACTGGTTTGATGACAATGTCTTGTCGTTGTCTCAGTGATTTTTCCCCTTACAATTTATGTATCATTTATTTATTTATTTATTTATTTATTTATTTATTATTTTTGAATTTATTTATTATTATTATTATTATTATAAATATGTACTTTCTAAATATATTTCTGTATCATGCTTTTATAACCTTTGCCTTCACAATAGTTGTTAGCAGTATCATCAGTAATATTATTGTTAGTATTGATCTTACCACCACTAGCATTAACATCCCCATCGCCACTAAGACTGCTGCCACGGCAACCATGCTGTTTAAGAATCCTCTAACCCACTCTCCTTTCTCCGATACTGCAACTGCTATTGCCTTTTATCACCAAAAGTAGTAGTAATCCTGTCTTAATTTATTATTTCAATATTTTGACCTTTATTAGTATTCCTATCAGTAATATAATCATCATCATTACTACCTTGACTCACACATTATGTCCCTTCTAACAGCCTCGTTTTCATTCAACGCCTACCTTGCGCTGAAGAGATCAAGCTAAGTGACAAACTCGTACATTTTCATTGTCCTATTTGTTTGTGTCTTGCCTGAAGAAGACCTAAGAGGTTGAAGCGCGTCGTGTTTTGTCTTGTGACTCGTTTGTCCACGTTTCATTTGGAGGTTCGCTAACATTTATTTAAGATTTGTTTAGATTTCCGCCTGCAGTCGTCTCGCTTTACAACTAGATTCACAGTTCATGTTCGATAAGGAATTGATTACAAAAATCACTCCACAGATCATTTTCGATTAAAAAAAAATTGATTACAATCTTGCTAACAGATCCTGGATCCCCCTTTTAGCGCAGATCCGCGGGTCAGTATCAACAGTGAACGGTTTTGTTCCCACTGGATCCCCCTTTTAGCGCAGATCCGCGGGTCAGCATCAACAGTGAACGGTTTTGTTCCCACTGGATCTCCCTTTTAACGCAGATCCGCGGGTCAGCATCAACAGTGAACGGTTTTGTTCCCACTGGATCCCCCTTTTAGCGCAGATCCGCGGGTCAGTATCAACAGTGAACGGTTTTGTTCCCACTGGATCCCCCTTTTAGCGCAGATCCGCGGGTCAGTATCAACAGTGAACGGTTTTGTTCCCACTGGATCTCCCTTTTAACGCAGATCCGCGGGTCAGCATCAACAGTGAACGGTTTTGTTCCCAGTGTATCTTTCCAGCAGGACTCGTTAAACATCTATCAGTAGTTTTCCAATACCTTGCTGACAAACATTGATCAACAGTTTTCCAATACCTTGCTGACAAACATCGATCAGTGGTTTTCCAATACCTTGCTGACAAACATCGATCAGTAGTTTTCCAATACCTTGCTGACAGAAATCGATCAGTGGTTTTCCAATACCTTGCTGACAGACATCGATCAGCAGTTTTCCAATACATTGCTGACAAAAAAACATCGACCAGCAGTTTTCCAATACCTTGCTGAAAAATAAACATCGATCCGTGGTTTTCCAATACCTTGCTCACAAACATCGATCAGTAGTTTTCATAGACCTTGCTGACAAACAAACATCGATCAGCAGTTTTCCAATGCCTTGCTAACAAACACCGATCAGCAGTTTTCCAATACCTTGCTGACAAACAAACATCGATCAGCAGTTTTCCAATACCTTGCTGACAAACATGGATCAGCAGTTTTCCAATACCTTGCTGACAAACATCGATCAGCAGTTTTTTTAACACCTTGCTGACAAACATCGATCAGCAGTTTTCCAATACCTTGCTGACAAACATCGATCAGCAGTTGTCTAATACCTTGCTGACAAACATCGATCAGTGGTTTTCCAATGCCATGCTGACAAACATCGATCAGTAGTTTACCAATACCTTGCTGACAAACAAACATCGATCAGTGGTTTTTCATTAACTTGCTGACAAACAAAGATCGATCAGCAGTTGTCCAATACCTTGCTGACAAACAAACATCGATCAGCACTTTTCCAATACCTTGCTGACAAACATCGATCAGCAGTTTTCCAATACCTTGCTGACAAACATCGATCAGCAGTTTTCCAATACCTTGCTGACAAACATCGATCAGCAGTTTTCCAATACCTTGCTGACAAACATCGATCAGCAGTTTTTTAACACCTTGCTGACAAACATCGATCAGCAGTTTTCCAATACCTTGCTGACGAACATCGATCAGCAGTTGTCTAATACCTTGCTGACAAACATCGATCAGTGGTTTTCCAATACCATGCTGACAAACATCGATCAGTAGTTTACCAATACCTTGCTGACAAACAAACATCGATCAGTGGTTTTTCATTAACTTGCTGACAAACAAAGATCGATCAGCAGTTGTCCAATACCTTGCTGACAAACAAACATCGATCAGCACTTTTCCAATACCTTGCTGACAAACATCGATCAGCAGTTTTCCAATACCTTGCTGACAAACATCGATCAGCAGTTTTCCAATACCTTGCTGACAAACATCGATCAGCAGTTTTCCAATACCTTGCTGACAAACATCGATCAGCAGTTTTTTAACACCTTGCTGACAAACATCGATCAGCAGTTTTCCAATACCTTGCTGACGAACATCGATCAGCAGTTGTCTAATACCTTGCTGACAAACATCGATCAGTGGTTTTCCAATACCATGCTGACAAACATCGATCAGTAGTTTACCAATACCTTGCTGACAAACAAACATCGATCAGTGGTTTTTCATTAACTTGCTGACAAACAAAGATCGATCAGCAGTTGTCCAATACCTTGCTGACAAACAAACATCGATCAGCACTTTTCCAATACCTTGCTGACAAACATCGATCAGCAGTTTTCCAATACCTTGCTGACAAACATCGATCAGCAGTTTTCCAATACCTTGCTGACAAACATCGATCAGCAGTTTTCCAATACCTTGCTGACAAACATCGATCAGCAGTTTTTTAACACCTTGCTGACAAACATCGATCAGCAGTTTTCCAATACCTTGCTGAAAAACATCGATCAGCAGTTTTCCAATACCTTGCTGACAAACATCGATCAGTGGTTTTCCAATACCATGCTGACAAACATCGATCAGTGGTTTTCCAATACTTTGCTGACTAACAAACATCGATCAGCGGTTTTCCAATACCTTGGTGACTAACAAACATCGATCAGCAGTTTTCCAATACCTTGCTGACTAACAAACATCGATCAGCAGTTTTCCAATACCTTGCTGATAAACAAACATCGATCAGCAGTTTTCCAATACCTTGCTGACAAACAAACATCGATCAACGGTTTTCCAATACCTTGCTGACAAACAACCATCGATCAGCAGTCTTCCAATACCTTGCTCACAAACAAACATCGATCAGCAGTTTTCCAGCACCTTGCTGACAAACAAATTGATACACAACAAACAGACGGACAGAGCTGAAACCAGAGGGGCGGAAGTAATGTAAAAGCAAATTGATACAAAATGCAACAAATAAACAACAGAACCTCCGGGCTTCGTGTCATAGATACCTCACTAATGCAGTCGTCTCCCCTTTTCAATCAGCGCCACCTCGTGCGCTCGGAGGAAAAGGAAAAGAAAAAGAAAAGAAAAAGAAAGAAAAAGGGAAAAGGAGAACAAAAGATAGGGTGAAAGAAATATAGGGTTAAAACGAAATCAGAGAAACTACACATCTTGCGGCCCTGCGGCTTGATGTTCGTTGCACACTTTTCTTGTACTTGTATTTGTTGTTGTTGTTGTTGTTGTTGTTGTTGTTGTTGTTGTTGTTGTTGTTGTTGTTGTTGCTGTTGTTGTTGTTACTGTTTTTATTTGTGTT
>CM031617.1:70567668-70575168 GCA_018398815.1 Conus ventricosus | reverse complement strand
TGCTAAGTGACTGAAGGGCGCCTTTGTCGTCGTCCTGAGCGCGTCAAGCATCGCTCCTTCCTGGGGGCCATCCCGCACGTGGTAGAGATGCATGAGCAGTTTTCACAGCAGCGTCCCTTGTCGTTCAAATGAGAGAGAACGGAGGTTGGCAGGCGGTGACTGGAGAGGGTGAGGGGTGTAGTGGCGAGGGTGAGGGGTGAGTGACGAGGGTGAGGGGTGAAAGGAGAGCGTGAGGGGTGACTGGAGAGCGTGAGGAGTGAATGGAGAGGGCGAGGGGTGAATGGAGAGGGCGAGGGGTGAATGGAGAGGGCGAGGGGTGAATAAGGAGGACAGGGGTGAGTGGCGAGGGTGAGGGGTGAATGGAGAGGGTGAGGGGTGAGTGGCGAGGGTGAGGGGTGAGTGACAAAAGCGAGGGGTGAATGGAGAGGGCGAGGGGTGAATGGAGAGGGCGAGGGGTGAATGGAGAGGGCGAGGGGTGAATTGAGAGGGCGAGGGATGAATGCAGAGGGCGAGGTGTGAGTGGCGAGGGTGAGGGGTGAATGGAGAGGGTGAGGGGTGAGTGGCGAGGGTGAAGGGTGAGTGACGAGGGCGAGGGGTGAGTGGAGGGTGAGGGGTGAGTGGCGAGGGTGAGGGGTGAATGGAGAGGGTGAGGGGTGAGTGGCGAGGGTGAGGGGTGAGTGACGAACGCGAGGGGTGAATGGAGAGGGCGAGGGGTGAATGGAGAGAAGGAGGGGTGAATGGAGAGGGCGAGGGGTGAAGGGAGAGGGCGAGGGGTGAATGGAGAGGGTGAGGGGTGAATGGAGAGGGCGAGGGTGTGAACGGAGAAGGTGAGGGGTGAAGGGAGAGGGTGAGGGTGAATGAAGAGGGCGAGGGGTGAATGGAGAGGGTGAGGGGTGCACGGAGAGGGTGAGGGGTGAACGGAGAGGGTGCGGGGTGAAGGGAGAGGGTGAGGGGTGAATGGAGAGGGTGCGGGGTGAAGGGAGAGGGTGCGGGGTGAAGGGAGAGGGTGAGGGTGAATGGAGAGGGTGAGGGGTGAAGGGAGAGGGTGAGGGGTCACGGGAGAGGGTGAGGAGTGAAGGGAGAGGGTGAGGGGTGAATGGAGAGGGTGAGGGGTGAATGGAGAGGGTGAGGGGTGAATGGAGAGGGTGAGGGTGAAGGAAGAGGGTGAGGGTGAATGGAGAGGGTGAGGGGTGGAGGGAGAGGGGTGAATGGAGAGGGTGAGGGTGAAGGAGAGGGTGAGGGTGAATGGAGAGGGTGAGGGGTGGAGGGTGAGGGGTGAATGGAGAGAGGGTGAGGGTGAATGGAGAGGGTGAGGGGTGAAGGGAGAGGGAGAGGGGTGAGGGTGGAATAGGGGGGTGAATGGAGAGGGTGAGGGTGAAGGAAGGGGGAGAGGGGTGAGGGTGAATGGAGAGGGTGAGGGTGAAGGGAGAGGTTGAGGGGTGAATGGAGAGGGTGAGTGGTGAAGGGGAGGGTGAATTGAGAGGGTGAGGGTGGTGAATGGAGAGGGTGAGGGTGAAGGGAGAGGGTTGAGGGGTGAATGGAGAGGGTGAGGGTGAAGGGAGAGGGGTGCGGGGTGAAATGGAGAGGGTGAGGGGTGAAGGGAGAGGTGGTGAACGGAGAGAGGTGCGGGGTGAATGGAGAGGTATAAGGGGTGAATGGAGAGGGTGGAGGGGGTAAAGGGGAGGGTGGGGGTGAATGGAGAAGATAAGGGGTGAATGGAGAGGATAAGGGGTGAATGGAGAGGGTGAGGGATGAATGGAGAGGGTGCGGGGTGAACGGAGAGGGTGCGGGGTGAACGGCGAGGGTGCGGGGTGAAGGGAGAGGGTGAGGGGTGAAGGGAGAGGGCGAGGGGTGAATGGAGAGGATGAGTGGTGAATGGAGAGGATGAGTGGTGAATGGAGAGGGTGAGGGGTGAACGGAGAGGGTGCGGGGTGAAGGGAGAGGGTGGGGGTGAAGGGAGAGGTTGAAGGGTGAAGGGAGAGGGTGCGGGGTGAACGGAGAGGGTGCGGGGTGAAGGGAGAGGGTGAGGGGTGAAGGGAGAGGGCGAGGGGTGAATGGAGAGGCTTAATTCCGCGGTCCACAGATTTCTCTGGTAGATAGATGAGTGGGGACTGCCTGGGAGAGTTATCTTCCATGGGTGCACGCTCCCTGAATACATTTTTATATCGACAGATAGATAGGTTGGTAGATAGATAGACCGATAGATAGACAGGCAGACAGATAGATAAACAGATAGATACATAGACAGATAGATAGGCAGGCCGATTGCTAGACGGATAGATAGACAGGCAGACAGACATATAGATAGAATGGGAAACAGATAGATAGATGGATAGAGAGACATGCTGACAGACTGATAGATAGATAGATAGATAGATAGGTAAATATGATGCGTTCACAGCCAGTGTTCAAAGGTGGGTGAGCACGCCCCACGCATGACCACCAGCAGCTGAGAGAACTGGTTAGGTACGTGTGTGACGTATGACTACCAGCAGCTGAGAGAACTGGTTAGGTACGTGTGTGACGTATGACTACCAGCAGCTGAGAGAACTGGTTAGGTACGTGTGTGACGCATGACGAAGTTGATGTATTGCATCAATCCTCTCAGAGAGAGAGAGAGAGAGAGAGAGAGAGAGAGAGAACACCGAAACCCTTATCTTCACTGTTTTGGTGATGCGTTCGTCCGAGCTGCCTTTCTGACAATACTAGTTCTCTGGTTAAGTTGGAAGGGGGCGGGGGGGGGGGGGGGGAGTGGCGGGAAAGAGGGAGGAGGGGGCGGGGCTTGGTTCTCTCTACAGTACCTGATGGTACTTCTACTGTGCTCGTCACGGAAGGGGCAATTTCAGGCCAACGTCCTCCCAAAGTCCCCCCCCCCCCTCCCAGCCCTCCCACCTCACCACCACCACCACCACACCTTTTCTTTTTAATTTCTTCTCTTTTTTATCTCTGTGGCGGATCTTTGATGTGTGCTGTAGTCCAGTGGTTCGATCACCTTAATCCGAGGGTTGTTTCGGGTTCCAAAACTAAGACAGCGTCTTGTTCGCAGAAGTGTGAAGGTGGGATTGTTGGTTGATTTGTCTGGTTGTTTCCTGACCTGCCTTATTAGGATCCTCCCAGCTCTGCTGCTGTCGGGGCCCCTTCGTGTGTATACGTGCAGAGAAGATTAGATGAGCACGTCAAAGATCCTGTAACCATTGTCAGCTTTCGGAGGAGTCATGATTAAAAAAAAAACCCACCCAACATACTCTAAGATGCATAGAGAGAAGATGTGAGCCTTTCAAGCATTTCTCATTGCCCACTGCAATCCCGCGACGCACTCTCAGCATCTCTCCACTCCCCCCCCCCCCCCCCCCCCCCCCCCCCCCCACCCCACTCCCCATTGGCCCACCTTCAATCCTCTTCTTCCCTAGGCCCCCCTCTCCTTCTCCCCCTCCCTTTTCTCCTTCTCGGTTTTCTTCTTTCCTTTATCGAACCCATTCTGATGAAACCTTGTGCATGCAGGTCCTCTTTCCGTTCCAGTTGTATTACAGCATAGTTTACTGTGTATAGTTATTCCCTCTTATCTTTTAGTGAATTAGATTTATGAAGATACGTTTAAGAGAAAAAGATACGCAGAAAATAAGAAATGCAAAATATTTGAAATAATACAATAAACATATTGATAAGGTTTCAGTGTCAGTTTCAAGGAGGCGTCACTGCGTGCGGACTAGTCCGCATACGCTACACCACTTCCGCTAAGTTTTGAGACCACACTACGCATGATTTGAAGCTGGTGGGTAAATGAATTAACAACAAAGATGAGACAATTGAAGAATTGAGTGGAGAGGAACAGAATGAGTTGGACAGTTTTATGATTTATCTTAATCCCGTCCATAAAACCACCAAATTTATGATGAACTCCTCCAACCAAGAAACACGTGTTCTGGATATGTTGATAAAGCCAAGGGACAGCCTGCTGCAAACAGTCCTATGCACCAAACAGTTCTATGCACCAAACAGTTCTATGCACCAAACAGTCCTATGCACCAAACAGCCCTATGCACCAAACAGTCCTATGCACCAAACAGCCCTATGCACTAAACAGCCCTATGCACCAAACAGTCCTATGCACCAAACAGCCCTATGCACCAAACAGTCCTATGCACCAAACAGCCCTATGCACCAAACAGTCCAATGCACCAAACAGCCCTATGCACCAAACAGTCCTATGCACCAAACAGTCCTATGCACCAAACAGCCCTATGCACCAAACAGTTCTATGCACCAAACAGTCCTATGCACCAAACAGTCCTATGCACCAAACAGTTCTATGCACCAAACAGTTCTATGCACCAAACAGTCCTATGCACCAAACAGTCCTATGCACCAAACAGCCCTATGCACCAAACAGCGCTATGCACCAAACAGTCCTAGGCACCAAACAGCCCTATGCACCAAACAGTCCTATGCACCAAACAGCCCTATGCACCAAACAGCCCTATGCACCAAACAGTCCTATGCACCAAACAGTTCTATGCACCAAACAGTCCTATGCACCAAACAGTCCTATGCACCAATCAGTCCTATGCACCTAACAGTTCTATGCACCAAACAGCCCTATGCACCAAACAGTCCTATGCACCAAACAGCCCTATGCACTAAACAGCCCTATGCACCAAACAGTCCTATGCACCAAACAGCCCTATGCACCAAACAGTCCTATGCACCAAACAGCCCTATGCTCCAAACAGTCCAATGCACCAAACAGCCCTATGCACCAAACAGTCCTATGCACCAAACAGTCCTATGCACCAAACAGCCCTATGCACCAAACAGTTCTATGCACCAAACAGTCCTATGCACCAAACAGTCCTATGCACCAAACAGCCCTATGCACCAAACAGCCCTATGCACCAAACAGTTCTATGCACCAAACAGTTCTATGCACCAAACCGTCCTATGCACCAAACAGTCCTATGCACCAAACAGTTCTATGCACCAAACAGCCCTATGCACCAAACAGTCCTATGCACCAAACAACCCTATGCACCAAACAGCCCTATGCACCAAACAGTCCTATGCACCAAACAGCCCTATGCACCAAACAGTCCTATGCACCAAACAGCCCTATGCACCAAACAGCCCTATGCACCAAACAGTCCTATGCACCAAACAGTTCTATGCACCAAACTGTTCTATGCACCAAACAGCCCTATGCACCAAACAGTCCTATGCACCAAACAGTTCTATGCACCAAACAGTCCTATGCACCAAACAGCCCTATGCACCAAACAGTCCTATGCACCAAACAGTTCTATGCACCAAACAGCCCTATGCACCAAACAGTTCTATGCACCAAACAGTCCTATGCACCAAACAGCCCTATGCACCAAACAGCCCTATGCACCAAACAGTCTATGCACCAAACAGTCCTATGCACCAAACAGTCCTACGCACCAAACAGTCCTATGCACCAAACAGCCCTATGCACCAAACAGCCCTATGCACCAAACAGTCCTATGCACCAAACAGTTCTATGCACCAAACAGTTCTATGCACCAAACAGCCCTATGCACCAAACAGTCCTATGCACCAAACAGTCCTATGCACCAAACAGCCCTATGCACCAAACCGTCCTATGCACCAAACAGTTCTATGCACCAAACAGCCCTATGCACCAAACAGTTCTATGCACCAAACAGCCTATGCACCAAACAGTCCTATGCACCAAACAGTCCTATGCACCAAACAGCCCTATGCACCAAACAGTCCTATGCACCAAACAGCCCTATGCACCAAACAGTCCTATGCACCAAACAGCCCTATGCACCAAACAGTCCTATGCACCAAACAGTCCAATGCACCAAACAGTCCTATGCACCAAACAGCCCTATGCACCAAACAGCCCTATGCACCAAACAGTCCTATGCACCAAACAGCCCTATGCACCAAACAGTTCTATGCACCAAACAGTCCTATGCACCAAACAGTCCTATGCACCAAACAGTCCTATGCACCAAACAGCCCTATGCACCAAACAGTTCTATGCACCAAACAGCCCTATGCACCAAACAGTCCTATGCACCAAACAGTCCTATGCACCAAACAGCCCTATGCACCAAACAGTCCTATGCACCAAACAGCCCTATGCACCAAACAGCCCTATGCACCAAACAGTCCTATGCACCAAACAGTCCTATGCACCAAACCCACCGAGCCACAGATACTTGCATTACTGGTCAGCAACTCAGCGCTGCAAGCAAAATATACTCTTCGGCCAGTTCCTAAGAGTGAGACGTTTTGCTCCTTGGAAAGACGATTTCAAGGTCCGCAGCACTAAAATGACACGATGTTTCCAGACAAGACTGTTCTTCACACTGCATTCAACATGGAGCTCCGAAAATTCCGCGCAGTTAAACCTCACAGTAACAACAAAAATGCACCACACACTGGTCACCATGTATTATCAAACAACCCTAGCGGTTCTCTCCTTATGGTTTGGTTCCAGGAAAATCTGCCACATTTAATGTGACCAAGAGATTGCAGAAGACCATTCCTGACCGCCAATCTGTGGAGAACGAAACATCAGAGAGAAAGAATCACGCAGATACTGACTTGGGAGCCCCGTATTTTTTCATATCATTACAAAATCCTGCCTCCCCCTCCTCTCTCTCTCTCTCTCTCTCTCTCTCTCTCTCTCTCTCCTGAAGAGGGGATATGCGATCGTGCGTGCGTGCATGCATGAGTGTGCGCGTGCGTGCACGCGCGCGCGATGGAAATTCTACTTTTCACTGTCTCATTTCTCACTTGAATAATTGCATCTCTTAAACGACTCATGTCACTGTTCTCCCACCTTTCCCTTAAACTGTGCGCACACATTACCCCATCCTCCACCCCACGTCTTCCTCTCCCTTTTCCCTCTCCCGCTTCTTTCCCATCCCCACCACCCCTAGCTTGACTGTCACTCAAATTATCTCCCTTACATCCTCCTCTCCACTCCCCTCCCCCTCCCCCATTCCTCACCCGTTAGTCAGTGTGCCCCAAAGAGGAGAGAAATCAGACGTCTGTCTCAAACTTCAGAATGAGAGAAGTCGGTTGTCCTGTGCCCTATGGAAATGCCTACTTTGAACGCAGCTACACAGAGAAATGAACTTCGCTTGTATGTATAGCCATTCGCACAGACTCTAAACTCTCTCTCTCTCTCTCTCTCTCTCTCTCTCTCTCTCTCTCTTATTTGTCATTTCCTTCTCCATCTCTTATCCCCGCTATCTTCATGTCACGGGATTCTAAGACATGCTTTCTTTTTGATCTTCGTGAAAGGTGTTGCGCAAGATGACTGGATTATTTTGGTTTTGAGGAGAAAGTGGTTATCGTATGTGTGAACCATTTTGAGATGTGTACATTTGGCAGACGACTTTCCACACTCTGTAGATATCTGGTATGTCAAACAGGTAGACTATGTTATGTGTCACTCACTGGCATACTTGTAGATTTGAAATCTCTCTCTCTCTCTCTCTCTCT
>CM031617.1:70560168-70562668 GCA_018398815.1 Conus ventricosus | reverse complement strand
CAAGACGTTGCGTGACTTTCAAATCGGAAAAGAAAACTATCGACGTCATCCGTTTTTTCCTCGAAAGGCGGTAACTTTGGAATATATGCTGATTTTGATTGAGGCGCGCTTACGGAACAGACTGGTGGAAATGGTGGAGGTTCTCTCGATGCCTGTAATCTTTTAATTTCAGCATCAGTCTCTTGTTCTAACTGCCTCAACTTAAATTGACGTTCTTTATCTTCAGCTTCCCTCTGTAGTCTTTTTTCTTCAATTTCAGCTTCCCTCTGTAATCTTCTTTCTTCAACTTCAACTTCCCTCTGTAGTCTTCTTTCTTCACTTTCTAGTTTCCTTTGATTTTCTTCTCTTTCTAGTTTCCTTTCTTCACTTTCTCTTAACCTGTCTGCCCTATCTATGCATTGTTGCACATAGTAAGTTTTTCCCCATCAAAACCCAGGCGTTCCGCTTGGTGAACATATTTATCAAAATCATCCATAATGAACCGTCAACAGATATAAACACAAAACAATTTCTAAGTATGAATAAAAATAAGGCGATATATGATGGCGCTTTGTTTCACAAAAAATGTAATTATAGTATATACAAATAAAGAATTCAATTTCCGGTGTAAACAGAAAACAGCTTACTAAAACAAGGTAGATATGAAACACAAGGAATGTATTTTTCCAGAAGTATTTTGTTCTCGAAAACAGGTATCAATTTGTAATTTAAAAAAAAAATGACGTTCAATGCTAATCTGTTTTTTCCTAAGAAAGGAAAAAAAAACAATAAAGTTTCCTGGAAATAAATTCTTTATAAAGTCTTAGTTCTTAAATGTTCTTGTTGTCAGTCTTTCATACTTAATTTCAAATGAATTTACAAAACAAATGTATCGCCTTATACGATAAATGAATATAAATTTACAAAACAAATGGAAGCACAAACAATTAAAAAGAGGGAAGAAACACAAACTAGCGGAAATCCTACCTAAAAGATGAAAATGTAGAAAGAAAACTAGATAGGAGCTTATTGAGGAGAAGGTTTAGAGGTTTTGAAAAAGGGGGTGAAAAGGAAATGAAAGGATACACAGGATCGGAACAGTGTAACAAAAGGCGTTTTGTCCCAGACAATTTAGAGCTGGGGCCAAAAGAAAATAAGACACCCAGTAGAGGTTGTGCGTGCGCAGTTTGCGTGAACAGAAATCGCTCACCTGTTTGGAAGTCGCGGGCTGAAGTTTTAGCTGACACTGTTGACATGTCTTTTGCCTTGTAAAGGTATGTATTGGTTAAGTTTGTGGAGATAGGGAGATAGGAGGTTTAATATAATTCATGTATTGGAAACTAAACAATCTTTAGATATGTTGCAGAATTCCAACCCAAGTCTACAGTCGTTTTATAACGGGATGAGGTATTTATGTCGTGAATGTGATGTATTCCGTTTGAAATTAACAGTTGGATAAGATGAATGATGTTTGTTCCTTCATTCAATAGTTTTACTTAGATGTTGAATAAGGAATATGTTGCTGATGGATAATAACACACACACACACACACACACACACACACACACACACACACACACGCAATTAATGTATGGTTTCTCGAAAAGTGATATGCTATTGTGTGATGTTTGATGATGATGTATAGTTAATAAGACAAGCATTTATTTTACAGAAGTGTATGTTTTGTCTATAAATTGTGTCAACTATAATTGCGAATTTATCTGAAATCATTGTGGTTGATATTGTAAGAAAGGGGATGTAAAGGAAATGGTTATGACGAGGATAGTAAAAGGAAATCTTTCTTGTAAAATGGTATTGATGAGGTTGACAAAGCGGAATTGTGCTTTTGCTGTTCTTGAGGGTAGTGAATCGAAATCTTTCCTTGGATAGAGGTTCATGTAAAGGTATGGTGTCTATGTTGTTGTGCTTGTCTGCTTAGGATAATAAGAATAATTTTTATGGCCTGTGGATGGACTTTGGGGAAGAGGGGGAGGTTTGGAAAAGACGAGAGGTTTCATGGCCATGGACAAAAAGGAGAGAGGAGGAACACATGTTAAAAGACTGTCACTGTGCAGGCTTCCAGTGCCAGGGACTGAGCACGGGGTCTTGGTGCCAGGAGATGGGCACAGACAAACTGTCAGGTCTTTGACAGGTTACAGGCGTGACTTCTTCCCGGAACTGGGAGAATGTCAGACAGTCAAAGAACGCCCGAGAGCTACCTCCAGAGCTGCCCGGAGTGAGGGGCGGGAGGAACTAACAAAAAAAACGGTGTCTTCGCCAGGGTGGTGAATTTAACCTCTTTTCCTCTCCTCTGTCCATACCGGGGCCATAATCAGGGGCCATAATCAAGAAAAAACTTACTCCTTTTATTAATAAAAGGGTGTGGCTTAATCAGTTTTCAACTTTAGTTTCCTTTCCAGTGGGAGAACGCGTTCGTCTGATTTGGAATGACAGAGAGTACAGATAGCAGGCACACATTCAAGCATGAACACATAATCTTTATTCTGTCTATCTGGGACT
>CM031617.1:70552668-70555168 GCA_018398815.1 Conus ventricosus | reverse complement strand
CCTGACAGTGCCCATGACAGCGGCAGCCACACAGACAGCCTGTTCAGGCAGTACCTGACAGTGCCCATGACAGTGGCTACCACACAGACAGCCTGTTCAGGCAGTACCTGACAGTGCCCATGACAGTGGCTACCACACAGACAGCCTGTTCAGGCAGTACCTGACAGTGCCCATGACAGCGGCAGCCACACAGACAGCCTGTTCAGGCAGTACCTGACAGTGCCCATGACAGTGGCTACCACACAGACAGCCTGTTCAGGCAGTACCTGACAGTGCCCATGACAGTGGCTACCACACAGACAGCCTGTTCAGACAGTACCTGACAGTGCCCATGACAGCGGCTACCACACAGACAGCCTGTTCAGGCAGTACCTGACAGTGCCCATGACAGCGGCTACCACACAGACAGCCTGTTCAGGCAGTACCTGACAGTGCCCATGACAGTGGCAGCCACACAGACAGCCTGTTCAGGCAGTACCTGACAGTGCCTATGACAGCGGCAGCCACACAGACAGCCTGTTCAGGCAGTACCTGACAGTGCCCATGACAGCGGCAGCCACACAGACAGCCTGTTCAGGCAGTGCCTGACAGTGCCCATGACAGCGGCTACCACACAGACAGCCTGTTCAGGCAGTACCTGACAGTGCGCATGACAGCGGCAACCACACAGACAGCCTGTTCAGGCAGTACCTGACAGTGCCCATGACAGCGGCTACCACACAGACAGCCTGTTCAGGCAGTACCTGACAGTGCCCATGACAGCGGCTACCACACAGACAGCCTGTTCAGGCAGTACCTGACAGTGCCCATGACAGCGGCTACCACACAGACAGCCTGTTCAGGCAGTACCTTTTAGTAGTTTGGCGGAGTAACTTTCACCCTTTTAAAGGTTGTGATTCGTTTGTCCATGTAGTTTGGCGGAGTAACTTCCCTTTTAAAGGTTTGTTTAGATGTCCGCCTGCTGTCGCTATCAACTGCTTCCTCGCTTCAGTCGAACGTGAATATGCAGGTACGATAGCGTGTTCAGGAAGTGACGTCATCTGTCGACGTGACTGAACAATAACACCTGTGGCAGATGCGAATGAATGGAAATCCTTTGTTCTTCTTCTGCTCCGGCTTGTTCTATTTTTGCGACTAAACACGTGCATCAGAGCGTTCCTTGCTGTCCATGCTAAACACACGCATCAGAGTGTTCCTTGCTGTCCATGCTAAACACGTGCATCAGAGTGTTCCTTGCTGTTCATGCTAAACACGTGCATCAGAGTGTTCCTTGCTGTCCATGCAACACGTGCATCAGAGTGTTCCTTGCTGTCCATGCTAAACACGTGCATCAGTGTTCCTTGCTGTCCATGCTAAACACGCGCATCAGAGCGTTCCTTGCTGTCCATGCTAAACACGTGCATCAGTGTTCCTTGCTGTCCATGCAACACGTGCATCAGAGTGTTCCTTGCTGTCCATGCAACACGTGCATCAGAGTGTTCCTTGCTGTCCATGCAACACGTGCATCAGAGTGTTCCTTGCTGTCCATGCAACACGTGCATCAGAGTGTTCCTTGCTGTCCATGCAACACGTGCATCAGAGTGTTCCTTGCTGTCCATGCTAAACACGTGCATCAGAGTGTTCCTTGCTGTCCATGCTAAACACGTGCATCAGTGTTCCTTGCTGTCCATGCAACACGTGCATCAGAGCGTTCCTTGCTGTCCATGCTAAACACGTGCATCAGTGTTCCTTCCTGTCCATGCTAAACACGTGAAATCAGTGTTCCTTGCTGTACATGCTAAACACGTGCATCAGTGTTCCTTGCTGTCCATGCAACACGTGCATCAGAGTGTTCCTTGCTGTCCAGCTAAACACGTGCATCAGAGTGTTCCTTGCTGTCCATGCTAAACACGCGCATCAGAGTGTTCCTTGCTGTCCATGCTAAACACGTGCATCAGAGTGTTCCTTGCTGTCCATGCTAAACACGCGCATCAGAGTGTTCCTTGCTGTCCATGCAACACGTGCATCAGAGTGTTCCTTGCTGTCCATGCAGAAGTATTGTCCATGTTGCACACGCACCTAAGATTTTTTCTTTAATGTTGGATGCTTGTATCTACCCAGTGACAGATCTGCAGGACACTGAAGCATTATGCAGTCATAATCCATCTGCTATCATCTGTGACCAAAACTAATGAAAGGTGCTTTGTAATGCCACAGCATGGTCTTGTTATGAACAGAACAGGAAGAAAATTCTGGGACAGCTGGACAGGAGATCTTCTGAAGTCCACCCCTTCCTCCACCCTTCCCCTTCCCTTCTTTCTCTCCCCTCCAGATCTCCCTCCCCCTTCCCCTCTCCCATCCACCCTTTCTCCCCTCCCCCTCCTCTTTCACCCCTCTGAAATGAGTGTGTCAGTCCTCGATTATCATTAATGGACACGTATGTCATTCCACAAACCTCTGCATATGTAGAACGTGATGAAGTGCAAAGGAGCTACCGTGTTCATTGTATTCGTTCTCCCCA
>CM031617.1:70545168-70547668 GCA_018398815.1 Conus ventricosus | reverse complement strand
TCTCTCTGTCTGTCTGTTTCGGTGTGTGTGTGTGTGTGTGTGTGTGTGTGTGTGTGTGTGTGTGTGTGTGTGTGTGTGTGTGTGTGTGTGTGTGTGTGTGTGTGTGTGTGTGTGTGTGTGCACGCACTGTCTGTCCGTCTGTCCCTCTCTCTCTCTCTCTTCCTCCCTCCTTCCCTCCCTCATTCCCTACTCCTCTCAATTCCCTTACGTTACTGACCTCTCTGTCCCTCTGATCTTCTAAAACCTTTTTCAGGCAGAAAGGTACCTTGGTTACCAACAAATGGCACACAGACACTGTGTACCTTAGTTACCAATAAATGGCACTGAGACAGTGTGTACCTTAGTTACCAATAAATGGCACTGAGACAGTGTGTACCTTAGTTACCAATAAATGGCACAGAGACAGTGTGTACCTTAGTTACCAATAAATGGCACAGAGACAGTTTTACCTTAGTTACCAATAAATGGCACAGAGACAGTGTGTACCTTGGTTACCAATAAATGGCACAAAGACAGTTTTACCTTAGTTACCAATGAACGTCACAGAGGCAGTTTCATCAGATTCAGATTGAGGTTTAGTTGTGTGAAAAATTGTAAGCAAGTTACGAACATTTAGATGACACTGTCTGTTGCAGAAACGAATGTGAATCTAAAGAATACTTTTTGTTTCAGAGTACTGCTTATGTTTACAAACCCATTGTACTGCTTATGTTATGTAGGGGAGGGGAGAGGGAGAGTGAAGGGGACGGCATGGGAGAGAAGGAGTGATGGAGAGGTGTGTTTGAGTCAGTGTGTGTTCATTTAAAATTTCAGCTTTTGGTATCAGTAAATACGATCGGTGTTCCCCTTGTCTGTAGGGCTCTTGTGCCAAACGGACGATAAAAGAAAGTTCACTCACACTTCATGTTTCCAGCTCCTACAGCGCACTTGCAAACATTTGTCACTGGCATTCTCTCTCTCTCTCTCTCTCTCTCTCTCTCTCTCTCTCTCTCTCTCTCTCTCTCTCTCTCTCTCTCTCTCATGATTTTTAGTTTTGAACTTTATCTGTTAGTCGTTAAACTTAATGCAGATGAATTAAGAGAGACTACTGAGAAAGGCATAATTATGCCTTTACTTTTTAATGGAATTTATCCTGAGTATTAGATAGATGAATATCATTACCTTTGTTTCATAAATGGTGACGCAAAAATCCTAAAAATCATAAAGGAACTCCTCATGTGGTGTAGCTAGCAAAGTATATATTTCTGTAGTTAACAAAGATTATAAGAATGGATCGAGTAAAACAGCGCAACAGGTTAATCCAGATCGGTTTTGGGAGTACACAACGGACCACATGTTGACATTTTTGGGCGCTTTTGAGGCGCAATTTTCAAATAATCGTATGTCATATGTTACATGTATAGACTTTGAAATGGCATTTGATTGGATTTTTTACAAACTTCAGAGGCCAATAGTTGCAAACGAAGTGATGTAAACGACAAACTTGTTGCTCTTTGAAAAGTATGTATGAGGATGTTAATGCACATATAAGATGTAAGTATGTTGTATGTACTCGCGGTGTTAAACGGGGCGATGTTTCTTGTTCTGTTTTGTTCCCCTTTGTTATCAATGAATTGGCTTTATAGATCTTTCAGAATGGAAAATATTGTATTTTATTTCAATTGATGGACACATTCATATTAATGTTTGTAGACGATATTTTGCTGTCCGAAACTGTTGTAGGGATTCAAAACAAGTCAGACACTTTATACTCCCCAGCTCATTGGTTAGACCATGAATCAAACGTGAATAAAACAAACTCTGTAATTTTTGGAGAGGATGGATACCAGGCGTCACGTGACAGTTGGGTTTTGGAAATTCTAAGATTACGTTTGTATCCACATTCCAGGATCTGGGAGGCGAATGGAAGCCAGCTGCCAGGACTATTGTCAATGGAAGCCAGCTGTCAGGACTATTGTCAATGGAAGCCAGCTGCCAGGACTATTGTCAATGGAAGCCAGCTGCCATGACTATTGTCAATGGAAGCCAGCTGTCAGGACTATTGTCAATGGAAGCCAGCTGCCAGGACTATTGTCAATGGAAGCCCGCTGTCAGGACTATTGTCAATGGAAGCCCGCTGTCAGGACTATTGTCAATGGAAGCCCGCTGTCAGGACTATTGTCAATGGAAGCCCGCTGTCAGGACTATTGTCAATGGAAGCCAGCTGTCAGGACTATTGTCAATGGAAGCCAGCTGTCAGGACTATTGTCAATGGAAGCCAGCTGCCAGGACTATTGTCAATGGAAGCCAGCTGCCAGGACTATTGTCAATGGAAGCCAGCTGTCAGGACTATTGTCAGTTTATTGCATAGATTGGAAAATAAATTAATAGATACATTTTAAAACTTATCTAAGACACACACACAGCGCATCCTTCAGTGCCGCACTGAGATGTGGATTTGGATAAAGGCCATGAATTCACACTCCTTTCCAATGAAAGAGTTTCACAAATCGATGGATAA
>CM031617.1:70497668-70542668 GCA_018398815.1 Conus ventricosus | reverse complement strand
TTGCCGTCCCCGACCTTTTGTTGCCAGGCGTGACATTGGCCTGCCACGGAGAGGGCACTGACCAGCGAAAGGTCACCACTACCGGTAGTTGATCCGTCCTCACAGAAAAAGGCTGAGCACAATGTGTCCATTAAAGCCTTACTTCATTGTGTGAGTTTTCTTCGCATCCTGCCTTTCTTTCTTCTGTCTTTTTTCCGTTTAGTTTCATCCTGCCTTTCTTTCTTCTGTCTTTTTTCCGTTTAGTTTCATTCGTTTTTTGTTTTGTTTGTGTCTCGCTTTTTCTCGGCTTTCTTTTCTTTCTTCCTTTTGTACTTCTCTCTTCCTTTCTTTTCTTTCTATCCTTTCTTCCTTTTTTATTTCTGTCTTTCTGTCTGTCTGTCTGTCTGTCTGTCTGTCTGTCTGTCTGTCTTTTCTTTTCCTTTCTTTCTCCCCTTTGTTCTATCTTTGTTCTTCCCTTAATTGTTTTTTTTTTCATATTCGTTACTTACTTCCTTTTTCTCTCTTTTCCTTTTTTTACTGTCATCTCTACGTTTTTTTTTTTTTCTTTTTTTCTTAAATATGTTTTCATCCTGTCTTATTTTTTGCTTGCTTTTTTTCGTTCCATTTTCTTTCTTTCTTTCTGATTTACCTTTTCGTTCTTGTTAAGTTGCCTTCCTCTATTTTCTTTCATTCTTTCTTTCTTTCATTCTTTCTTTTTTTTTCTTCTTCTTCTTGTCTGTAGAACGCATCTTGCCAGAAGAAACAGCGGTCTGGCACCCGCCAGACATATCCATATTCTACAGGTAAAATGAGATTGTCTGGCACAATCAAACCGGTAACAAAGAAAAGAAAGGGAGAGAGAGAGAGAGAGGGAGAGAGAGAGAGAGAGAGAGAGAGAGAGAGAGAGAGAGAGAGAGAGAGAGAGAGAGAGAGAGAGAGAGAGAGAGAGAGAGAGAGAGAGAGAGAGAGAGAGGGGGGGGGGGGGGGGGGCTAGACTTCAAACAAGAATGGAGCGAGGGAGAAAGAAAAAGTGAAACAGAGACGAGGTAAATCAAAAGGATTGGAAGAGGTTTGTACATAACATAGACAGACACAGGTAGACAGGTAGGCTCTGGGAGACAGACAGACAGACAGACAGACCGACAGACAGACAGACCGACAGACAGACAGACAAACAGACAGAGAGGGGGGGGGGAGGGTAAAGAAAGGATAGGAACAGGTTTGATGATGACATAGATAAACAGATGGGTAGGCTCAGAGAGAGAGAGAGAGAGAGAGAGAGAGAGAGAGAGAGAGAGAGAGAGCATTGTTCATTCAGAACTAATATATCTGCATCAGGAGTGCAAAGAGACACTGGACCTGAGACGGTACTGTGAACCTTCACTGGCCTGACATGTTATGTTTCCTATGCTGTTTCTCTCTCTCTCTCTCTCTCTCTCTCTCTCTCTCTCTCTCTCTCTCTCTCTCTCTCTCTCTCTCTCTGTGAAAATATGATGAGACCAGACAGTCCTCTCCCTCTGCAAAAGCGAGTGTGTGTGCGTGTGTGTTTATTGTTATATGTTCAGACTTGTCATTCTGGGAGGCATCACTTTCCGCTGCCGTTCCACGAGCTATCTGCGCTGCTTTAATTTTCTTATCTAATATGAAGATATATGTGTGCATATGCGCGCGTAGAGAAAGAGAATGTATATGGAGGGCTTAGCATCTCTTGCACACAACTCTGAGCATAATGAATTATATTATACATACATACTTACTGGGTTGAAATCGGATGCTTTTCTGTGATGTACAAGCTCGCACCGCAGTGCCCGTGTAAAGCAACATTTACCATCCTCAAATCAAACTGTAATTGATTCTTGTGTGTGCGCATGCATGCAAATGTGTGATTGCATACATTGAGAGTGCGTAACATAAATTCGTTGTTTAGCTTGACGACAATACAATTAGGTAATCTAGTTTGATGAAAAAAACATGGAGGGCTTAACATGTGCAGGTAAACGTGTATGATCTACCTCAAAATGAACATTGACCGTTTAGCGAGTACTTGGATGTATACACAGAAATAAACTATGTACTGAGGAAATACATGTGTCACAAAGTATTTCTTTGCACTATGCAACTCGCCTGATACCGTTAATCAGATTGTGAGGAAACCAAAGTAACAATGTCATATCAAACTCGCCTATTAACAGCACATTGTGCTATCTATCACGTTATGATCCAGGAGCAGGTGTATGTTTGATTCTCAGGAGTCTTCTAGCAGATTCAGACATGTGAGTGGTTACACAAGTCATTGTGTTTGTCTCCCCTTTGCGCCAAATGAAAAGATACTACTTATGGTTCTGTGGTATTCTCGTCATCGAGAGATGAAAAACCGTATCCTACGGACCCTCAAAACATCCAGCAAAGAAAAGAAGTTGATTGAAGAAAGTACAGCAAGGAAATAAGTCGCTTAAAACTGACATCATGATACAAAGGATAAAAATCAAAGGGAGAAATATTTGAGCCTGCGCTTGAGGATTTCTGTGAAATACAAGGGAGGTAAAAAGCTCATCAAAGCAGCCAGCGAAGGATGAAAAATAAAATATTAAGAAAGCATCATAAGGAAATAAGCTTCTTAAAAAGTGAAACCACTTCTTACAGAGATAAGCAGCTATAGGGAGAACTCTTTTGACTCTACGCTTCAGGATTTCATGCTATTCGCCTTGTATTGATTTGGAGAATTCAAAATGCCAAGTAACGTGTCAAAGCAGTAGCCTACATGATGCGTGAAGCTAGTTGACTTCTACACAGATGAACTGCGCTGTTTCTTAGCCATCGACCCCCTTTCAAGGAGTATGATCTCCATAAATAAACTTCTGCATTTGTTTTTCTCTAAGTAGGGCTGCTTAAAACGTTTACAAAGAGCCATTTCGGAAGATAAAATATACTCTGTTCAAGCATCAAAACAATTATGTTTTCGAATTTCCGATGATTGTTAATTGGAAGGGATACAATACTGGTAGGTTGTTTATTGGAAGGGATACAAAACTGGTAGGTTGTTAATTGGAAGGGATCCAATACTGGTAGGTTGTTAATTGGAAGGGATACAATACTGGTAGGTTGTTAATTGGAAGGGATCCAATACTGGTAGGTTGTTAATTGGAAGGGATCCAATACTGGTAGGTTGTTAATTGGAAGGGATACAATACTGGTAGGTTGTTAATTGGAAGGGATACAATACTGGTAGGCTGTTAAATGGAAGGGATCCAATACTGGTAGGTTGTTAATTGGAAGGGATCCAATACTGGTAGGTTGTTAATTGGAAGGGATACAATACTGGTAGTTGTTAATTGGAAGGGATCCAATACTGGTAGGTTGTTAATTGGAAGGGATACAATACTGGTAGGTTGTTAATTATAAGGGATACAATACATGGCGCCCGTGGAGACAACTAGCAGTCCTCAGCGTGATGTACACACATCCTTACCTTCAGATTGACTGGTGTGGCCAGGCCGTCTGCAGTGCAATTCCATCCTCTCTCTGGCATCTCACATCCTCATCACCAAGCAATACTGCCGCTAAACCCAGACACTTGACGATGGTATGTGGTACGCAACTTCGCTAAGGTGATTTGATCATAGTAGAAATTTGCATCGGCTGACGTAACAAAGGAGACAAATAAATAACGGTTTTCATCTCACATGGAAGGGTTTGTATATTTTGACGAATTCAAGTATATACTGACATGTCTGTACAACATGCCAAACCATAAGGGGCAACAATCTATCACCCATCAACCACCAATATCGGTAACCACAGATAACTGGCAGTTATGCTCGACGCGGAGCTCGGGTGGAGATAACAGCCACAGAGGTGAAAGAATATTTGGAGGCAGGAACACACACACACACACACACACACAGACACACACACACACATACACACACACACACACACACACACACACACACACACACACACACACACACACAGGGAAAAAACTTATTCATGATAATCATGTGCAAAATAGATATCAAGCCCTAGTGACATACCCCCTCTCCATCCTATCCCGGGGCCCATCCCTCACACTCCCTCTCTCTCTGTCATGAATAAACACACACACACACACACACATACACACACACACACACACAGACGGAGAGAGGGAGGGAAGGAGGGAGGCAGAGAGAGAGAGAGAGAGAGAGAGAGAGAGAGAGAGCGTGAGGGTGTGTGACAGTGAACTCGTCAACAGGGTCTATGGAGGGTGTGTGACAGTGAACTCGTCAAGAGGGTCTATGGATGTCTGGCACTACACGCACGTGAAATAAACGCTTTGCCAGATTGTGACATCACGTGGTTTCCCGCCGTCCAATGAGCGTTGTCTGCTGTGTGCACGCGTTATCCCCCTCAGCTCAAGCTTGTTGGGGTGTGCCTTCACGCCATGTTGGGGAACAAGGACTTGGCCGGTGAGTAAATGTGTTTGTGTTCATTGGCGAGATAGTGCACAATCCGCCTGTATACATTTAATAACATCTTCCTGTTTACCGGAAACCTTTGTAGACAACTTCTCTTTGAAAGCTTTTCGTAAAATAAAAGAAGGTCCGGTAATTGGGTTAGGCCTATGCCAAATTGTGTGTTTATTTTGTAGAAGATTCAGTGTTCTGGAAACGACGAAAGATTTCATTTCACACACCTTCCCTCCGCCTTCCACTCATGAGCTCTACAATAAATAATTCAAGACTAGTTATCAAAACTGAATGCGTAGGAATGTGTCCTCATGTCCAGTTGCTCGGCGTCTTAACTGTTCTTTGTATTGGTCGGAAAGAACGTTTTGTGTGGGAAGGGGAACAAAAGGAAATCTTCCCCAAACCCGAATTCACGCTGGGGTTTTTTAATGGAAACTTACTTCGAAGGCGATAGAATGCAGAGAGTAGGGAAGGAGGGGGTGCGGGTAGGGGTCTGGAAACCTTGGATTTGCTGGAGGAGGTTAAGAGGATAACTAGTTATTTGGATGACATCGAGGACGGCGAGGTAACAAGAGTTAAATAGTCCACACGCATGCTCATTCGACCGTAATCTTTGCACGTCTGGCAAGATTTTCACCCACGCCTCTTCCCACCCCTCGCCACCCTCCCGTCTACTTCTGAACCCCAATCGTCTCCACATTAGGTGGGAATATTAAAATCAGAATGACATAATTGAGCATGGGTTGATTTGTTTTGATTTTGCATTTGCAAAGTCGAGTTGAACTCTTTTTAATTTTTTTTTACCGTTATAGTCTGATTTCTCATGCAAAAGAAAGGGGTTTGAAAAAGTATCCCTCCTTTTCGCTTCCACATTCTGTTAAGATCATTTGCTCTTTTCCTCCATATTATTAAGGTTTGTTTTTTTTCAAACGTAAATGATGGAATTGAACTTGAGTGAATTTGTTTTACTTTGCATTTGCAGCGTTGAGTTAGCCTCATCCTCAGAATTCTCTGAATATATATCTGAATTCTCATGCCAAAAGAAAGGGGATTGGAAAGGTATTCCTCTTTTCCCTACCGCATCCCATCCCGTTTAACTTGCTCCCTGTTTTCTCCAGAGAAGTTGAAAAAGTCGTTTCCATTTCAGCCCCCCCCCCCTTCCCCCCGCTCCTCAGAGCCACAATTGCCCCCGTCCACACGCGCGCGCGCGCGCACGCACACGCACGCATACACCACCTGTTCCAACTATACTTTCTTATCCCCCGCCCCATCCTGACCATCAAATAAGCAATGCGTGCTCATTACCAAAGAAAAGAAACGATCGTATTATTCCTGGACATTCAGGCAAAATCTGATAAATCTGAATTATTGATACGATACAATATATAAGCTTAATCTCTGAAACCAAGGTAGCAGGATTTCCTAATCACCCCCCCCCCCCCCCACCCCGCCTCCCTCCCATCTCTGATATAAATTTTCATAGTGGGAAAACTGCTCACTTGAGACTGCCTGGAAAAGGAAAAATGTGTAAAGACTGCTGCGTACATTTTGAATTCAGTTTGTGGGTGCGCGCGCGCGCGTGCGTAGTTCTACAATTTTATTTATATGTATATATCTTTGATCAAACGATGGGAAACTGCGTCACACGGTAGGATCGATGGTGAAACACGAGTTTAAGCCCCCTCCTCTCCACACTCACACACACACACACACACACACACTCTTGCCTTCAGATATATACTGTCCAAAAAAAGAAAGGCATACGTTTTAATATCTTCACTGTGGATGCCATAGCACTGGTAGGATGTCGCCAACCAGTGGAACATGTTTGGCTGTGCTTCACGTGTGCTCTCGCATTTAGTGCCAGTCGGATTGCACGTGCACAAATGGTCACTTGGACATTTTTTCATTTTTTTGCGCCCGAGTGAAGTAAATTCATGCACATTTTGGTGAATGACTGCTCAAAGGAAGGCAAACCAACCACACACAGTGAATCATTCTGAGGAAAGCCAGTCCGTCAATACAAAGTGCAAAGATGCCGCGACTTGGTCAGCAAGAACGCGAGAAGGCAAGAAGCCTTTTCTGTAGCCCCTCATGTGTTCGAAATATCCATTTTGTGAGTGAAAATCTTTAATGTTCCCCTCAATTTCTCAGGCATTTTCCGTACTCGGCTCTCCTTCACTTTGAAAAAAACTGCTGCTGAGATAAACAGCGCACGGGTATATACGTGGGCGTGGACAAGCTGCGCGCGCGCGCGCGTGTTGATTCATTTGTAGCTTACGTGTTTTGTTATGTGTACATTTTGTCCCTTTAGAAACTTTGCCTATGTAAGCACACAACAATAAGTGTGTGTGCACGCGCGCGCGTGTGTGTGCACGCGCGCGCATATATAAATAAGATGTGTGTGAGTGCAACATGGTTGCGCGCGCGGATGCGTGAGTGTGTGCGAGATATTTTACTGAATACTGGATTACCTTCAACCAGTTTGTGACCTTTGTTTTGGTATCTGTTCAGTTTTTTTCCCTGTACAAAATCATGAATGCTATTACCCCTATCACTACTATTTACTACTTCTACCACCACTACTCCTCCTCCTCCTCCTCCTGCTACTAAGCCTCCTTTCTCTCTCTCTCTCTCTCTCTCTCTCTCTCTCTCTGTCTCTGAACAATTAAGTAGTGGGGAAAACAAGTGCAGGTTAACAATTCTTCCGTCATTATAGTAATGACTTGGCAAAGATTTGAACTAAAATTGAAGATGAAGAAAATGGGGGTAATATATTATAAATATGAGAAACCCTTCACTAGCTGCCTGAGGGAACCATCGCAATCCCTCTCAAAGGCACATTTATTGTATTGCCTGCTCCTAGGCCTTTCGTCCGCTGGATCGGACTCATCAGGGAGACACGGCTGATTGTGTCTGTGCTCTTGGTGTCAAATAGAGACACACCACAGTCCATCATTCTGTGGTGTTTTCATCACCAAGGGTTCAAAAAAGAATGCAACAGCACCCCCCAAAACAGCCAGCGAAGGGTAGTAAAATGGAACAAAACAAAAGTGTGGAGAGGAAAAAGTTGCTGAAAAACTAAAAGCATTATTTAAAACAGTATAAAATGTAGGGGACAATCTTTGAGCCTATGCTCTCTGTCTGTCTGTCTCTGTCTCTCTCTCTCTCTCTCTCTTCTCTCTCTCTCTCTCTCTCTCTCTCTCATACTTTTTCCCGTACTGTCAGTGGTTTTCCTATTCATGCACTTTGCTTTCATTGCATGCTTTTCATTTGTCTCGTTTGGTGGTTCGTTTCCTTTTCTCTTCTTTTCCCTTTTTCACCTGTGTGAGCTGAAGAGTTGCTAGACATATACGTCATTACTAGTGGAGAACTCCACACGTCTGTGGGCTCCATGTGCCTAAACATTAAATCGGAGCTCTCTCTCTCTCTCTCTCTCCTCTCTCTCTCTACTCTCTTCTCTCTCTCTCTCTCTCTCTCTCTGCCTGCCTTCCTGCTCGTCGATATCACTCTGTGTAAGTATTCATGTGTGTGTGTGTGTTGTGTGTGTAATACATATACATACATACACACACACACACACATATATATATATATAATATATATATATATATATATATGTCTCTGCCTCTCTCTCTCTCTACACAACAACGCACACGCACACACACGCACACACAGATACGTATACTTTGTGTCAAATGCCAAAAGTGATTACTGTACTCAATATGGACTTTATGGATGACGTGTCGTTTGATAGATATATATTCCCATTTGATTGCAGCTCCGCACGTTCTGGGTGACGTCAACGGTTCTTGAAGTCATCGCGTTATTTGTTCCTTCCACACGCATGGCCATCAGTCTGACAGACCAATGAATGTTTTGACTGATTGTATTCATCTTGTATCACAAGCTTAGCTTTGAGGCTGCTTGAGAGTCCCTGTATGTTCAACCTTACTGTCGTACATCTCTGGCTTTGTCCGTTTAGACCTGAACAGAGATGAGTGTCTGGGCGTTCAGACCTGACGAGATGGACTGTCGCCTGCCTGGCCTTGGTGCTGGTGCCGAGGTCTGTGGGAAGTCTGTCCCAGAGGGTTCTCTGGCAGTGGCCATGTTCTTTAGATGCGTGAGGAGACTGGTTTTCAGCCAGTGGCTGGCACTTTTCGCTGAGATCTCTGAATTTTTCTGCAGGTTTCTCGCAGTCCGTCATGGAACGGTGAGCATCTTCTGTGAGCTCGAATCATTGCGTGCGGTACCTACTTTCATTTTATCTAAGGGACACAACAGAGGGTGTTCAGAAACTCTGGTGCCCGGGTGGTTTGTCATTTTATACGTGGTTGTTAGGACAGGTGATCTTGTCTGGAGTGGCGACACTGGTCAAACGTTTTTCATCTTTCAGTTTATTACATTCTAGAACAACACACTGTATTCCTGGCCAGGCTGGAAGACATGCAGGACGATGTGATGTTGGTCTCTATGGGTGTGGAACTCTGAGTTTAGTGTGGTCAGAGACGTGCAGATAGACGTGTCTCTGAAGGACACGCATCAGGTGGTCTGGATGGATCTGTGAAGTCTTTCCATGCCATTGGTTGTGCGGTCAAGTCAGCTGGACAAGGCGCAGTTTGGTGGTGCTTGTCAGGCTGCACGCTGCAGGCAGTGAACTGTGGAGCAAGGGGCACAGGCCCACTGGCCTTCCCGCCTGACACATGGCTGCTCTGGTGTCCGGTGTTGATATCTGTGTGACAAAGGTGCTCGTTGTGTGGGGCCAGAGGTGATGCTTCATGGCAGACCTGTTCATGAAGTGTTTACTTGTGATCACCTGGTATTCTGGGGTATCCCTTGTTGTACAGAAAGGCTGACGTGGCAATCAGATGGTGCAGCTCATGAGGGGCATTCTGCATTCCGTGGCATTGCCTTTGTCTGCAGTGTGCTTGTTGCCACTTTCAGATTCCACATCCACAGAGAAACTCCAACACCACCCCTGTGTTTATCAGTTTGTGAGCTTGGAATACCTAAAGGCCTGATCTACGAATGTTTGTCTATTCATGTATACCTGTTGTCTCTGAAATGACCACTGCCATTCATCCTGGACATGACCGCCTTTCCTAATGACTTATTCATCAGGGTGTCGGCTGGGCTATAAGCAACGTTACCTTACCTTATCAAGGTGACTGTGTGGTTATCCAGAGTTGCTGGTCGTCCTCGGTTGTGTTCCATAGATGGATGCCATTGCAGGAGTTTCTGAGCATCATGGAGACGGTTAACAATGGATAATTGTCTTTTCATACAGACTGTGGGACAAGCGAATTGGAAGTATTGATAAACCAGTCTCGGCGAGCAAGGCACCAGGCTCCTTGTGTATCGGGAGAACACAGTCATTGGAACGAGAACTGTGCCTTTGTGGCTCTCATTCAGGCCTGATAGTTCATCGAGAGTAAATATCCTCAGAGCTTGACCCTTTCAATGAGGCGATGCATGTGAAAGTCATAGCGTAGATCTGCGTTCTGGTTTCGTTTCCAAGTTAAGATCCTCGATGGATATGGTTCAGATCAAGTGTAAAGATGGGCAGGAAAATACTGACTGAGGTCGTGACGTCGGCTTACTTTGACACAGACCCAGACACCGGAGTCGTTCACCGCCGTGTCCTGCTCTCTGGCCTGTCGTTTGTGCAAGGAACAAATGCGTGTGTGACCTCGGGACCAGTTGACGTCAGCGAAGATGCCAAGGATCCACGCTGTCAGGAACAGGTGCTGGGGGCCTGTCATCAACCGTGGGGGCGTGGCCGGGTATGGTGACCCCATTCTTTTTTCAAATGGAAAGCAACTAGGTCGAATTCTTTTTTTTTGGGCCGGTGATAGGGAATATGAAACGTTTTGGAAACGTTTTAAAAAAATGTTGGGTTTTACTGTTAAAAAGTTTTGTGTGCAAAACAAAAAACCTTTAAAAAGGAAACATGAAATTTCCCAATTCTTTCCCAAATTAACTTTTTGTAGTATAAATAAAAAACTTTAAATTTTTCACGCACATTTATTTTTTTTCTCTCCCCGTGGCCTCTCTTTTCCTTTTGCTTTTTTCACAGTGTGGGGAGGGAAAAAAATAGTTTTGGTGGGGGGGCGTTTTGGGCCCGTCTTTCTTGGGCGCAAGTAGTTTTTTTTTTTTTCTCTTTATGGGTCAAGCATTTTAAACGTATTGATTGACTTGAAGTGAAAGCCAGGATGAACGGGAAACATTAACTGCCTTACGGCTTCCTTTTCCACACCCTGTTCAGTCATTTTCGTTGTAACCCAATGGATTTGTTCATCTGATGGGGGGGGAAATTTGTTGGGCCCGGGGCCCCCCAGCGGCATCTGTCCCATGTAAAGACTAGACTCGCCTTGCTGACTGGGGTGCTCAAACCCAGAGGGACCTAACGTGCAGTTTTTCCCAAGGTCGTCAGTTCTGGTTTTAAAACGAAAAAAAGCAGGGGTGAAAGAAGTGAAGGGTTTTGTTTGGGCGTGAGCAGTGTTCAAAAAAACTTTTTGGGCATTGGTCTGTCATAAAGGTTTGCTTCCAGTCTACAATGCTGAAAGTCAAGGGCCCCGTGGGTTTGGGAAAATGTTTTTTCCCACGATGGGGAATTTTTTCCACCCCCGATTGTAAATTTCATGGTGGAGTAAAAGAAAAGTAACCAAAAGGGTTGGGTGGTTTAACCAGGCAATTACTTTTGTCCTCGCCCCAGGGGCCCGGCCTTCTCGTGGCGGGGGTGTTTTTTAAACCCAAACCCTGTGCCCCCCCTTTTTTCTTGTTTTTCCCTTTACTGTTTGCCTCCCATTTTTCCTTTTGCTTTTCCCTTTTCACCATAAAGTCTCCCCACATCATCTGCACCCTCTATTCGTCTTGTTTCTTCCCCCCCGGGTTTCTTCATTTCGGGTTCTTTCATCTTTTTTTCCCCGTCTTCCTTTTCAATGTTTTTTTTCTGGTTATCGGAGGGTGGCCAAAGGGTATTTCGCAATTAAGGTGCTGAAAAGGGCCCGAGAGAGGGATGGCTCTGCTTTAGTGAGTCGTACGCAGTCCTGTTTGGTTTTGTGGGACGATTCGGCAGTGGAGCCCTAGGGTTTTCATCCTCACATGCCCTTCGTGGGGCCACCCCAATTTTTTCCCCTAGCACGGCAGCTTCCTAGGGTGACTGTAAATTTCCTGCCGGCATTGGGGCCTACGCCCTATGAGTTATCAAAGTAGTCTTTCCCAAAAAGAAAAAAGTAGAGTTTCAGATTCAGACGGGGAAAATTTAAGGGGAGGTGGCAAAAAAAAAAAGGTTTACAAACGCATGGCCAAGCTTCCTTTTGGTGGAACCCAAACCCCCAAAATGAACCCATAGCTCGGTTTTCCCCCTTTCCCTTTTCTATGGGTTTTTGGGGGGTTTTCCTTCCACAGGTTTAAAAATGATCAAAAGGGATCGGATCAGGTAGTTTTTCTTGTAAATTTGGCGACAGAACCCGGCGTTTTCGATGTTGTTAAAGGGGAGAGATGGATTCGCTTATGAAGCCCACAGTGAAGGTTTTATTCATCCCTTTTTAAAATATTCGAAAGGGGTGATTAGATGGTGATCTAGCGGGGAATTTGCTGAACCCGGGAAATTTCAGATGAGATAAAAAGTAAGGGTTTGTGTACGGGGCCCTAGGGTTTAAAATCTCAAAAGGGAATTAATTTTAATTAAAAACAAAACACGTTTTTCCCTGAATTTTGTTATGTCATCTCCCCGGAGTTTGTCAAAGTAGGTTATGTCGTGGGGGAAAGTTTAAACCTTTCGTCCCATTACTTTGAGTGTTTCAAGTCCCAAAACGCTTTGGGCATTCCAGTCGAGCCTGTCGGGGTCGGGGAGATCTGCCGGGGATGGGGGTCAGAAGAAGCATGAGGGGGGGGTTGGGTAAACAAATGCTGTATCCTGCTTTCATTGTAAGGGGAAATATCCTCAAATTAAAAAGTTGTCCAGTGTGGAAAAAGGAATGGGTTTGAAAGTAAAAAATTTGGGGAAAAATGTTTTTTTTCCGGGGCAAAAGGGTTTTGGGGGAGGTCAGGACTCCTTGGGTTGATACTTTTTGCACAGAAGGTGGTTAACGTTTGGCAAACCCGGTCATCGGGGGGATAATTAGGAGCAGCTCCATTCACTACTCTAGAAAAAAAATTTGGGCGAATGTTGTCTCGGTTTTGGGGATCCCCCTTTACCGTGCTTAAACGGTCGGTGGAGGTTTTGTTCAGAAATGTAATGGTTTTTACACCCGGCAGGGGACAACAGGTTTTCGGCCCCTCCCTGGTGAGGGGGGAAAGGTGTTTCGGTTGGGGGGGCGGATGCTGTGGATCAGGGTCCGGGGTGAGGGCCCGGGGGAAAGGAGATGTCCCCTCGCTCGCGGGCCAATGGCAGCAGTGCGGGAGGGGCCGCGGGGAGGGCGTCCTTTTCGGACCCCGGGACCCCCCAAAGGGGGAAAATTCAAAGGCCAGGTTTTTGGGTTTGCGCGGGTTTTCAGCCCAGTAAAAACCCAAATTTCCCAAAGCATGGCAACAAACAACTTAGAAATTTATCAGGGCTTCGGCTTCTGATCTTGCCCTGAAAAAAACCGTTTTAGTTCTTTGGTGGACAGTAAAGTTTTTGGGAGGGGGATGTTTCAATTTTTTTTACAACCAAACATGGACTTACTCAGGGGAAAACATAAGGGGGAGTTAAAGCAAATTGTGAGATTGGGCCCTATTATTAAACGGGGTTTAGATCTTCGGAAATTTGTCTTCAAAAAACCCTTTTAAAATGCAAGTAAGAAGCATGAGTTTCCTGGTTTCTCCTTTTTTACTAAAAGCCAGCTTCTGCAGACTTTTAAAGGAGGGTTTTTCTCTTTATATTCTAATTCGGTACTACATAAAGAAATTCCCCTTCAGACGGATATGGAGGCGTGGCAGTGTATTCGTTTTTAAACAAAAGGTTGTTTCGATTTGTTGTCTGTATTTATCTCCCTCTTCTTGATTTCAAGAGTCAGTTGGGGGGGTTTAATTTTTCAGCTCCCAGCCCATTTCTTTTATTGGGTGATTGAATGGCATTTTTCCACGTGGGGGAAATTTAAAGCACAAATTCTCAAGGGAAAGTTTTGAAGATTTTATTTCGGATCCTTTATCTTGTCTTTTGAAATTTTTAGGCTCAACCCACCCTTTTTTTTTTCCCTTTTGGGTTTTTTGGGTCACTTTGGGCTTTTCCATTTGTTATTTTCCTTTTTCCCCCCCCCCCCTTTTTTTTGGACTTAGAAAGGGCAGGTTCTTCGGACCTAAGCGGGAGTGATCCCTTTTTTGGTTTTTTTTTTTCTTTTTCGAAGGAAAAGCAGGGGGTCCCCCGGGAAACATGGAAGGTTTTGCTTGAGAATTTTGGGGCTTTAAACAGCAACCCGATTTTAAGTTGACTGCCTATGAATCTGTTGCGGGGGGGGTTATGATGATCCTGTTTTTTCAGTTCCCCCTAAAGTGGTAGTAAGGAGTGCCAGGAAGCTATTCCCCGTCCCGGATAAACCAAATTTATGTTAAGAACCCCCTTTGGGATGATTTAAAAAGTTTCAAACTTTTAAGGGTAAGAGGGGAAAAAATGCTCAAAGATTTTTTTTTAAAGGGTTTTCCTATGGTGGGGAACAAAGTTAAAAATCAGGCGTTTTAGGGCTAAGTGTCCCAATTTTACTTTAAAAACTAAGAAGAAAGGGAAACTTGGAAACTTTTTTTTCAAAAACTGTTTCCTTTTTTGGTCAAATTTAAGGAAAGTCTGGAAAATAATCCGAAAGATTAAGGGAAAGTTGGGGTTTCATCAGTTTTAAAATGTTTGCAAATAAATGGATCGATTATTACTTATAAAAGGAGGTTTCTAAATTGCTAGCTGCTACTATTCATCAAAAATTTGTCAGCTGAAACATTATTGCTGGAATTCCCGGTATCAAAAGGGTCAGCAGAGTCAAAATCTTTTTCCCCTTTTGGCCCGAAGTTCTGGGTTACACGCGTTTTTTAGCATGGGATGAGTTTTTTGGACGCCATTTTGAAACCCAAAAAATCAGCTCCTGGACCCGGTGAAATTCATTATCAATTTTTTAACATTTTTTCCCGCTGAGGGTTTTAAAAATGTTGTCTTTTTAACATATTTTTGGGGGGGTTCCCGGGTATTTTTCCCCCTTCTTGGGGGGGAGGCGGTTGTTTTTCCTATTCTAAAACCGGGGAAAAATTTATTCGGAAAACCTAAAATATCGTCCTATAGCTCTCACGTGTTGTTTTGTAAAAAAACTTGGAGAGAAAAGGTATATTTCTCGATTGTTATGGGAGTTAGAATGGTTGGGGGGCCCTTTGAGGTTTTCCCCCGTGTGGGGTTTCGGAACAACGCCCGTTTCTACTGTCATTGGTTCGCTTTGAGTCTTTTTTAAGGGGAAAGCTTTGATCAAAGGGAGAACTTGTAGTTTCTATTTTTTTTTGTTTTAGAAAAAGCTTTGACACAACATGGAGGCATGGAATTCTTCAGGACTTGAAAGGCACTTGATTTTAAAGGTTTTTTTACCAATGTTTATTGCAATTTTTTTTTCTTAAAAAGGCTTTCGTGTTAGATTCATTCGACCCCTTTTTAGTTTCCCTTTTTGACAGGAGTTTGGGGGTCCTTTTGGGGTTTGATTTCTTTTCCCCTTCTGTTCAATCTGAAAAATTAAAAAACATGGGGCCATCAGTAAATCTGGGTTTTTTAAGTCTTATTTGTTGATGACTTCGCCATTCTGCCCAAAGGGGAAAAAATTTTGGGTGCAGGGTTTGGGTCAACTTCTTTTTTGTGTTAAAAAAGTGTTAGCGGGGGGTTACTGAAAATGGATTTTAAATTTTTTAGCATAAGCAGAGGGGTATTTATTTTTCCCTAGGAAAAGATCTCAGGTCCCTTTTTAAACCCGCTACTTTTCATTTGGGAGGGAATTAAAGTTTCCAAAAAAGTGAAATTTTTGGGGGTTATTTTTGTTAGCCTTTTTTTGTAATTTAAAAAATTTAAAAATCTTGCCCCGTCGGTTTAATTTTTAAGGTTTTTTCCTGTTCACAACAACTTTTTCCATTTTTTCCCCCGGTGAGCCCCAAATTAGATTAAGGGGGTGTGTTTTATGGTTTCTGCCCCCCGGTCACATCAAACCCCCTTTTTCCCCCCCCCTCCGTGGACGCGGAACCCTTCTTTGGGAGGGCCTTTGGGAACCAAAAGGGAAAGGGGGTTTGGGATTTGTTTTTTGGAAAATTTTTTCCCCTTTTTGGGGCCAAATTCCTCTTTTCCCTGGGTTATTCTCTGGGAGGGCCTTAATCCCAAAAATTTTTATTTTTATTGTATGAACCCCCTTATAAAAATCCTTTTATGGGTTTCCCAAAAAGGGGAAAGGAAATTTCCTAAGGGTTTGTATTTTGACCCAAAAATTTCCTGGGCCCCTTTGGGGGACTTGATTGGTTTGGGGAATGGCCCTTACAGACTTTTATTTTAACCCACGTTTTGGAAAGTCGCCAATCCAGAGATTAAATTTTTATTTAATCAAATTTTGAAAGGAGGTCACCCCGGTGTTTTTCATTAAACCAATTTTTTTTTCGGGGAAGGGGAAAATTTTAAAAGATTTTATCAAAGATTTTTACTGATGGTTCTAAAAAAAAGGGGAGAGGGCCCGCGCAGCCCTTTTGTGTATACGTTTTTTAGGAACCTACTTTAAGATTTCGGGATTGGGGATCTGTTTATTTTTGCTGAAAATGAAAGGGTTTTTTAAAATTTGGGCCCCCAGTTGGGGTTTTCCCGATCAGATTTAGAATGATTTCCCTTTTTTATCGGATTCATTGGGGGCTTTGGGCGACAAAAGAAGTTTTCCCCATCCCCCTTTTTTCGGGAAAATTAAAGAAACTTATACTCAGCCTTTTTCTCTTCGGGGGGGGAAAAAATTATAAATTTTCTTGTGGGTCCCCGTCACATGGGAATCTATGGTAAAATCCCGTGGGGCAAACAGCCAAAAAAGCTCTCGGGTTTCGTTTTCCGGAAGGGGCCCAAAGCGGGTTTTTTCCTCTCTGATCTACGTCATAAAACCGTTTATATTGTTTGTGAAACTGTGGCAGGTGAATGGTGTAATCAAATTTTATAAAAAATTGTTTTAAAATTTGCCCGATTTTAAACCAAACTTTCCATTTGGTGGTACGTAACCCTTTTTAAAAAGGGAAAACGATTTTGTCACGGTTAAAATTGGGCCCCAGCTAAAAACGAAAAGTTGGTATTCAGAAGGGGAAAAAACCCCCCTGGTGGGGTTTCGTGTGGGCAGCTTTTCAGTTGTTAACATTTTTTGGGGATTTTGCTGATTTGATGTGTTCAGAGAGAAGTTTTTTTTCCACAGTGGGTTTTATCGGTTTTTTTGGGGGGATTTCAGTAGATCTCATTTTTTCTTTATTTTAAAAAAAAGGGGAAACTTTTTTTATTAATTATAGGGTTTTTTTTAATTTTATACAGGGGTGAAAAGGGGGTTGAAAAGATTTTAAATTTTGCCCTTTTTTCCTCTTTAAAATTTTTTGTGATTGCTTATCTAGTTGGGTTTTTTGTATCAAGGACTAGATATGATAGCCCGAGGTTTCCCGTTTGGCTCCTGTAGTCCGCTGGACCCTATAAACACTAAAATAAATAAACTAACTACTGTCCTCAAAATGGCGAACAAAACCGTGGGATCCATCCCCCCAAATGTTTTGGGAAGCCTGCGCTGTGTTCACAAAGGGCGCAACACGCAGTGGTCCATTAAGACGTCAAGGGACATAATTGCTCCCTGGCAGATGCCATTGTATAAAGGCCACCTGATGTGACACGACAGCTCCTCAACTGGAGCGTTCTTACGGGTTTTATCAGCTCATATTTCATGACTGCAGAGCCCACCAGTGAAAAACGTCAATGTCGAGCAACTACAGTGTGCATCCCGCAGCCTCACTCGTTGCTGTTCTGCTGACAGGCGTAGACAGTACAACTTCAAACACAGCCAGGCTCTCGCCATGAGGTCTTGCGTGCCCTCTGAGGAGAATCCCGGTTTACAGTCTTTCCTGCTGTCGACAGGACTTTCCATGCAGTCAACGAGTCTTGCCTCGCCGTTACCTCGCCTTTCCCCAGAGTCGGCCAAAAGACAGACAAGATGAAAACGCCCAAAGGTGCGTGCGGGGGGGACCCGGAGAATCACTGTCCTTAACCGCAAAAAAAAGAAGAAAATGTGGGATAAATCCTGCAGCACCCTTGGAAGCCTACGCTGTGTTCACCAAGGATGCAGGTACACAAAGGGGCGTTCCATTATGACGTCAAAGGACTATGCTCTCTGGCAGACGTCGTTGTGTAGTGGTCACTGGATGTAACGTGACAGAACCTTCATGGCAGCGTTCCCATATGTCTACCAGCCGGATTTCATAACTGCGCCTATTCAGAACTAAAACATTGCACTCGGCGATGTCATCCTCAGGCAATATCCTCGACAATTTGAAGAAGTATCCAGTAAAACTAAACTCCACGGAGTAGCATCATCCTAGGTGGAAGGCTTCAAATCCCAGATCTGAACTCTTCGTTAGTCCCCCTTTCCGCCTTTGATCCTCACCGTCTGTCGCTCCCACCCTTTCCCGCCCTGTTCCCAATTTTTCCCATCCCCTCCTTTCCTCGCATATGCTTGAAGCAGTTTTTGAAAGCAGGCTTTACTATCTGATCGACCCAGGCAGCCCCCGCAGTTTTTGAAAGGCAGGCTTTATTATCCGATCGATCCAGTCAGCCCCTGCAGTTTTTGAAAGCAGGCTTTACTATCTGATCGACCCAGGCAGCCCCTGCAATTTTTGAAAGCAGGCTTTACTATCTGATCGACCCAGGCAGCCCCTGCAGTTTTTGAAAGCTGGCTTTACTATCTGATCGACCCAGGCAACCCCTGCAGTTTTTGAAAGCAGGCTTTACTATCTGATCGACCCAGGCAACCCCTGCAGTTTTGAAAGCAGGCTTTACTATCTGATCGACCCAGGCAACCCTTGCAGTTTTTGAAAGCAGGCTTTACTATCTGATCGACCCAGGCAACCCCTGCAGTTTTTGAAAGCAGGCTTTACTATCTGATCGACCCAGGCAAACCCCTGCAGTTTTTGAAAGCAGGCTTTACTATCTGATCGACCCAGGCAACCCCTGGAGTGTTTCACCACATCCCAGAACCGTCCGCAGGATGATGGGGCGAGCATCGGGAAAAAAAATACCAGTAATTCCGTTGGAAAAAAAAACGTTCTGGAGCTGAAGTGTCTGTTTACATTACCTTAAAAGAGACCCACAGTGCACACTATTTTTTCTTGTTTATACTTCTGACTGATTTGTCCCAACTTCATTTGAACATTGATCTGTATATCTTGATTTGTCCTAACTGATGTGAACATTGATCTATGTGACTGATTTGACCTAACTTGATGTGAACATTGATCTGTATGACTTTGATTTGTCCTAACTTGACGTGAACATTGATCTGTATGACTTTGATTTGTCCTAACTTGATGTGAACATTGATCTGTATGACTTTGATTTGTCCTAACTTGATGTGAACATTGATCTGTATGACTTTGATTTGTCCTAACTTGATGTGAACATTGATCTGTATGACTTTGATTTGTCCTAACTTGATGTGAACATTGATCTGTATGACTTTGATTTGTCCTAACTTGATGTGAACATTGATCTGTATGCGTGTGATAGGAGTCGGGGATCCACGAGGCTGAAGACAACCTGGTGGGACAGGGAAATCAACTTTGCAGCGAAGAAGGGCGACAACCAAAACCTAGAGCAACCATGGAGCAAAAGCACGGCAGCCAGTGAGATCACCACTAGCAACGAGATGACAACAGAAAGGACTGTCACACCAGGAACAAGACGTCAGCAGAAGACTGTCACACCAGGAACAAGACGTCAGCAGAAGACTGTCACACCAGGAGCAAGACGTCAGCAGAACGCACTGTCACACCAGGAACAAGACGTCAGAAGAAGACTGTCAACCAGGAACAAGACGTCAGCATAACGCACTGTCACACCAGGAACAAGACGTCAGCAGAAGACTGTCACACCAGGAACAAGACGTCAGCAGAAGACTGTCACACCAGGAACAAGACGTCAGCAGAACGCACTGTCACAACAGGAACAAGACGTCAGCAGAAGACTGTCACACCAGAACAAGACGTCAGCAGAAGACTGTCAACCAGGAACAAGACACTCAACAGAAGACTGTCACACCAGGAACAAGACTTCAACAGAAAACTGTCACACCAGAACAAGACGTCAGCAGAAGACTGTCACACCAGGAACAAGACGTCAGCAGAAGACTGTCAACCAGGAACAAGACGCAACAGAAGACTGTCAGCCAGGATCAAGACGTCAGCAGAAGACTGTCGCACCAGGAACAAGACGTCAGCAGAAGACTGTCAACCAGGAACAAGACGTCAACAGAAGGCTGTCAGCCAGGAACAAGACGTCAGCAGAAGCCTGTCACACCAGGAACAAGACGTCAGCAGAAGACTGTCACACCAGGAACAAGACGTCAGCAGAAGACTGTCAACCAGGAACAAGACGTCAACAGAAGACTGTCAGCCAGGAACAAGACGTCAACAGAAGACTGTCACACCAGGAACAAGACGTCAGCAGAAGACTGTCAACCAGGAACAAGACGTCAACAGAAGACTGTCAGCCAGGAACAAGACGTCAACAGAAGACTGTCAGCCAGGAACAGACGTCAACAGAAGACTGTCACACCAGGAACAAGACGTCAGCAGAATGTCACACCAGGAACAAGACGTCAACAGAAGACTGTCACACCAGGAACAAGACGTCAACAGAAGACGGTCACACCAGGAACAAGATGTCAGCAGAATGTCACACCAGAACAAGACGTCAGCAGAAGACTGTCCACACCAGGAACAAGACGTCAACAGAAGACAGTCACACCAGGAACAAGACTTCAGCAGAAGACTGTCAGCCAGGAACAAGACGTCAGCAGAAGACTGTCACACCAGGAACAAGACGTCAGCAGAAGACTGTCACACCAGGAACAAGACGTCAGCAGAAGACTGTCACACCAGGAACACGACGTCAGCAGAAGACTGTCACACCAGGAACAAGACTTCAGCAGAAGACTGTCAGCCAGGAACAGACGTCAGCAGAAGACTGTCACACCAGGAACAAGACGTCAGCAGAAGACTGTCACACCAGGAACAAGACGTCAGCAGAAGACTGTCAGCCAGGAACAGACAACAGAAGACTGTCACACCAGGAACAAGACGTCAGCAGAAGACTGTCCACACCAGAACAAGACGTCAGCAGAATGTCACACCAGGAACAAGACGTCAGCAGAAGACTGTCACACCAGGAACAAGACGTCAGCAGAAGACTGTCACACCAGGAACAGACGTCAACAGAAGACTGTCAGCCAGGAACAAGACGTCAGCAGAAGACTGTCACACCAGGAACAAGACGTCAGCAGAAGACTGTCACACCAGGAACAAGACGTCAACAGAAGACTGTCACACCAGGAACAAGACGTCAGCAGAAGACTTGTCAGCCAGAACAGACGTCAACCGAAGACTGTCACACCAGGAACAGACGTCAACAGAAGACTGTCAGCCAGGAACAAGACGTCAGCAGAAGACTGTCACACCAGGAAAAGACGTCAGCAGAAGACTGTCAACCAGGAACAAGACAACAGAAGACTGTCACACCAGGAACAAGACGTCAGCAGAAGACTCAACCAGGAACAAGACGTCAACAGAAGATTGTCAGCCAGGAACAAGACGTCAGCAGAAGACTGTCACACCAGGAACAAGACGTCAGCAGAAGACTGTCACACAGGAACAAGACGTCAGCAGAAGACTCAACCAGGAACAAGATGTCACTGCCACCCAAGGAACAAGATGACAGCGTTCAGATTTCTACACATGGGTGCAGGTAAGCCACATTTACAGGTCGAAATCATGTGCTATTGAATCGAAGTTTCGCCGAAAATGATAATGGGGTAGAGATCATACAGTATTTTCTGTAACATAAATGCACAGAAATGATGCTGGATTCGTAAATGATGTAAAGCAAATTGTAGCTAACCACAACACCACAGACACGTACCTGTTTTGGCTTATTGTAGTATCCGTCATTGACTTATTGCCCAAATCCATTCGGTACTAAAATCGTCAGCATGGAGGAACACGCAACAGAAAAATGAATCGGCCAGACGGTCAATTTGCACGCGCGCGCGCGCGCATACACATTCGCACACGCGCGCGCACGCGCACGCACGCGCACTCGCACACACAAACGACCTTCACTACCATTCTACCATCACTACCATTCTACCAGAGGACCTTCACTACCATTCTACCATCACTACCATTCTACCATCACTACCATTCTACCAGAGGATCTTCACTACCATTCTACCAGAGGACCATCACTACCATTCTACCAGAGGACCATCACTACCATTCTACCAGAGGACCATCACTACCATTCTACCAGAGGACATCACTGCCATTCTACCAGAGGACCTTCACTACCATTCTACCATCACTACCATTCTACCAGAGAACCATCACTACCATTCTACCATCACTACCATTCTACCAGAGGACCTTCACTACCATTCTACCAGAGGACCTTCACTGCCATTCTACCAGAGGACCTTCACTACCATTCTACCAGAGGACCTTCACTACCATTCTACCATCACTACCATTCTACCAGAGGACCTTCACTACCATTCTACCATCACTACCATTCTACCAGAGGACCTTCACTACCATTCTACCATCACTACCATTCTACCAGAGGACCTTCACTACCATTCTACCATCACTACCATTCTACCATCACTACCATTCTACCAGAGGACCATCACTACCATTCTACCATCACTACCATTCTACCAGAGGACCGTCACTGCCATTCTACCAGAGGACCATCACTGCCATTCTACCAGAGGACCATCACTACCATTCTACCAGAGGACCTTCACTACCATTCTACCAGAGGGCCATCACTGCCATTCTACCAGAGGACCTTCACTACCATTCTACCATCACTACCATTCTACCAGAGGACCATCGCTACCATTCTACCAGAGGACCATCACTGCCATTTTACCTTCACTACCATTCTACCAGAGGACCATCACTGCCATTCTACCAGAGGACCATCACTGCCATTCTACCAGAGGACCATCACTGCCATTCTACCAGAGGACCATCGCCTTACAGTGTCGTGGGCAACCAGTATCCTGGCCAAGGACGTACGACTCTCGGTGTTGGTGAACGTCTCAGCGAGTTCAACGCGGTTGCACTGCTGCCTTCCAGAGAACCCCTTTCCGTGGGATGCCAGAAGAAGTGGGAAGGAACTCTGTAGTACCAGCCGGCTGCAGGAACTTCAGCACGCGGGCAGACAGGGAACCTTCCTCAGAGCACAGTGAAGAAACCGCCACATCTTTCTGTGATCAGAGGCAGCAGACGTGGAGATGACTGCTTCGCGAACTTTTTTTCTTTTTTTTTTCGACAGATGAGAAAGTTGACACGGCAGTGAAAGTACCGGTGGCTTGATCTCTGGCGAAGAAAACGGAGCTGCTGACAGAAGACATGGCCGATGACGTTGTGGGGCATAGCAAGAACCACTTAGAGCTGCTGACAGAAAACACAGCTGATGACGTTGTAGGGGCATGGCAAGAACCACTTAGAGGTGCTGACAGGAAAACACAGCTGATGACGTTGTAGGGGCATGGCAAGAACCACTTAGAGGTGCTGACAGGAAAACACAGCTGATGACGTTGTAGGGGCATGGCAAGAACCACTTAGAGGTGCTGACAGGAAAACACAGCTGATGACGTTGTAGGGGCATGGCAAGAACCACTTAGAGGTGCTGACAGGAAAACACAGCTGATGACGTTGTAGGGGCATGGCAAGGACCACTTCGGTGCCAGGAGAGAGAGCAGAGAGCGAGCTCAGTTCAACAGACCACAGCACAAGTGAATCCGAGATCTCGCTCACACTGTGTGTGTGTGTGTGTGTGTGTGTGTGTGTGTGTTAATATTGCGGTCCTGATATGATCCCTTATGGTCTGCTGACCTGTCGGTAAAATGACAGAAATATGAACCGTTAGTGTTAGCGCACACACACACACACACACACACACACACACACACACACACACACACACACACACACACACACACACACGCACGCACACATGCACACATGCATGCATAATGTCTCTGTGTGTTTATATCATATATATGTTTTAGAAAGAAATCTTCTCGTTCCTTCGGTCATTCTTGGATGTTTTCGTTCCAAGGAGGGCTTTCGGTGAACGGTCGGGACACACGGAAGAGAACGGAGGAGGCGAAAGGAAATGTTTATGTTGGATTCACTGTATTCAACCTGGTCACATCTAGGCCTGAAGATTATTGTGTTTCACATTTGTTTAACAATTGTATATTTATGTTATTTCGTTTGATTTTGCACAGCAACGAATTCATTTTCTTTTTTCGTCTTCTTTCCTTTCTCTCCTTTCTTCCTTCCTTTCTTTCCTTTTTTTTTCTCTGTAGTTTTCCTTGTATAGCAGCACATTATAGAGTGACAGTACACAACACATTAGAACATGAACAACCCAGACACTTTGTATCAAACACAAAACACTAAAATCGGTAAATGTGTCCATTTGTGAGAAAACATAGACCATGCATGGTGTGTAAGAGACTGAAAAAAAAAAGAAAAATTGAAAAGAGAAGAAAAAAGGGGGGTGGGGGGGAAGCTAGTTGGTTGAAATGGGTTTTTTCGCCCGTTGTTGCCTTTTGTGGGGGGGGGGGGGGGAGGAGGAGAGTGGGAGGCAGCCAAAAAAATGAATAGGGTGGATTTCGGGTCATAGGGGGGGGGGGGGGGGGGGGGGGGGGGGGGGGGGGGGGGGGGGGGGGGGGGGGGGGGGGGGGGGGGGGGGGGGGGGCGGGCCTTGAGGGTGCTCCATTGATCCGGAAACTGATGCCACCAAAAAAAAAGTCAATTGATTGGAATAATCAGCTTACTTGTGTAAGTGGTGTTTGGTTGTGATGAACAGTGGTTGTGTGGGAGGTGGTGGGGGTTTATGAAAAAAGCGTCGTTTTGGTGTGGGGGGGGGGGGTAGAAAAAGGATGGGGTAGGGGGGGAGGGGGGAGTTGGTGGTAAATTCTGGTATAATTGCCTGCATGGATGACATTTGGGAACATTGGGACTGATGGGGTTTCTTTTCTGTCTTTTTAAAAATGTAAACAGAATGATTTAAGTGACGGCTCTGATCTGACCCCAAAAGGTCGGTTGGCCAGCGAGGAAAATGACCGAGAAAATGTAGAATTTTGTCACTGTTAATGTCTATTACTTATTAGATAGACGATGCGTATGCGTGTATTTCATGTCTTTGTTTTCCCCCCGATAAATGGGTTGTGCTGCTGCCGAGTCCTCGCAAGGGCGTAGAATTCATACGCCATTTTGCAAACACAAGATACACATTGACGAATTGTGGATGCATAACTTGGTTCATATGCGTTAGGATGTGCAAATGTGAAAGGGTGCGTGCATTGAGTTGTGCATGTATGCGTGCTCGCTTGTAGGTGTTACTTTTGCAAGTTGTGTGCGCGCTCACACGCGCGCGCATGTGTACTCGCGTGTATCTGTGTGTGTGTGTGTGTGTGTGAAATAGTGTTTAAATCCACCCTTTTGTAGCATGCACTGATCTAGTTGCAAAGTGAGACGACTGCAGGCGGAAATCTAAACAAATCTGAAATAAATGTTAGCGAACCGCCCAGAGAAATGTGGAAAAACGAGTCACAAGAAAAAACACGACGCGTTTCGACCTCTTAGGTCTTCTTCAGACGAGATACAAACAAATAGGACAACGAAAATTCACTTAGCTTTGATCGCTTCAGAGTTTAGCGCAAGGAACTCTTCCTAAGACCTAAGAGGTCGAAACGCGTCGTGTTTTGTCTTGTGACTCGTTTTTCCACGTTTCTCTGGGCAGTTCGCCAACATTTATTTAAGATTCGCATGTATTGATGTATTTTAGGAGGATTGTTAGTGTGTTACAGAAATGATGTGGACATTGTTATAGCCCTGAGATGACCCCCTGAGGTGTCTGGGACTATAAGATGAACAAAAAGAGTAATGTTCTTCGACTTTTAATGCTAGTTGCTTTACTACTCTGCATTGAAATAAACGAGTTGTGTTGCTGCCAAATGTATGCAAATGCCCAACGTTGGTACGTCATTGCAAACATTTCAGTAACAGAACGTATGTGATGAATTGTTGGTAATAGCTGGGTTCGTTTCTACTATGTATGTAAACGGGTTGATTTGTAGTGTGCCTGTAAGTGTGCTTACATGTAGACGTTGGTTTGTATGTCTGTGGTTAGGGGTGGGGGGTGCGTGTGTGTCTGTGGTTGTGTGTGTGTGTGTCAAATAGATCCTGTTTTAATGCATCCTTTTCTAGCATGTACGCAATGACTTTTCAGGGATCTTTTCCTAGAGTACTTTTACAGTATGCATGTGGACATTGATAGAGCCCTGAGGAATGTGGGCTGTAAGATGAGTAAGTTTTAATAACGATTTTGTTTTTTCATGCCAGTGATTGATTGCTGTACATTCTTGTAAACGTTTCATGTTTCTGGCAAATGTTTGCAAAGGCATGTCTATGATACGCCGTTGCAAATGTTTCAGTAACAAATCTAATTGATTGCAGATGCATAGCTTGCTTGTCTAAATTAATGTGTGGATGTGTTGGAGAGCGAGAGGGTTGTGGAATGTGTGTGTGTGTGTGTGTGTTGTGTGTGTGTGTGAGGCGAAGATAGGGAAAGGGTGTATAGAGAGAGTGAGTTTGTGTCCAATTCTCGTGCTAGCCGGCTGTGTGGAATGACATTTTAGGGGACCTTTTAGGGGTGGGGGGGGGGGGGGGGGGGGGGGGGGGGTCAGTTTTTTTTTTTTAAAAGAATTGTGTTTTATGTTGTTACAGCTTTGATATGACCCCTGAAGGTCAGTTGGGCTGTGAGCAAAATGACCGAAAAACTAAAAAATCTTTTCACTTTTAATGTCCATTGATTACGTATTAGATAGAAGGATAGTATATAGATGTGTGTGTGCGTTTCATACATTTACTTCCGCCTGATGTTGCTGCCTAGTCCTCCCAAGGGCGTGTGATTCATCCCATTGCATACACAAGATGTGCAGCGACGGATTGTGGATGCATTACTTGGCTCATAGGCGTTAAGATCAGCAAATATTAAAGGGTGGGCGATTTGGATTATGCGTGCTTGCTTTTAGGTGTTGGTTTTGCATGTTAGTGTGTGCGCGCGTTGCCTGTGTGTGTGTGTGTGTGTGTGTGTGTGTGTGGAAATAGATCCTGTTTAAATTCACCTTTTTGTAGCATGTATTGATGTATTTCAGTATGTCTATCTTTGGTAACAGGTCAGAGCAATGAACTGACCATCAGAATTTTGTCAATTCTTTGCTCTGACCAGTTGCCAAAGATGGACGTCACGTAGTTGCATTTTTTTGTTTTTTTTTTCTCTGGAAAAAGGCCACGTGGCCCAAAATGAGAAAGAGTGGGATTGTGAGTTTCTATAGATTTCTTTTTCGCTTTTCATGCCAGGTATATTGATTCTTGTAAACGTTTCATGTTGCTGGCAAATGTTTGCAAAGGCCTGTCTATGATACGCCATTGCAAATGTTTCAGTAACAGATCTGAATAGAATTGATTGCAGTTACATAGCTTGCTTGTGGAAGATAGTGTGTGAGTGTGTTGGAGAGTGGATGGCACAGGGGGTGCATATGTTTGTATGCAATCAGGCGTCATTTGGAAAGTGTGTGTGTGTGTGTGTGTGTGTGTGTGTGTGGTGGTGTGTGTGTGTGTGTGTAGGTGTGTGTGAGGGAAAGGGAGAGAAGAGAGAGGGGGGTATAGAGAGTGAGTTTGTGTCCAATTCTGGTGTTAGCCGCCTGTGTGGAATGACATTCTGAGGGACGTTTCATGGGGATTGTTCTGTCTTTTTTTTAATATTGTTTTTATGTTGTTACAGCTCTGATATGACCCTAAAGGTCGGTTGGGCTGTGAGCAAAATAACTGAAAAACTATCAAATCTTTTCAATTTTAATGTCAAGGTTAGTACGTTTTAGATAGATAATGTGTGTGTGTGTATTTCATATATTTATTTATCCACTGATAAATGGGTTGTGTTGCTGCCAAATCATTGCAAGTGCGTGGTTTATACGCTATTGCAAACACAAGATACGCTGCGACAGATTGCGGATTCATAACTTGGTTCATAGGCGTTAGGATGTGCAAATATAAAAGGGTGGGTGAGTTGGGTTGTGTGTGTATGCGTGCTTACTTTTAGGTGTTAGTTTTGCGTGTGTGTGCGTGTGTGGTGTGTGTGTGTGTGTGTGTGTGTGTGTGTGTGAAATAGATCCTGTTGAAAATCCACCCTTTTGTAGCATGTATTGATGTATTTTAGGGGGGTTGTTAGTGTGTTACAGAAATGATGTGGACATTATTATAGCCCTGCGATGACCCCCAGAGGTCTGTGGGACTAATAGACAAAAGGAGTAATGTTCTTTGACTTTTAATGCTAGTTGATTTACTACTCTGCATTGAAATAAACGAGTTGTGTTGCTGTCAAATGTATGCAAGGGCCTAACATTGGTAGGTCATTGCAAACATTTCAGTAACAGAACTTCTGTGATGAATTGTCGATAATAGCTGGGTTATTTTTGCTATGATATACGTATGTGAACGGATTGGTGATTTGTGGTGTGCTTGTAAATGTGCTTACATGTAGGCGTTGGTTTGTATGTCTGTGGTTAGGGGATGTGTGTGTATGTGTGTTCGTCTGTGTCTGTGGTGTGTGTGAAATAGATTCCGTTTTAATCCATCCATTTCTAGCATGTGTACAATGACTTTTTAGGGGACGTTTTTCAAAGGACTTTTACAGTATGAATGTGGACACTGTTAGAGCCCTGAGATGACCCCTGAGGACTGTGGGCTGTAAGATTTATGTGTTTGAGAAACGGTTTTTTTTTCGCTTCTCATGCCAGTCATTGATTGCTCCACATTCTTGTAAACGTTTGATGTTGCTGGCAAATGTTTGCAAAGGCCTGTCTATGATACGCTGTTGCAAATGTTTCAGTAACACATCTGAATGGAATTGATTGGAGATACATAGCTTGCTTGTGTAAGCTAGTGTGTGGGTGTGTTGGAGAGTGGGTAGGTTGTGGTGTGTGTGTATGTGTGAATGCAACCATGTGTCGTTTGGAAATGCGCGCGCGTGCGCTTCATGTGTGTGTGTTCGTGTGTGTGTGTGTGAGAAGAGAGAAAGAGAGGTATAGAGGGAGTTTGTGTCCAATTCTGGTGTAGAATGACATTTTAGGGGACTTTTTATGGGGGATGTTTACCCGTCTTTTTTTCTTAATAGAACTGGTTTTTTATGTTGTTACAGCCCAAACATGACCCCTAAAGGTCAGTTGGGCTCTGAGCTTAATGACCGAAAATCCATAAATGTTCACTTTTGAATGCCAGTTGATTTCTTATTAGATAGACAGAGAATGTGTATGTGTGTATTTCGTACATTTATTTTCTGCCTGATAAATGGGCTGCATTGCTACCTAGACCTTGCAAGGGCATGTGATTCTACGCCTTTGCAAACAAGATATGCAGCGACGGAGTGTGGATTCATAACTTGGTTCATAGGCGTTAGGATCAGCAAATATAAAAGGGTGTGTGACTTCGGTTGTGCATGTATGCGTGCTTGCTTTTAGGTGTTTGTTTTGCATGTTAGTGTTGTGTGTGTGTGTGTGTGTGTGTGTGTGTGTGTGTGTGTGTGTGAGAGAGGCAAAGAGAGGGAGAGAGAGAGGTATAGAGAGTGAGATTGTGTCCAAATCTGGAGTGGAATGACATTTAAGGGGACTTTTTAGGGGGGGGGGGGGGGGGGGTTGTCCGTCTTATTTTTTTAATAGAACTGTTTTGTTATGTTATAGCTCTGGTATGACCCCTAAAAGGTCAGTTGGGCTGTGAGCTAAATGACCGAAAAACTATAACAAAAAAATATTTCACTTTGAATTTTAGTTGATTAGTTATTAGATAGATAGAAGAACGTGTACGTGTGTAATTCATACATTTATTTCCGCCTGATAAATGGGTTGTGTTGCTGCCAAATCGTGGCAAGGCCGTATGATTCATCCGCCATTGCAAACAAGATATGCAGCGACGTATTGTGGATGCATGACTTGGTTCATAGGCGTTAGGATCAGCAAATATAAAAGGGTGGGTGAGTTGGGTTGTGCGTGTATGCGCGCTTGCTTTTAGGTGTTACTTTAGCATGTTAGTGCGTGTGTGTATGTGTGTTGTGAAATAGATCTGTTAAATCCACCTTGTTGTAGCATGTATTAATGTATTTTAGGAGGATTGTTAGTATGTTACAGAAATGATGTGGACATTGTTATAGCCCTGAGATGACCCCCTGAGGTGTCTGGGACTATAAGATAGACAAAAAGAGCAATGTTCTTCGACTTTTAATGCTAGTTGATTTACTACTCTGCATTGAAATAAACGAGTTGTGTTGCTGCCAAATGTATGCAAGGGCCTAACATTGGTAAGCATTGCAAGCATTTCAGCAACAGAACGTATGTGATGAATTCCCGATAAAGCAGGATTTACTTTTGCTACTTTTTTTGTGTGTGTGTGTTTGTGAACGGGTCGGTGATTTGTGGTGTGCTTGTAAGTGTGCTTAAATGTAGACATTGGTTTGGATGTCAGAGGTTAGGGGGGGGGGGGGGGGGTTGTCTGTGCGTGTGTATGTGTGTGTGTTTTTGGTTAGGGTGTGTATGTGGTGTGTAAATATAGCCTTTGTCAAAAGAAACGCGAAAAACAATCCTTTACTGTCGCTTCTGGAAACGGACTATATTTGTGGAGTGTGGGTCAGGCATGCTGAAGACTGGTTTCTTTATGTGCTTTCGTTTTCATCAGATTCGGCTGTGGTCAGTGTGGTTAGTGAGGCACGTGGGAACTGCTATTGCGGTTGTTCAAGCTTCTACACTGTGGCCAAGACACAACCCGTGAAAAAGATGCTCCTGCTCAGAATACTGCTCACATCTCCAAACTGAAATGGGTTGAAAAACAGGAGCGCATCCAAGGTGCAACACACAGGTAAAAAAGCAAGATGCCGTGTCTCACGAAAAATGACAGAACGGGCCATTGGTATGTTGTACGCAGCTCGTCAGCCCAGGTGATCGCAGCCAGACTGAATGTCCACCACTCGACAATTTATCGACTGAGGAACCGCTATCTGGTGACTGGCTCCACAGCAGACGCTCCACGAGCAGGCCGACCACAAGCGTTGACCGCACGGACACAGACAGGTGGTGCGCTCATTTAGGAATGACCCTACCAAAGCGCTTCCACCACTGCCAGCACAACACGTCGCCATCGACAATAATTCGTTGCTGCGTCGAAACCACCTTTTTTGTCGCCGTCCATATCGGGGTTCGAGATTGACTGCACAACACAGACTCCATCGGCAGAACTGGGCCAATCAACACGCGAACTTGGCAGCAGAATGGAATGAAGTGCTGTTCAGTGACGAATGCCGAGTCTGCGTTGACAAGGTTGATAACAATGACGGGTCTGGAGACCACGGGGTCAGCGCTTTAATGCCCGTCACATCAAGGAACAAAAATTTTTGGGGTGGACCATCAGTCATGATGTGGGGTGGCCTGTACGGTCAACAGCTTGTAGGCCCTGTTTTTTTTTCAGCTGCAGCGAGGTCGGGGAGGAGGGGTGAATGCAGCACGTTACATCAATCAGTGGCAGCAGCCAGTTGTCGTCCCTTTCTTCCAAAGAAACCAGGCTCACGAGTTTCAACATGACAATGCCCGGCCACATGCTGCACAAGCCACGCAACAATTTCTACGACGGAAAACAAATTCCCACAATGGTTTGGCCAGCTTGCAGTCCAGACTTAAATCCCCTGGAACAAGTCTGGGCATACTTGAAGCGTAGCATTAACAAACAACCCCGCCGACCAGGAAACGCCGTCGAACTCCAACAAGAAATTGTCCGACAGTGGAACAGAATTCCACCAGCTTTCCTGCAGCGCTTTGTGGTCTCCATGCCGAACCGCTGCCGATTGGTCATCAACAACGCAGGGCGTCAAACCAGATATTGACAGCATGCACTATCCATGTCCCGTTCTGCTGTTACCTCGGTCCTTTTCAGGACCAATTCGAAATCCAAACAGAGTTGATTTCTGTCATGTCCCTTCTCTTTCGACCCTCTCTCTCTCTCCCCCTCTCTCTGTCTCTTTCCCCCCTCTCTCTCTCCCTCTCTCTGTCTCTTTCCCCCTCTCTCTCTCCCCCTTCTCTGTCTCTTTCCCCACTCCCCTCTCCCCCTCTCTGTCTCTTTCCCCCCTCTCTCTCCCCTCTCTCTGTCTCTTTCCCCCCTCTCTCTCTCCCCCTCTCTCTGTCTCTTTCCCACCTCTCTCTCTCCCCCTCTCTCTGTCTCTTTCCCCCTCTCTCTCCCCCTTTTCTACTGTCTCTCCCCCCTCTCTCTTTCCCCCTCTCTGTCTCTCTCTCTCTCACACTTTGTGTCTCTTCGTCCCTCTTTCTGTCACTTTCTCTCTCCGGATACACTCATGCGTGGAGTGTTTTTATCGACTATGCATGCTTTGCACGTACGCAGACACCAACACGGGAAATGTGACATTGAACTGTCTGCCGTCCAGGTCAGCTATGGTCCGTTTCAAACTAGCCTTTTGGGGCGCTTCGTTGGAGATCGTTTCGCGTTTCTTTTGACAAAGGCTGTAGATCGAGTTTTAGTCGATCCTTTTCAAGCATGGATGCAATGACTTTTTAGGGGCTTTGTTTTTTCAGAGGACTTTTACAGCATGAATGTGGACATTGTTAGAGCCCTGAGATGACCTCGGGGAATGTGGGCTGAAGATAAGTTTGAGAACGATTTATATTTTCGCTTTTCTTGCCGGTTGATGATTACTCCACATTCTTGTAAACGCTTCATGTTGCTGTCAAACGTTTGCAAAGGCCTGTGATACTCGTTGCAAATGTTTCAGTAACAAAGCTGAAGTGCATTGATTGCAGATACATAGCTTGCTTGTGTAAGTTAGTGTGTGGGTGTGTTGGAGAGTGGATGGTAATGGGGATGCGTATGTGTGTGTATGCAAAGAGGCGTCATTTGGAAACGTTTGCGCGCGCGCGCGCGTGTGTGTGTGTGTGAGGGAAAGAGAGAGAGAGAAAGAGGGATATAGAGACAGAGTGTGTCCAATTCTAGTGTTAGCCGCCTGTGTGGAATGACATTTTAGGGGACTTTTGATGGGGGACTTTTGTCTGTAATGCAATTGCCCCTAAAGGTCGGTTGGGCTGTGAGCAAAATGACCGAAAAACTGTAAAATCTTTTCACTTTTAATATCGGGGTTATTACTTTTTGGATAGATAGATAGATAGATAATGTGTATGTGTGTATTTCATATATTTATTTTCCCACTGATAAATGGGTTGTGTTGCAGCCAAATCATTGCAAGGGCGTGATTTATACGCTATTGCAAACACAAGATACGCTGCGACAGATTGCGGATTCATAACTTGGTTGATAGGCGTTAGGATGTGCAAATATAAAAGGGTGGGTGAGTTGGGTTGTGTGTATGCGTGCTTCCTTTTAGGCGTTAGTTTTGCATGTTAGTGTGTGTGTGTGTGTGTGTGTGTGTGTGTGTGTGTGTGTGTGTGTGTGTGTGTGTGTGCGTGCGTGTGTGTGTGCGCGTGCGTGTGTGTATGTGTGTGTGTGTGAAATAGATCCTGTTTAAAATCCACCCTTTTGTAGCATGTATTGATGTATTTTATGGGGATTGTCAGTGTGTTACAGAAATGATGTGGACATTGTTATAGCCCTAAGATGACCCCCGAGGTCTCTGGGACTATAAGACAAAAGGAGTAATGTTCTTCGACTAGTTGATTTACTACTCTGCATTGAAATAAACGAGTTGTGTTGCTGCCAGATGTATGCAAGGGCCTAACATTGGTAGGCCATTGCAAACATTTCAGTAACAGAACTTCTGTGATGAATTCCTGATAAAAGCTGGGTTAATTTTGCTACTTTTGTGTGTGTGTGTGTGTGAACGGGTTGGTGATTTGTGGAGTGCCTGTTAGTGTGGTTATACGTAAACGCTGGTTTGGATGTCTTTTAAGAGGGGGGGGGGGGGGTATGTGTATGTGTCTCTGTATCTGTGGTTGGTGGGGGGGGGGGGGGGAGGGGTGTAAGATAGATCCCTTTTTAATCCATTCGTTTCTAGTATGTATGCAATGATTTCTTAGGGGACTTTTTCAGAGGACTTTTACAGTATGAATGTGGACATTGTTAGAGCCCTGAGATGACCCTCGAGGAATGTGGGCTGTAAGATGAATAAGTTTGAGAAATGTTTTTTTCGCTTTTCATGCCAGGTGATTGATTCTTGTAAACGTTTGATCTTGCTGGCAAATGTTTGCAAAGGCCTGTCTATGATACTCCATTGCAAATGTTTCAGTAACGCATCTGAATGGAATTGATTGCAGATACATAGCTTGCTTGTGTATGTTAGTGTGTGGGTGTGTTGGAGAGTGGGTAGTGTGTGTGTGTGTGTGTGTGTGTGTGTGTGTGTGTGTGTGTGGCATCCAGGCGTCATTTGGAAATGTTTGTGGGGGGGGGGGGGGGGGGGGGAGGAAGGGGTGGAAGAGAGGGGTGGTATGTGTATTTCATATATCTATGGTGCCCCTAATAAATGGGTTGTGTTGGTGCCAAATCATTGCAAGGGCGTATGATTCATACACATTGCAAACACACGATATGATTCCTACACATTGCAAACACACGATATGATTCATACACATTGCAAACACACGATATGCGGCGATAGATTGTGGGTTAACTTTGTTCATGGGCATTAGGATGTGCTATATGAAAGGGTGGGTGAGTTTGGTTGTGCGTGTACACTAGCTTGCCTTGAGGTGTTTGTTTTGCGTGTGTGTGTGTGTGAAATAGATCCTGTTTAAATCCACCCTTTTGTAACATGTATTGATGTATTTTAGGGGGATTGTTAGTGTGTTACAGAAATGATGTGGACATTGTTATAGCCCTGAGATGACCCTGAGGTGTCTGGGACTATAAGACAAAAAGAGCAATGTTCTTTGACTTTTAATGCTAGTTGATTTACTACTCTGCATTGAAATAAACGAGTTGTGTTGCTGCCAAATGTATGCAAGGGCCTAACATTGTTAGGCCATTGCAAACATTTCAGTAACAGAACTTATGTTATGAACTGTCGATAATTGGTGGTTTTTTTTTTTTGTTTTTTGTTTTTTTAATATGCTATGATGTACGTGTGTGAACGGGTTGATTTGTGGTGTGCTTACATGTAAAACGTTGGTTTGGGTGTCTGTGGCTAGTGCGTGTGTGTGTGTACAACAGATCCCGTTTGAATCCATCCTTTCTAGCATATACGCAATGACTTTTTAGGGGACTTTGTATTCAGAGGACTTTTACAGTATGAATGTGGATATTGTTAGAGCCCTGAGATGACCCTGAGGAAAGTGGGCCATAAGTTTGAGTTTAAATAACGATTATTTTTTTTCGTTTTTCGTGCCAGTGATTGATTACTCCACATTATTGTAAACGTTTCATGTTGCTGCCAAATGTTTCCAAAGGCCTGTCTATGATACGCCGTTGCAAATGTTTCAGTAACACATCGGAATGGAATTGATTGGAGATACATAGCTTGCTTGTGTAAGTTAGTGTGTGGATGAATTGGAGGATGGGTGGGATGGGGGGGGGGGGGGTGCAACAGGCATGTGAAAATATTTGTGTGTTGGGGGGGGGGGGGGGGGGGGGGGAGAGAGAAAGGGGGTATAGAGAGAGTGAATTTGTGTCCAATTCTGGTGTTAGCACCTGTGTGGAATGCTATTAAGGGGATCTTTATGGGGGATTTTTGTCTTTTTTTTAAAAGATAGAATTGTTTTTAATGTTGCTACAGCTCTGATATGACCACTAAAGGTCGGTTGGGCTGTGAGCAAAATGACCGAAATAAACTCTTTTAACTTTGAATGTCGAGGTTATTACTTTTTAGATAGATAATGTGTATGTGTGTATTTCATGCATTTCTTTTCCGCCTGATAAATGGGTTGCGTTGCTGCCAAATCGTGGCAAGGTCGTATGATTCATACGCCATTGCAAACAAGATTTGCAGCGACGGATTGCGGATTCATAACGTGGTTCATAGGCGTTAGGATCAGCAAATAAAGGGTGGGTGAGTTGGGTTGTGTGTGTATGCATGCTTCCTTTTAGGTGTTGGTTTTGCATGTTAGTGTGTGTGTGTGTGTGTGTGTGTGTGTGTGTGTGTGTGTGTGTGTGTGTGTGTGTGAATGTGTGTGTGTGAATGTGTGTGTGTGTGAATGAAATAGAGCCTGTTTAAATCCACCCTTTTGCAGCATGTATTGCTGTATTTTAGGGGAGTGCTAGTGTGTTACAGAAATGATGTGGACATTGTTATTGCCCGAGAAGACCTCCTGAGGTGTCTGGGACTATAAGATGGACAAAAGGGGTAATGTTCTTGGCAGCAACGCAACCCATTTATCAGCGGGAAAATAAACATTTCACACACACACACACATAAGCGCGTGCGCGCGCGCGCGTGTATGTGTGTGAAATATATCCTGTATAAATCCACACTTTTGTAGCATGTATTGATGTATTTTAGGGGGATTGTTAGTGTGTTACAGAAATGATGTGGACATTGTTATAGCCCTGAGATGACCCCTGAGGTCTGTGGGACTATTAGATAGACAAAAGGAGTAATGTTCTTCGACTTTTTTAAGCTAGTTGCTTTACTACTCTGCATTAAAATAAACGAGTTGTGTTGCTGCCAAATGTATGCAAGGGCCTAACATTGGTAGCCACTGCAAACATTTCAGTAACAGAACTTATGAATTGTCGATAAAAGGTGGGTTCAGTTTTGCTATGATTACGCATGTGAACGTGTTGATCTGTGGTATGCTTGTAAATGTGCTTACATGTAGGCGTTGGTTTGTATGTCTATGGGTAGCCGAGTGTGTGTGTGTGTGTGTGTGTGTGTGTGTGTGTGTGTGTGTGTGTGTGTGGGGTTGTATTTGTATGTGAGAGAGAGAGGGAGAGAAATAGATTCCGTTTTAATCCATCATTTTCTAGCATAGATGCAATGACTTTTTAGGGGACTTTTTTTTTCAGAGGACTTTAACAGTATGAATGTGGACACTGTTAGAGCCTGAGATGACCCTGAGGAAGGTGGGCTATAAGATGAATAAGTTTGAGTAATGATTTGTTTTCGTGCCAGTGATTGATTACTCCACATTCTTGTAAATGTTTTATGTTGCTGCCCAAATTTTTTGCAAATGCTATCTATAATACGCCGTTGCAAATGTTTCAGTGACAAATCTGAATGAATTGATCGGAGATACATAGCTTGCTTGTGTAAGTTAGTGTGTGGGTGTGTTGGAGAGTGGGAAAATTGGGGGGTGGGAGGGGGTATGCAACCAGGCATCGTTAGAAAATGTGGTGCGTGCGTGCGTGTGTGTGCGTGCGCGCGCGCACGCGTGTGTGTGTGTGATATGGAACCTGTTTAAATCCATCCTTTTGTATCATGTGTTGATGTATATATAGATAATATAGATTTTTTTGCAGGGGGTGGTGTTAGTGTTTTACAGTACTGATGTGGACATTGTTTTAGCCCAACAATGACCCCTGAGGTCCCTGGGCCTATAGAAGGGGTGACCAAGTTCATGCTATTTACCACTCTGCATTGAATCAACGAGTTGTGTTGCTGCCAAATGTATGCAAATGCCTAACATTGACAGGCCATTGAAACATTTCAGTAACAGAACTTATGTGATGAATTGTCGAGAAAAGCTGGCTTGATTTTTGCTGTCATGTGCATATGTGTACGGGTTGGTGACTTGTGGTGTGCCTGTGCTCATATGTAGGCGCGTGTGTGTGTGGGGTGTGTGGTGTGGTGTGGTGTGGTGTGTGTGTGTGAAATAGATCCCGTTTTAATCCATGTTTTTTTTCAGCATGTATGCAATGCCTTTTTAAGGGGCTTGTTTAGTGTTTTGAAAGTATTGATGTGGACATTGTTACAGCCCTGAAAATCCCCCTGAGGACTGTGGCCTAGATAAATAATAAATATGAGTGATGATTGTTTTTTCGCATTTCAAATTACTACAGAGTGTTTGAAATAATTTTCATATTGCATGTAATTTATTTGAACTTTGTATTAGCCCTGGTATGATCTCCTGAAGTTAAGTTGGTTTTAAAGAAGACAATAATGAAATATTGGCGCTGTTTAAGGGATGATGTACATTAGAAGTGTTTGTCAATGTTTGATTTATATTACAAAAGAAGTGCAACGCATCGTGTGGTGTTTACATAATGGGGGTTGCGTGCGCGTGTGTGTCCGTGCCTGTGTGTACGCGTGCGCGGCGCGGGGGGGGGGGGGGGGGGGGGGGGTATGTGCGTGTTTCTACAACATCATTGAAAAGTTGAAATGCAATGCAACACATGGGAATTTACAATCATCGAATGACGCAAAAAATATCTTTACTAAACGAACGGGAGTATGTGCTTTGTATTTTAAGTATGGGTCACGAATCCTGGCTGCAAACATCTTGCAAAGCGAACAATCACAGCTGTACACATCCCTAGACAAGGCAATGTCCAGATCCATTTCTGTGAGCAATCACAGCTGTACACATCCCTTGACGATCAAAGCAATGTCCAGATTCATTTCTGTGAGCAATCACAGCCATACAACCCCTTGACAATCAAGGCAATGTCCAGAGATCCATTTCTGTGAGCAATCACAGCTGTACACACCCTTGACAATCAAGGCAATGTCCAGAGATCCATTTCTGTGAGCAATCGCAGCTGTACACACCCCTTGACAATCAAGGCAATGTCAGAGATTCATTTCTGTGAGATGCATATCACACCAATATCGATATTGGCCTGAAGTATACTCCGTTTTTTGTTTGTTTCACATCACGGCATGATCAGCTCGCTATTTCCCTCTTTTTCCAGGATACAAAATGATGTGAGAATCTGTCAGACCCTGTGACGGTACAGATTGTTTCCGCGATCAAAATGTGACTGGGGGTGATGTTCTGCACCCACGTTGCGGCACGAAATGTCTGTCGATGGATCCAATGAATGAGTGTCTGAGATAGTTGCTCACATTTCCTGACCAGACCTGCAAGTGTCTGTATTTCACGGGCCTGGTTAACGCCGGGATATATTATGACATTATGGATAGAGCACAGCCCATCATGCATAGGCACAGCCCATCATGCATAGAGCACAGCCCATCATGCATAGAGCACAGCCCATCATGCATAGAGCACAGCCCATCATCATGCATAGAGCACAGCCCATCATGCATAGAGCACAGCCCATCATGCAGCCCATCATGCATAGAGCACAGCCCATCATGCATAGAGCACAGCCCATCATGCATAGCGCACAGCCCATCATGCATAGCGCACAGCCCATCATGCATAGCGCACAGCCCATCATGCATAGAGCACAGCCCATCATGCATAGCGCACAGCCCATCATGCATAGAGCACAGCCCTGACCTGCAGAATGGGATCACGACAGAAACCTGCAGCAATGTGTTCGTCATCCTCGCCGATCAGCATGAAAAGGTCTCGGATTCTGTCGTCGTTCATGCTCTGCTTTCATGGTGACCTCAGTTTCGATGCCATCTCCTCGTCTAAGCCTTGATGAGGTTCTATCGGGGTCACCGGCATCAGCAACTTGATGGTGATGGAGCAATGACTGTCGTCAGTAGGGCTGAGGAGCAATGACTGTCGTCAGTAGGGCTGAGGAGCAATGACTGTCGTCAGTAGGCTTAGTGGGAAGTTTCCTGTGCATGGTGGATCCGGACAGGTTCCATGACCCCCATGATGTGACTCGGCAGCAGTGCAGCGTCTCCTCCAGCTGGTTGTCTGATGACCACATGGACTGCTCTCTGTGGATTGCCGGTGTCGGCACTGTGACGGGACGTTTTTCATATAACGTGTGTGTGTGTATGTGTGTGTGTGTGAAGGTTGGGATGCACCCAGAAACAATCCTTCCCCCAGTCTGGATACACCTTTACCCCATTAAATCCTGCTTACCCTCCCATCCTCACCTCCCTCACAGCACAGTCCCCCCCCCCCCCCCCCCCCCCCCCCCCCCCCCCCCCCCCCCCCCCTCTCCCTGAAGTGGTAAGCCGTGTGTGAACTCGCCCTCAACGTCAGCTCATGCTCCGTTTGGCGGGCAGGAACACGGAGAATGTCCCTGCTTCCGCCTCCCCACCCACCACCCAGCCCCGCCACATCCATCCTCATCTCCCATCCCTACAACCTCCTCGATGCGAGTCAGCCGTCTTTGAAGTCGCCGTCAACGTTAGTAGTATGTACTGTTTGGCGGGCTTGAAATCCGGGTAGGCCCCTGTTTTCCCACTCTCGCCCCAACCCCCCTTCCCTCACATCCATCCTTGTCTCTCACCACACCCAAACCTTCCCCTTCCCCCGCCGCTCCCTATAAAGGGGGCTAAGCCGTCTTTGAACGTTAGGGTTTGCTCCTTTGGCGATTTGATAACTGGGGACAGGTAGCGTTTGGAAACTTTTTAGGCTTTTGATGCACCAAGGAACTGGCGACTACCGGTCATATCAATGTGAAACACACACACACACACACACACTTACACTCACATACATGCACGCACGCACGCGCGCGCACACACACACACACACACACACACCACACACACACACACACACACACACACACACACTCACACACTCACATGCATGCACACACACACGCACACACACACACACACGCACGCACGCACGCACACACACACACACTCTCACACACTCACACACACACACACACACACACACACACACACACACACACACACCACACACACACACGCACGCACGCACATTCTGATGTCAAGCCCATGACCCACAGAAATGCCCGTGTTGACTGATTCCATCGCATGCTTTCAACCAATGAAAATTGTTTCATTGTTACTGGCAATCAGTGCCCCACTAATTGCACTGGATCAGCACATCTTGCACATGTTCCATTGTTACTGGCAATCAGTGCCCCAGTAATTGCACTGGATCAGCACATCTTGCACATGTTCCATTGTTACTGGCAATCTGTGCCCCAGTAATTGCACTGGATCAGCACATCTTGCACATGTTCCATTGTTACTGGCAATCTGTGCCCACTAATTGCACTGGATCAGCACATCTTGCACATGTTCCATTTTTTAGCCGAAAAGGAACGGGTTTCTTCAAGGTTAAAATAGGTTATTATAAGTTATTGTAAAAATAACTCAAAATGGCCAGAATAAAAATGATAAATACGAGCAGGTTTTATTGTAGAAAGGCATGCATCGCTTTTTCGCACTTTGTTTGCAGAAATTGCTGTCACATTTTTTGACAGGACAATTTGCGTCAAAACATTGTTTCTGTAGATGTTTTCTTTTTACTCATATCTCCTGAAATCTGAAAACAATTTTGTGTGAAAAAAATACATCCGTTGATTACAGTGTTTTGGCGAGCAAATTTAGCCGTGCAGATATACTGTTTTGGCCCACACAAAAAAAGTGAAATCTGAATCGTTTTAAAAATCCAAACATCACTCATAACTTTGTCAATATTAAAGATATAAAAAAAATGACACAAAAGATGTTATTTTTAAGCATACAGTCATTTATGTAAAAAAGAAGAAGACGAAACGTATATCTCAAGATATATCGTTTTGACTCTAAGCCATCGATATACATGTTTTACTTGAAAGATTGTCGTCTCGGAAAGAATTATATGATTTTGGTGATTGGAAAAGAAAGTGGAGCTTTTTCCCTTTTGGAAATTTGAAAGAGAACTGGGGTTTGTAAACTCAGAATGAAGTGTTGTTTATGTGAGGCAAATTGATCGCCTGTATGACCTGAAAAAGAAGTCTGTCAAATGGGGGGGAAGTAATAGAGGTTAGCGTGACCTAGATACATTCCTGCAGAAGCAGTGTGTTACGCTTTGAATAAAAGGAAAAGATATTGTTGTGACGTCTTGTTGAATAACATATTGTGAAAAGAAAACAAAGAAAAAAAATTTTAACCCACACGCACGCACACACCAGGGAACATGACAGATTCATTGGGGCCATGACAGATTGGGGGCCATAGCTTGATGACCACGGCTTGGAGGCCCGTGGGTGTACAGGTATGGATGAATGGAGATGATGAGGTGGGGATCTTAACCACGGCTCACAGGCACATGGTTCATGTGGGGCATCGGTGGTTCTATTGGGGGATTCGTGTTTGCAGCGGTCGTGACCTCCCCGTGTTGTGGTGGGGAGAGGGGGCTGAATTGTCTGTTTTCTGCCCCTCCCCCTTTTTTTATTTTTACTTTTTTATAAATTCATTTTCAAAATTCATTCTAATGATGAAGATGATGACGAAACCAGCCGCCGTGGTCAAGTGGTTAGCGTCGCGGACTCCTGGCTGGGAGGTCGTGGTTTGGATTCCATCAGAGTCATGCGGTCGGTTGCCTCTGGACGACTTGACAAAGTTCTGCTCCTGTGGATTGCCGGTGCCGGGCTGCGGCGGGACTGGCTGTGGCTGTGGCTGTGGGCTGGGTGTCGGAATGAGCGGCGTGGGTGCACTGCCTCTGAGGTGGCACAGAAGATGGGACAGAAAAAAAATGATGATGCAGATGAAATTATTATTTGCATTTTCATCCCTATCAATTTCATTTCCATCTCTATTGTTGTCATATTCACCATCATTATCAGTTCTATTATCATTGTTGTCGTTCCAATTGTTATCATAATTATTATTATCATTGAGATAATCATAACTATCATCATTGATCAAGAACAACGATGCCATCTTCTGAACAGTCATTGCAAAGAAACGGTCAAACACAAAACATGCACACGAGCGTGCACACAACACGTGGACACCCACGCATATGCACACCATAGATGCAGGCACGCATGCTCACAAACACAAACACACACAACTATAGCGGTACGTACCCAAGGTCATGCCAGCACGTCGGGCTAATGCGTGGGTCAGTCGTCTGCCGAGTCCTTGTCATAATCCTGTTCACTTAGTTATCAATGTATTCATCCATTTCCGCTGTGACTCCTGCGCACTGACGTATCGCCCCTGGCAGATGTGGCGTAGTACATATGGACGTGTCCGCACTCAGTGACGCCTCATTGAGGACACTGAAACCGAAACTACCTCTGGAACTGAAACTGATCCAGTGCACGGTTGAGTGAATCTCTGAACAAGGTTCCACACGTAAATGTCTTCACAGCTCATCGCAGATTTCTCTCTCTCTCTCTCTCTCTCTCTCTCTCTCTCTCTCTCTCTCTCTCTCTCTCTCTCTCTCTCTGCGTTAAACGCATGACAGTGATTTAGTGAATCTCGGTGCGTGTGTGTGTGTGTGTGTGTGTGTGTGTGTGTCTTCGTGTATATTTGTGTTTATGTGTCTGTCTGACTGTGAGGACATTCATATACGTGCACAAGTGTGTGTGTGTGCCCATTACTGTCCCGCACATAATGACGTGAACTCTATTCGCGCCTGTCTGCACATGTTATGCGACATTGGCGAACGTGTCACTCGTTCTGCTCTGGCTGCTCTGGCCCCAAAACGACCCCAGAGGTCACCTGAAGGTTGGACACTTGCTCGCTCATCAAGAAGCTGGAGAGCGAACTTCTGACCATCCTTCCTCTGTATCTGAGGACGTTACCATATTTTGGTCCATGGGGAGAAGAAGGGGGGGGGGGGGGGGGGGGGGGGGGGGGACAAACTGCTTTCAAAACATAGTTCGAAGACTTCCTTCTAGCCGTTTAAAAGATGTCTTGGTTACATCGATATGAAGTGGATTTTACACCTAAAGACACTGAAATAGACTGTCTTAGCTTCTTTGTTCTTTGTCTCTGTTTCTCGTACTTGGAAATGTTAGCACTTATGTCAGGCTATATCATTCATCGGATTCTGTAAACGTCCTGCTGATTGGTCGGAAGTCCCTGCGCCATTAAGTGTTGGTTGGTCCATTTGAGTGTGTAAAAAGGGAGTTTCTCCTTGGAGACTGTGCAGATGACGTCATCCCCTTTCTTGCACGCCGGATAGGGAGGATCCCAGTCATGTGACCTTTCCACCGCCTCCCCAAACGATTTCTGAGAAGTTCACATGGCCCTGGATTGGGTATCTCCTGCCCATGTGACATTTCCACCGTCAGCACTAAACGGCTTTGTGAGAAGTTCACGCAGAACAGAAACCTGGAGACTGCAGGTTCAAATCCTGAAGACATTCTGTGTGAGTGAACTGAATTCAGCTGTGGCTGAGAGTGCAGCGAGGAGGAGAGGTGGGTGGGGCTGGGGAGGGGGGGGGGGGGGCTTTGAGGTTGGGGAGGGGGGGGGGGGAGGAGTTTGTGTGAATGGTGAATCACAGTAAGGCCACACAGGTTAAGCACTGCACAGCTACTGAACGTCTCAAAGCTCAACAGCTGGAAGGACTTGGAGTAGTCGCACGTTTCCGCTCTGGTCGTGAGGGAGGGTAGGCCTATAGTGGAAGGACTTGTGAGCAGTCCCACGTTTCCGCTTCCGGTCGTGAGGGTAGGCCTATGGTGTGGGTTGGTTTGGAGTTCCCCGGTTCAAGTCCATGCACATGCGCAAAAGTACTTGCTCTCTCTCTCTCTCTCTCTCTCTCCTCTCTCTCTCTCTCTCTCTCTCTCTCTCTCTCTCTCTCTCTCACACACACATACACATACGCACGCACCGTGCGCTACCACATACACACGCATGAACCCACAACTACATACATTCACACACACGCAAAAAAACAGTACGCACACACTCATACACACACGCGCACACTCGTACACACACACGCACGCGCGCGCACACACATACACACACACTCGCGCGTGCGCACGCACGCGCGCACAAACAAATACACACGCACACATGCACACACACACACACACACACACACACACACACACACACACACACACACACACACGTATGCATGCACACACACACACGCACACACACACACACACACACACACACACACACACACACACACACTCACTCATAGAGAGACAGAGAGAATGACACGCACGCACACGCGCACACCAACACACACACACGCACGCGCGCGCGCGAGCGCACGCACACACACACACACACACACACACACACACACCACATACACACACACACACACACACACACACACACACACACACACACATACACACACACACACACACAAAACACACACACACACACACACACACACACACACCCCACACACACAGAGAAATAATGAATGAGTAAAGGAGATGATGATGCTGGTGAAGATAAGAAGAGGGAGAGAGAGAGAAACAGACAGGCAGGCAGACAACGACAGACAGACAGGAGTGAGATGGTGTA